>CM053273.1:80000139-80248679 GCA_028583415.1 Protea cynaroides | reverse complement strand
AATCATACAATTAAATTAACGTCTAAAATTTTAATGCATGCATGGTGTCTTTTTTCCATTTTGGCGAGCTTTGGCGTGACGTACATGTCATATTGCAACCTATGGGCTACAGGTTTGAAATATGAAAACAGTCTCCCACGTTACGAGGATAAAGTTGCATATATTCAGTCCTTCTCAGACTTTGCATATGGGTCATGCACTGCTTCCCATTTATAACTCCGATTGGTATTCTATATTGCTGAAACTGAGATGCAGGAACTACAGTTACTCTATATGTAACCGGACCTAAATCTTTTATTCCCACAAATAAGTCTAATTTGAATCCATAAAATATGAAGTACTATCCCTTGAAAATTTTACAAGTATTTTCTCGTTACTCATGCAAATGATAAATTACCCCTAAGGTTATGTTTATATTGTCTATATACTCTTAATTTCTACAATGGCATTTCTATCACTTAAATTAATATAAATATATACAAAATTGATACAAATTGACTGAGTCGATACTAATAACTAAAACCATGCGAGAACCATGTTTCTAGTTTGTATGTATATGAGCTATCACCATAGAAGACCAAAGGTGGCGGCCCATTGTTGGACGGTATTCTTTTTTTTTTATCTCTCTCTCTCTCGCTCTCTCGCTCTCTCGCTCTCTCTCTCTCTCTCTCTCTCTCTTTTGGCTAAGAGGGCGGTCTTAAGCGTCCCAAGCAAACTTCCTAAATGAACGTTAAAGAACAAGTAATCCAATGATTTAAGCTCTGGAATCTAATGATAGATCTAAAAAATCCATCAACCGTCATATTGACTTCACGATAATCATGTGTAAAGAGCATATATATAAATGGGTCCTTGTTTATTGTCATTTTCTTCTTCTTTTTTTTTTCTTTTTTTTTTAATTATTTCCAGGGTTCATTTTCATTGATGCTTGATTGAGCTATCTACATGCGGCTCTACTCAATCATGGATGCCTATATGATTGGATTTGTTGACTTTAAAAGCATTTTATGCTTATCAAGGGAATCTAGAATCTTTTCCTAACTTTCTAGGATTCTGGCCCAGTGGTTTCCACCCTCCCTCATCATCAATCAATCAAGGCCACTGAATTAGTGGTTAAATCCTTGAGGTTATGGGTCAAGAAAAACCTAGAAAACATGTTGATAAGTGTACCTTCTAATAACTTCTTCATTTTTTTTCTTTTTCATTAGATCAACTGGTTGATGTTAGTTTTCCCAAAAAAATAAAAAATAAAATAAAATAAAATAAATGGTTGAGGTTTGTTGATTTGGTCAACATGGTTGGTCACTCCGATCGAGTCTGGATCTTCTCCCCTTGATAATGATCCGATACATTGGAATCGTCCATATTATCTGAATCCCCCAGGTGAGAAAAGGATCAGCAGTCCAACACCAGCCTTATATAATTTGGGCAATCATGGTAGGAAATGTCTTAAAGTCAATAGCTCTAAAACCCCTCCCTTCCCTCTCTCCTCATTCTAGATTGGGAGTAGTTGTGAAGATTGAAAATTGAAGACTTGTTAGGACTATGGGGACGTGGTACTACGCATCATTCTTCTCAATGAACAAAAAAAAATGATGACGGTCAGAGCATACTACCGGCACCGGCTCACCGACCTCCCAATAATATCTACTCTTCTGACATTTTTATTCTTTCTCATCAGTGATATGTCACCCTTATTATGTCAGTTTAGTAAGTTGAAGAATTAATGAATTCTATTTCCTTGCCAGTATTCCAGTGTACTGTCGATGGATTTTATTCAGTCTTTCAGATCAAATCATGTAACTGAAATACGAACAAAGCAGTAAGTGGGTAGGATTTATCTCGGGATCACTCTGATGCTAAAATTAGTAGATTCCAAAGACAAATAAATAGAATAGAGTTCTTAATGAAACATTAGAACTCCTTAAAAATGGGGTTCTCTGAGATACATGAGCTTTAATAACATATTCCCCCTTAGTAAGAGAATTGGATAATGGGTTGAACAAGGATTATAGAGGATGAACTTTTTCTGAAAAATGATACCTCAAAGTGGGTAGTTTCTTTTTTATAGGAAATTCTGAATCATTTGCAATCGATAACCTTTCATTATTTATGGGCTCAAGGTGAAGCTTCCTGGACAAACTTCCTCCCACCTACCATCATCACCATCATCTGTCAGCTGGAGAACAATAGATCTAGGTGATTACGACCCCCTAGGGTGGCGCTTGAATGTCTTGTCAACTGTTTACGACCCCAGTCGACCTTCTTCGACCCCATTTTGTCCACGTCCTCTACTTCTTTTGACAGTCATAGTCGTTCTTTCTCTTTTATCAAGCATAAATCTTACTTTTGTACTGTTTCAATCTATGATATGGTGACCTAGCAAGTCAGATCCGCCTACTTGACATTTATGGTAGTTGTCAGTATTTATGAGCATTAATAGCAGACCATTTAATGCCAGCTACCTCCATCAGTCTATCTAATCATGACCCATTTACTCAGAAGGGGGATGACCATGATTTCATCACCTGAATACTGTCAGAAAAGACTCTCCCTTATCCATATACTTGATAACTTGGATGTACGCTACTTGTCCTACTCCACAAGGCCTGTCATAGATTCCTCATTTACGATCTGATTTAAATATATTACTATTTTACCCCAATACAGTGATAGTTGTCTGTTAGTAATTTAGTATAAGTTCAGGAAACTCTAGTGTTCGATTCTTCTATATTCTTTATTATTTTCCTCATTGTTCCTTACGTTACTGGACATTCAATCTTCCTCTATACCACTGTTGTGGTAGTTGGCGAAAAAACAATATCCTTACTTTCTTTTTTGTACTTTGTGATATAATTATTTTAATTAGGATAAATCATTTTACTTCATGTCTATTCAAAAAAACATATAAAATGATAATTAAATAATGATAAATCATTTTTAAATTTATTTTTTATTTTATTAAATAATTTGAAATATGAATATACAAGGGTAAATATGCAATAGAATTAAGATTGATCATATAATTAAATTAATTTCTAAAATTTGAATGCAATGGTGTTTTCTTTCTATTTTGACGAGTTTTAGTATGACATATCGTAAAGTTGTTATATTGCAACCTAGTGGTTACAGATTTGAAACACAGAAAAAGTCTCTACGCGTTGCGAAAATAAAATTACATACATTCTACTCCTATCCAAACCCTACAATAACAGAAATCTCATGCACAGAAACACTATCTTTTGAGTTTCCTTTTCCCATTTTATGACTCCGATTGATATTCTATATTGCTGAAAGTGAGATGCAGGAACTACAGTTCCGATATATACCACCGGACCTAAATCCTTTATGCCTTCAAATAAGTCTAATTTGAATCCATAAAATATGAAGTATTATCCTTTGAAAATTTTACAAGTATTTTCTCGTTACTAAAGCAAATGATAAATTACCCATAGGGTTATGTTTATATTGTTTATATACTCTTAATTTTCTACAATGGCATTTCTACCACTTAAATTAATATAAAAATAAATAAAATCAATATCAGACATGTATTAATTACAATCGAAATCAATACGAATCGACTGATTCAATGAATATAATTAAAAACCATGCCGAAAACCATGTTCGAGCTCTGAAATCGAACAATAGATCTTGAAAATGCATCAACCACCGCATTGACTTCAAGATAACAATGTCTAAACAGCATTTATAGATGTGAACATGGGGTCCATGTTTATTGTCATTTTCTTTATTTCTTTTTTCACTTTTTTTAATAACCAAGAATCATTTTCATTGATGCTTGATTGAGATAGCTACATGTGGCTCTCCTCAATCATGGATGCCCATATGATTGGATTTGTGGACTTTAAAATTATTTTATGCTATCAAGAGAATCTAGAATCTTTTCCGAAGAATCTACATTTGGCCCCACTGATTTACCATCATCAATCAATCAACGCCAATGACTTAGTGGGTACCTTCTAAAACTTCTTCCTATTAATCTTTTCCAATTTTAGTTTATAAATAAATAAAATAAAATAATAATTACATTGACCAATCAAATGAGTCCAACCAAGACTTTTTTTTTTTTTTTTTTGGGTAATAACGAAATCTTGGTTTGATCAACTGATTGATGTTTGTTGACTCGTTCCACATGGTAGGTCATTTTGATTGGGTCTAGATGTCTCTTAGTTAAAATTTGTTTTAAATGTGTATCGTATGGGTTTGGATTTGCCCTATTCAAATTAAAATATCCCTAACAACCATCAAAAGCAGCAAACAGTGATAGGGTTCCCGGGTGTCCCAACTGGACTTCACCACTCTACTTCGATACATTTCTTATGTATCCATAGGTGCTATATTGGATTTGAATTAGATTTCGGATCAATCTATATTGATTGACTGCCCGCATTATGTTGTTGCTAGCAAATACCACTCTGCAGTCTTCAAGTCATGGGCCTGATGAGTCGACCAATTCCTCTACCCCGCTTCTTCCCCTTCTCTTTCTTGAATTATTCCTGCGGTGAAAGGTTTCCCGTTGGGGTTTCCGGCCCTCCAGGTCTTCACCTAATTGTGGAAGAGGGGAGGTGAGCTCTTCCCATAGTCATGGTCCCTGTTAGCCAAACAATTAAGTGTTGCCTATCCTGCTCGACCCAACTTGGCCTAGGAGCACAGCCTGTTTGACCAAATAACGTTGTGTTGAACTGAGATCAAGTTAACGATTTGATTCAGCAGCAACTCTTGTTAATTAAAACTCGTTTTGAATGCGTACCATACAGTTGTACTATACTCAATCGTTTAATACGTGTATTACCGTATTGACCTAAAAATTTTTTAAAATACTCCATACTCCAAGCCCTGTAGTTCAAAACGCATTTAATACACGTACCGTACCTTATCAATATTTTAACATGAATCTTTAATGAGTAATGAGTCGATTAATTTTATACTGTTTAATATTCTTATTGTTTTCTATATGTAATCGATGTGGGATTAAAAGCTGTCACTTTTCCATAATTGCTTCTAAACTCATTACTTTATTAATATTCGTTAGGATGGACTGTGGGTTGTGGATCATAACAAATGTATATTGTAGGTTAACATGGATTCACATCGTCTCCTCCCAATGGTTCTGGGAGGACGTGGCAACCTCACTTGGATGATCGACACGTGGCTCTCGGGTGAATCCGAGACCCACGTTCTAGTCGATACCCCGTGTCGGCTTGGCTTGGCGGCTGGGCGTCTGTTCGAACGTGGGTTTCAGATTCACCGAGAACCACTTGTCGAGCATCTGGATGAGGTTGCTGTTGTCCTCCTAGAACCACTGGGAGGAGAGGATGTAGATCCACGCCAACATAGAAGCATTTTCTCTCTCTCTCTCTCTCTCTCTCTCTCTCTCTCTCTCTTCATATGGATTCATGTTTGGAGCCCTGAAAAAACATAAAACATCAATTAACTAATTGACTTAAGATAATAGTTTTTACCGTTTTATGGCTACACACATCATAAATGTTATCTATTCCCATTAATTTAGGTATGATTCTTCAATATATGGGAATATATTGTCTTTTTTTTTCACTGTACCGTATTATATCTGATCAATTTAAAACATATACCGACCATTTTAGTTTTTTTACCGTTCTTGGAATGTTTAACCTTTTTTTTTACTGTACTCTTCTTATTTTGTTCCATTTAAAACATGTTCCATCTCATTTTGTGTTTTTACTGTTCTCGTTTTTACTAACTATGGTCCGGATCATCTCGTGACCTGCTAACAAGCCGTTACCATTGAAACTGTCCATAATGTGTGGGTCCAATAGTTTAAAAATGGGTCCCGCAACCATGGGTGTGGGATGATACACCGAGGGCTTATATGATTAGGGCACTCATGATAGATAATGATCTTTAACCAATAGCTCGGAAACCCCTCGCTTTTCTCTCTCTCTCTCTATATTGGGGGTACCTGGGAAGATTGAAAATTTGAAGGCTTGTTAGGACTTGGGGGACGTGGTACCCTACTACGCATCCTACTTCTCAATGAACACAAAAAGATGACGCAGTCAGGGGTCACCGTCGGCACCGGCGTACCGACCTCCCAATAAAATTTTACTCTTTCTCATCAGCGACGTTTTTATTCTTTCTCATCAGTGACGTCACTCTTCTTATGTCAGTTTATCCGCTTGAAGAACTGATGAATTATATTTCCTCGTGAAACGCCTGTATTGCGCTGGTAATTTATTGCAAATTCAGGGAGGTCTAGCGTGTGTGATTGTCTTACTTTTCCTATCCTTTTTCCCATCGTTCCTCTCGCTAGTACGTAATCATCCTATAAGCCATTATTAAGAGTATTAAATGATTTATAATTGATTTAATGATCTGATTGATTGCAGTGTGTGAGAGGATAAAATTAAAATCAAACTGATTAATTAAACAGTGTCAAAATTAAAATCATAATCAATTACTAATCGATTTCGATTTATTGGTTTTTAAATAGTTTTTAGCTTTTAGGGAATAAACGGTATACACTTTATTCGGTTTAATCGGTGTCTAGCCAGTGTAATCCGACGGTTTAAACTGTTTAAACGGTTCGGTCCGATTTTGATAAACGGTGTCAAATTTCAAACAAAAACTGAACCGATTAGTAAATGGTCTTTCTGTTCCAGTGTAAATGGTTCGATTCGATTTCAATAAAATGTTCCGATGCAAATATTGCACCCTTATTATAATTAGTCACTCAATACATGATTTACCAATAAAAATTATACATCAACATTTTCATAATAAACATTTTAGAAAAAAGATTCATGTGACTTTCTTTTGATATAGTAATTGAAGCAATACAAATGGAGAAACGGAGCAACGGTTTAGCTGTAGAGGGACGACGATACTTGAAAAAATGAGAAAAACTATAAGTTTACTTTTTATGTACTTCATGATATAATTTTTTTAATTAAAATAAATCATTTCATTTCATTTCTATTCGAAAAAAAATACAATGAAAATGACAAATTGATAAATCATTTTCAAATTAAATTTAAAGAACTATTTTTTTTATCCTTACTTTTAGTGATTTTTTAATGAAAACAACGGACAATCAAAAAAAAAAAAACTTATAGTTTCTTAGTTTACCTATTTGTAACAACAAGTTGTGCCCTTTAAATAATGTTACATTTTAGATATATTTGTTTATTTAATTTTGAGTAAATTATAGATACATTTCTTATAATATACCTTTAAATCAGGTGCACCCTAAACCTTTCAAACAATTTCAAAGACACCCATTTCGTTAGTAATTTTCATTAACTAGCGTTTAAACTAAAAATTGAAATTTTAATGAGACTGTAAAAACAGAAGAAATTCAGTCAACTCATGAAACCTGCAACATAAAAATTAATCAGACTGTAAAAACAAAAGAAATTCAGTCGACCATGAGGGTATTTTAGGTATTAAAATTTCAACTTTAAACTTTGACCATAGTTAATGGAAATCACTAACGGATGTCTTTGAAATTGTTTGAAATGTTTGGAATGCACCTACTTTAAAAGCATACTACGGGAGAAATACCTATAATTTACTTTTTAATTTTTTCCAATACAAGGGATCGATGTGGGTTATACCCTTTCATAGGTAGACACACCTATCAGGTTACACCCCTACGTATGTGTATACTTCCCAAGCCAGATATTTGTATGTATGTACAGGTATGTCTTTACGTAGATAGCATTTAAACTATCAAATACCCTTACTTATTAAATGTAAGCCTCTACGTATCTTCCCAATGATCAAACTAATTCTCTATAAATACTCCACCTAAAAGTCGGTTTACTTTACACCGTTTTATTGAAACATAATCTGTTCTTTGTTTACGATTTTGAATCATTGAGTAGCATTCCATTTTTTCATTTTGAAGATATAAACACAGAGTCAACCCCGGATTGGCACAAATAGGGAACAGATGCATCATTGACTTATGTATCCAATACGAAAATGACCAAATTTACCATCTACATGATAGAAATTTAGGTTGGCAGGTAGGGAAAAATATAAAGTCTCTCTCACTTGCAATCAATAAATCAAAGAGCTCTTAACTTAAAAGATCAATGACAAGACTATATTGGCATGTAGTGGTTAGGGTGACGGTTGTTGGTTGGTTATGTTCAAAACTGGCACACAGGATATGCGACGTCTATGTACTCACAGTTGAATTTCTCATCACCGCCACGGTGAAGACTTGATTTTCTCATCACCGCCCCGGTGAAGAGATCGCTGACTTTATTGCAGTTGATAATCTTATGGAGAAGCTTCTCCCCTAATGATAATGGGTCATTCAGTTCTACTAATTCTCATCACCGCCATGGTGAAGAGATCATCGACTTTTTGGCAGTTGAATGGGACAGAATTATTATCCTATGGAAAAACTTCTTCCCCCCTAATGACAATGATAATGGGTCATTCCATTGTCAATTGGCTGGTGTCAAGGATCTAGAAGACAAAGGTATTATTGACATTTGGGTTGAGAGGGGTTGTGTTTTGTGTTGATCTAACAGATACCAAATGCGATTGTTAATGGGATTTGACATCGGATCGATGTCACAAAGTATTCCAATAATAATTGATTAAAAATTTTATGTAGGATGGTCCAAGATGATTTCTCCATATGGTGCACGTGCATGATCATACAAGACATTTATTTAACATAATAAATGTTCATGTAAATGAATGGCCGGTGAGTTTTATGTAGCAATATATAAACGGATTGAATACGATTTATATGTGACCATGTGTTATGTGAGAAAAATCTTATCCATTTAAAATCTTACACGTGTCAAGTTTCATCTTCTCAGTCGACCGTTCGGAGTATCTTGCGCTCGACTTATGAGGCATTCGGTATCTTACGTCCGGCCTCTCATGCACCCAGCATGTCGCACTCGTCCTATGCCGTTTAGTTATCATTATCTATGGTAGCGTTCGGAGTCATAGTCCTACCCGGCTACGTTTCCCAGTCGGTGGTCCGAGTCCTAATGTGATTATGCTACGTCCGAGGAGTCCTTCTCCCAGTTTGATACGACGCCAACTATCGCGGTCCATGATTATTCATACGTTGACATGTGTCAGTCCCAGAGCTGACCGACCTAGCTTCCTTGGCTGAGGTCTCTTACTCCTACTCGGAGTCTACCATACCGGTGTCCCTCAGAGCGATACGTGGCAATCCTATTGGCAATCTACTCCCCTGAGTCCTGGTACCTCCATGCTTCTTCTCAATCTATAAGTAGAGGGCAATCCCTCAAGGTAAGCTCAATTACTAGTTCGCAATATCTCTCTCTCTCTCATTCATCATTCTCGCACACTCAAACTCTCTCATCGTCCCACTCTCTTTAAACTGGAGATAGCTTTCTGCTATCTCTTGACTGTTTACATTGGGAATCTGACTTAGGCATCGGAGTGTACCCGGGGCTTAGGCACCCAACTCCTTTGTCTCATCTCTGTGATTGCAGGTAGTTCAGATCGCCGACCGACGTGCGATTTCCAACCGTAACACCATGTTTTGGATATTTTTAAACAGATGTTCATATCTCTAAATAGATATAGATAATCCGTTTACATCTTACCTTCTTGAATTTTTTTTGTTTTATACCCAAAAAAACCCATATGTATTGGCATGCATCCATGTATATTTATTAGCAATAACACATGGTTTAGATTAAAAAAGAAAAACTATAACAATGAATGGTTAAGATTATCTTGTGATTTTAAAGCATGCTACATTAAAAAAAAAAAAAAAAGACTCGGTACAAGGGGATTACTCGAACTCTGGATTGAGTGTGATTCGGAGGTTGTGGTGGAGTGCTTCTTGTGTGTTTATTTGCCGTGGCTAGGAGGTTAACATGGCTGTGATGGGTTGACAGAACATGCTATTTTTGCGTAAGGTAGCCATCATTGGTATTTTTTTCCCTTACTTTAGGGATACTTCTGAGCACCTACGTTTTTAATTTAATTGATCTTTTATTTTTTGTTTTATCTTTTCTACTGATGACATTGTCGAAGGTGGGAGAGTGCCTTTCCATAAGGTCTATATTTATTTTTATTTTTTTTCATTATTCTAATAATAAACCTGCTGATCTATCACGCAAAAAAAAAATTAATAAAAAAAAAGGTTCCAAGGAATGACTGATTGCCTATCGAGTGTCAAAAAGAAAATCCGAATTACTATACCAGAAAAGAAAAAAAAGTGTGGGATTCTCTCTTTGCCACCCTATGGGCGGACGGTCCAGTGCGCGCTGAGTTTTCAATTGCACGGGAGTCGGATTATTTCAAAGTAAAGGACGAACCAGGTCTTCTCACGGAGGGTAACATTTCTGGATAATCTTCCTCAGTAAATTTCCTCGTGGAGAGATAAAAAGAGTCATCGAACTAACAACTACTGAGAAAAAACAATAAGATTAACCAGAATAATATAACTGTGCAGATGAGGAATCTTCCATCATGATCGATGACCCACGTGGCAGCCTAATAGGACTTTTTTTTTAGAACCCATTGATAATTTCCTATTTCTATCTATCATTTTTATATATTTGCCATTAATGTGGATGTTTCACATTTTTCTCAATTGTTTATTTATATGTATTAAAAATGAATTGAAACCGTTAATGTTGAAATTAAATTAAATCATATAAATTACAATCATGAAATTCATTATTAAATTGTTCGATTCTAATTTTAAAAATAAAATCGTTTAAACTGACTATTTAAAATTATTAAAACTAATGAATTCTTTACTTTAATTCCTTAGTATGACGATGTATTTGTAGAAATAAAATTATTTTATTACTTTCCACATGACCTACTTCTTGATCTTTGATCGTAAACCTTCTTTCATATGTGATTAAAATCATTTTAATGTGATCTAAGTCATTGTAGTATAATGGTAAGTATTCCCGCCTTCTCTTCTTACTGTCTTGGGCCATTTACACAGGAGTGTTAAGTGTTTTTTTTTTCCTACTATAGGTGCAAATGGAATGATTTTCATTCAACTCTGAAATGATCCGGACCATGCGATTATGGGGCCAGTATGGGCCTATAAGATTAATCAAGTCAATGGTCTGGATACTCGTCATTAGCAAAAAAAAAAAAAATCATTTTAATGTTTTACATGGTATATCCTCTCCTCTCCCTTTTCGTATGTTCCAAATTTCCTTAAGAGTCGTAGTTATCATAAACAGTCTTAGTTGCTTAAATCATGGTATTAGTAGTTATTAATTAGTATATATATATATATATTTAGATGATGTATTGAAAATGGAGGCCGCAGCTTCCTTGATAAACATCCAGATAACAATTGTGATTTCCCAACTATAAATAGCGCGTGTAGAGTGTTGACCATTCAAAACACCATGTGATTAGTAGGATTGGACTGATTATAGTGACTAGACCAACGTGTTTGGTGTTTGGACTAAGAAGTCAGAAAGTCATACAACGTGTAATAGTTAAAATGATGTATATAGTACTTGCAGACTACCCACTAAGACCACTTAAGTGAAATGGAGTATACAAGTGCATGCATGTAAAAGCTAAGGATTGTTATTTAAATACATTCTAAATCATGGTTTTTTTTTTTTTTTTTCTTTCTTTGTTATAATCCTGGTTTTAAAACCTTAAGTCTCAGATGTTTTTTCTCATCACATTGGAGCAGTTAAACAATGACCTGACCATCAGTATGGTATCAGTAATCCGGTATGTTTCTAATACGATACAAGAAAAAGAAAAAAAAAGGTTTTATCATTACTGTACCATATCGGTAGGAATATGGTTTTCCCATATCCTTACCGTACTGGCTTGGTACAATATTTAACTTGTACGAAATATAGTTTCAATATAATACAAAATATGACTTTTGTCCGGTGTGAATTATAGGTTTTAATTCATTACAAGATACGATTCTATTGCAATGTGGACCAGAGAAATTCGTGTATTACAATGTGAATGTTTGACCTGGTATTTAAATTGTATACAAATTGCGTGATAGATAAATGGTATACAAATCAATTCTTAAATTGATATCTAAATGGTATGTACTTGATATCAATATAAACCATTATCATACGGAATAGAAAACGGTACCAAATCTTGAACCATTATTGTATCAGATAGAAAACGATATATCGATGTTGAAATAAATGCTATAATATCGGTTTTGATATCAAATTAACACCCTTACCTAGATAATTAACACCCTTACCTACATCCCCCAAGTAAACAATTTCAAACCCAACTCATGGAATATATATATATATATATATATATATATATATATATATATATATATATATATATATATATATATATATATATATATATATATATATATATTCTGATTTAACAAGTTCCAATGTGGAAATGTTGGTCTTTACTTACTGATCACTTATTCCTCTTCACGATATAAAAGAAAACCTTTCATTTCTAGAAGCCAATATTGTAGTAGAGGATGATGAATGGTATTACTTTTTTACCCTCTCAGTTTACTTGTTAAAAGAAAAAACATGTCTTCTGAATCTTCTCCGAAATCTTAACAAGGTAATCTAGAAGTATAAGAAATTTGGCCCCATAAAAATTTTTACTATTTTTCAAAAACCACTCCCATATTAGTCTAGCTGCTCCGAATTGTTTCTGAATTTTGGACCCGAATTGTTTCTAAATATTGTAAGGTGAAGTCAAAAGCAAAACGAAAAATGTTCAATTAATGCCACGGATAATTATGTAACTAATTCAATGTTTTACTAAATATGACATTAAAAACTCTCAACTAAGGCATTTTTTTTATTGTTAGATTAAAATTATGTAATGATTTTACTTGAAAAGTTTTCTTCTCGATCCTCTTGTTACATTGTAAAATTTTCTATCCAGAAGAAAATTTAGGTCCATGTAAAATTTTTCTAATTTTTCAATATATTTATTTAAAATTTACAAAAAAAAACAAACATTGGAAAATCTTATTTTATAGAAAAAAAATTCCCCCCATTTTATATAGAAACAAATAGAATTTTATAGGTGTTACTTCTTTTATGTGTGAAGCTTAATATTATCTTACGCCAAGAAATATTGTTCATTTTACTATTATTCTAACGGTTTTACTAAAGGCAATCTTGTACTTTCGAGGTTTACGGTTTCTCTTTATACAAGGTTATAATCATTTAAGGAGAGTATTCTGTGAACCATATCAAATTGTTGTGTCCTTGTGTTTCTCTTTTGTTTTCCTTTCGCTATTGTTCATCTGTTGCGTTGTTAATTCCCAACAATTTTGAAACAACAGAAAACTAAATGACTTAAATTTTTCTTTAAAAATTATGACATGAAAAATATTTTATTTTTCATTTTTAACTACTAAAAAAATTTATTATTTCGATTTAGCCATTGATGCTTACTCTAAAAATATATAATATATTATTTTTACCCTCCCCCCCTGGCACGCCCTAATTATGACTGAACCAGAAATGTGAGTGCATCGACACTAAACCAACGATTCACAGTAGGATCTCAATAAGATCATGTCCACCTATACAAATCATTGCATACATAACCATAATCAAAATATAAATAAATACAGCAGGAGTCCTTAATTAAATGAACTAAGTTTTACATTGTAAATATAGTAACCAATTATTCTCCACACCAAAACATAAATAAAATATCTATTATATCGTTTATAAAATCCAACTGAAATAAAATACCTAAAACAAAACGTCCTAGAGGTATACGCAGTAAGGGCACTCGCATGATGCGTCATGCTCGTCCTCCCCTGCTTGCATTTTCAAGGCAGTGACACCTCCATACGCTGGAGCATCCACGAAGTCCTCCATAGTATAACATGTATCAACATCTAAAAACATGTATATATATAAGGGTGAACTCACAACTTAACTCAGTAAGAAAATTAGACAATGCAACAAGCAATATACATGAGTAACATTCACATTTGGTCTGGTATACTTGCACAGTGCTATGGTAAGGTTTGGCGGTTACCGCACCTCCATGCATGAGAGTGTGAGCACGCCCAATAAATCACACACCACTGTTATCCCGCATCACTCACTCCGGTATAGAGATAGAGCTAGAGTCTAGTGGGCAGGCTGCGCCTCCATCTCACGTCCTCCCCTTGATACCTTCTATCGTACCAATACCTACACCCCTATTGACGAGGGTTTGCAAGTGGGTTGTCACTAACCAATCCTATATGTTATCACAGTAGGTCATATCCCAGCACAGTTTCCTATGGCATAAAAATAGGACTCGAGTCTGGTAGCTAGGCCAGAGACCACAATGCCACGTCTTCCCCCTGATACCCTACCCGCACCAAGCATGCTAAGATAGCAGCGATACGAAAAAGTGTCAATGTGAGGAATGATCCAAAACCCCAGGTCCTTCCAATTTTACACACTAACGAAAACATTCACATGCTTAACACACAATCCTAGCATAGCGAATATGCATGAACAGAAATAATAACTGAAAGTAAAGATGACATGTGAATATACACAAGCAACACTCCATAGAACAAGGTAATTATTAGTAATGTTTTACTGTTATTAGTTAATTAGGGTTTGGGTCTGATTCGTTTACCTGACGCTTGATTGTTAGCTTGCTCCACGTCGTAGAGTTCAATCTCGCTATCACAAAGTCCTACACGATATTAGGGTTTAGTTAGAATTAGTTTCATAGGTTTTACATTGATCGAAAATCAACTGGGGTCGAAAACACCCCATGCGGTATATACCGATCGCAGGTTTTGATCGCGGCACTATGGGGATGGTGCGACCGGTATGGTTGATCGGTTCCCCCTTGGCCTATTCCTGAGAGATACCGATCGCTGTATCGGTTGCATGTGGTGCTACCGGTATGGTCGACCGGTGTGCTCTCATGAGACCACCAACTTGGTGCTTTATCTCCGTCAATCTTTCAACTTCTTCTTCAAGGGTTTTTCTATGCATTCTAGGCCTTAGCAATGTATTGGGTTTGTTTTTATTCTTCATTCCAAATTCTATGCTAAAAATCTCTAGTTTAGAACTCATATCTAGTTCATTAGTTGAATTAGGATTTGACGACTATTTAAGGGTTTTAGATCAATACCATGCAATGATCATCGACGAGAACAACCTAATCAGGGAGAGGTGCATGCACTTACATTTGGCTTGCGAACTATAGTGTTCTTCTTCCAACGGAAACTCCTCTTCAACCTTCTTCAGCTTCTTTCTCTTCTTCAGATCTCCTTCTCCTCTCTAGAGTTTGTGAGAATCAATCAAAGAGGTTTAAGGAGGTTTAAGAATCCTTTTATAGACTAAATTAGATTTTAGAAAGTTTTCCTATATTAGGAAAGTCCATAATATTGAGATTCGAAGAGCGGGACCCACAGAGATCAGTTTCTGGATTTGACTAGTCTGCCCGCGCAGACATTCCAGTCGACCGTTATGTAAACCCGTATCATGAGACCGGTATAAAAATTATCAACATATATTATCTATTTTCTTACCTGATTGTTATTTGCTCGTCCCGTCAAGTCTGATTATGATCGAAAACTTGTTACAACATGAAATAAATGTTTAGATCTGATTCATGAAGTACGATAGGTCTTATACCCTACACTCCCCTCCCCCCCAAAAAAAAAATCAATTTATGTGTCAAACTTAATTACGACACTATAAAAAAGAAAAAGATATTCTCCTTCTCCTATTGTTTAGCCTGGCAATCGTCCATTGAAGGAGCTGAAATATATTGACATATGTGCGATCATCGCAGATCATCGCAACTCATTCAATGAACGATTAACACATCAGAGGGCAAAAGACGAGACGATCCAGATCTTCATCAAACACATTGGGTCTCATTAAATTCCAAAATAGGATCATTGCACTGGGTGGCACGATTGATAGTCCTGACTAATGTCTGCATCCTGCTTTTCTTATTTTTTCTTCAACGCCATCATCATTAAATATATAGCTTCATTGTCCTTGCCAGTCGACAATGAAGTGGCCCTCGTGTTTCATCAAAGAAACATGAATGAATAAATTACGAAACAGATAGTTAATTATATTATATATTTTGGAAGTTTCTCATGTCTTATGAAACAAACAATAATTGTCAGTTGCCACCTTATGGGCAAAAAAGTAGTGAAATACATTGGTATAAGTTTGGTTTAACTCTGGCAATAATAGTGAAAAAAATTATAATTGACACAAGGAGGTTGAGATGGATGTGTTAAATAATTAAGAAGAATGAAATAAGAAATGATTAATATCAGAATTAATTTGAATGTAGTGTTGATAAATTATAAGCTACGGGAGGTGATATGATCGTGTTCAATAGAGGTCAATAAACGCTCTAATACTTACTTACGCAAAAAAAAAATTCCTATAAAGAAGAACGAGTTGATTCAAATCGAAAGAACTAAGGCTGCGTTTGGTAACTCTTTCAAAGAACAGTTCTTCTGTTCTTCCGTTCTGATAGAACAGAAAAACTGTTCAGAACAGCCAAGAACAGCTAAAAACTGTTTGACAAATCTGGTTTGTTCTTCTGTTCTCACATAACGAACCGGATGAAAAGAACATCTAAGAACAAAAATTTCAGAACATGGTTTACCATGTTTTTACGTTCTAGAACAATTTTGAAAAGAACAAAAAACTAAGTTGTGCCCGATAAAACCTGACACCCTTTCTACCTACTTCCATACATGAAGAAGCACATCCTCCTTGTTCGTTCTCTGCAAGCACAGCAGTTATTTTTCCCTCATCTCTCTCCATGTCTTTCCCTCTCTCTCTCTCTCTCTCTCTCTCTCTCTCTCTCTCTCTCTCTCTCTCTCTCTCGTCTTTACTTCTCCTTCATCTCCATTTTTCTTGTCTGAATTTTTTTTTAACATTTTTGTAGAAACTACTACTTGTTCGAGCAGGTAAATCCACTACTGTTTCGTCTCCATCTCTGCAACTTGCTTGTTCTTTGTTTTAGGGATGGTCACCTCCCATTTTCCCTCTTCCTCTCTCACACGGTACCAGGGGATTTCTATCTGAATCAGTACATCGGGCTTGCAGATTTGGATCTGAAACTAACGTGTAGATGGTTCTATGATTTAAGAAATTAATGTTTTGTTGGTTCTGTGAAATTCACATCTATTTGGCTGTACTCACCAAAAGATAATCAAGTGGACTCCTGATTATTATTCATGTGCTTAATTCTTTATCAAATATCGACTGAAAACGTCAGTATTGACTTTATTTTGTTCTTTTTATTTTCTGTTTTAAATTCCAGATATGAATTATTTGTGTTCTAAATTCTTTTGGCAAGAACCCAAATGATAACTACAAATAAAAAATAAAAAATAAAAAAGTTTGCGGCTCTAGATGCATGGAATTTTATTTTTATTTTTTGGAAAATTTTCTTATTTAATTGATCAACTTATCTCCATCAACCCATATGTACAATTTATAATTAAATGACATTAATATTAATTAATTTGGTAAGATATCGGTTTAATGGTAATTCTGTAATATTTGAATCATTTGAAAAAAAGTGTTCTATAACAAATTTTACCAAACAGCAAACAAATTAGAACAATGTTTTCGAGCTAGTTCTGGAACATATTTTCCAAACAGTTTTAAGACCAAAAGAACATTATTTCAAAACAGAACAGAAAAAGACCATCTCTTCCGGTTCAGAACAAGAACAAGCGAGAACGTTATCAAACGCAGCCTAAAAGAACCAGTGGTAGATCTAAAACGATTCTAAGTGAGGTGGACTGGTGAGGAAAGATATGTGTAACTTAGGTCTTGTATTAAGTATGACATCTAGTAAAACTAATTGAAAGGCAAAGATTTATTTAACCGACCCCATTTAATTGAAATAATATTTTGTTATTATTGAATTATTGTAAAAACGATAGGATTAAGGGTGTCAATTCAACACTTGCACATATAGATAAATCGAGACCAATCTAATATATCCAAAACTGAGCTGATTATTTATGAAATGTACAATTTTTATAGGTGAAAGCTTTCGTTCAACATGGGTGAAGGAAACCAATGGATAGAATCATTAAATGAGTTTGCTCTACTAACAATTGTTGATCATGCCGCCAGCCGTTCTTAAATGCCTGTTCTATCACCAATCCAAGCCTAGGGACCGGAGATCGAGAAAAGAACTCAATCCATTTTGATATATGTATTTTTTTTTTAATTATTGATCTATAAACTAGATCGAATAACTCATGGGCACATCAGTTAAATATGTTGATTTGTCTTATATTCTGTGGGATTTATATAGTTATTGGGTTGTATTTAGATTTAGGTCAATTACATGTATAAATAATTAATTTGTAATTGTGTGGGATTAGAATTTTAAGGGACCTATATATTGTCTTTACTTGGAAAAACCCTAAGTAAAGTCTGAGTAAAAGATAACATTTTGTCAGGTAGAGAGAAGTGTAAAGTTTTCTTATGAATAAAGAAATTTTCTGATTCTCTAGAGTGGAGGTAGGTATTATTGATTGAATGCTGAACCACAGTAAATCCTATATTAGTGCCTTTGCTTGATTTTCGTTTTCTCTCTTGATTGCGTTTTCATCTCTAACAAAACCAATCTTACTGAAAATTATTTATGACCAAAATCGATCATTGAACCCCTATCCCAGCGGCTATGTCCCCATATCCCACACTCAACTGTCCATAGAAAAATCAACAAACAGTTTTCCCTGTATGTTCTCTCAAATGCCCTAGTATCGTCTCTATTATTACTGATTCACCCTTGGAAGAAAAAAAAAAAAAAAGGTAGACCAATTGACCCAAGACCGATCGTTCAATTACATAAATAGATATTCTTATTGACACCATCGCTTAGTGTCCGTCTGATCACATAAAACCCATCATAT
This sequence comes from Protea cynaroides, assembly GCA_028583415.1. Classification (NCBI taxonomy): domain Eukaryota; kingdom Viridiplantae; phylum Streptophyta; class Magnoliopsida; order Proteales; family Proteaceae; genus Protea; species Protea cynaroides. The sequence continues at coordinate 80,229,772 of CM053273.1, read as the reverse complement.
TTCCTCTTCATATGCCAAATATACATATGTATATTATGATTTCCATGATGAGTCAATAAATGTGCATGAAAACGAATCAATGTCAATTAACCATTGATACCGACCTGTGTCATAGACGAACACTTACATTAAAAGTCACGTGTGTAAAATAGATTAATACCGGACCAAAACCAACCGATTCACTTGCCTACCTAAGATCCCATGGGCTTACGAGGTACAAGCTTTGCCTAGAATTTTTATCAATATCTATATATATGATTAGCATTCCTTCATGGAGTCTAACCAATCACAGCATATCAAACATGCCAAAACCAAACTTCTTAGATGAATCTTTGCGAATTTCGATCCGTCGAAAGTACAACCAGCTGGGTGTTGTAAAGAAACAAATTGGCGTGGAAAGGGATTTGCTTTTTAGATGTTGCAACGACCATTCACAATCAAGTTTGAAGAAGGAGACTTTCATAGGTTTCAACAAATAAGTTTTGAGATTCATAAAAACTGATGACTTTGATATGAAAATTACTAAATTACAATATGTGAAATATATACATATTCTTACCAAAATATATATATATATATATATATATATATATATATATACATATTAAATTAGAAATGTAAATAATTTACTGGTGTTAACCAAAATCATTTGTATCAAAATGAAGATGGGACTGTGTGCTGTGGTCGGTCATTATGTCTAAGATTGTATTCATTTCTATTAGTGATGAAAAAGGTCCTATGAATTAAATTCAAGATGAAACAATCCTGAATAGACTCCTCCAATTATGTTACATTAAAAAACTGGGTTTTGTCAGAAAATCGATGGCTATAACTAATAGTTTTGGGCCCTGTTTGATAATATTTATGCTCTGGATTCCTTAATTTTAGTTCGGAATAAAAAATTTATTTCAGATTACTCCACGATTATTTTGGAGTAGAAACATGTTTGATTACATAGTTCTGGAATAGATTCTAGACCATCTTTGGAACAGAAACATGTTTGATAAACACATTACTTCGGTAATCAAAGTCTAGAAAATTGGTGGCGTTAGTGGTGGGGTGGTGGTGGCGGTCAAGCTTCTGTTTTATGAAGAAGAGAAGAGTGTGAGAGGAGAGTTTTTTTTTTTTTTCAAAAGAAATTGCTCCAGAAAAAAAAAAAAAGAGCTTATTTTTTGTACTCCTAGGGAGTTGGAATCCGACCAAGTTTACTAAACGCGATTCTATTCCAAAATGACTCTCTAGGAGTCGAAATCCATAGAATCTAGAATCTAGAGCGTTATCAAACAGACCCTTAACATAAAATGGTAAAACAATAATGCCTTGTTTAATAACACTCTTAACTCTTGAATTTCATTAACTGTCTCTCGGGGAGCAGTTTGAGAATTGAATATTGTTTGGTAAATGCGGTCCAATCCAAGTTCCCATGAGTGAACTGGATTCCATTTGACTTTGGAATTTTAAATTTGAGAGTTAAAAAAATTAACTCTCGTTACTCCAGAACAAATGAAACAGAATTAAAAAAGAGAGTCGGGCCAAAACCACCACCACCACCACAACCACCGCCATCACCGTCGTCGTCGCCACCACCACCCACCGCCGGTGCCATCATCACCACCACCACCACCACCACCACCACCACCATCACCCACCACCCATCACCTACCACCCACCGCCACCATCGCCACTATACATCATAAGCTTTGGAATCAAATCTAAAGCAGTGTTACAAACGGCATTCTACTTTCAAAAAAATTAAGAAGAATGATGAATTGACTCCAAAGCTAGAGCAACGGATTTGGAGCCAGTGTATACGTAAACCGGTCACAAGAAGTACGGTAGAAATTGAGAGTGATCATTGTGTTTCCGGGTAAACCATTCCAGATTCGCGGTTGGTTGATTTTCAAACCAAAAAGTAAGTGATCATTGTGTCATGGTTACTTTTGTCTCCTATTTATCATTTTTTCCCCCTCATACAGTCATACCCAGACATAGCCTTGGAAATTGGTTTACTTTATGTGCTTTTTCCGGGTTATTATCTTTTCCAATTGCTAGATCCTCCAATCGAGGATTCAGCGGTCTCTCTTAATCAGGCGCACCTATCGATGTATTGGTAGACGCATCGAGTTAAAGAGAGACCGCTGGATCCTCAATCAGAGGATCCAGCAATTGGAGAGGATAATGACTCGCTTTTTCCAAACTAATCCTTCTCAGCTTGATTCAAATCGGCCAATCCAATCAATTCAATCTCCACCCTTAAACCCTAGTCCAAATGTTTAATCCCCAAAAAAATTTTTTTTTTTTTTTTTTGAGTAAGTATGGTGTTTAAAGTTTAAACCAAATCATTCCTCATTTTGTATAAGAGAATCTACAAAGTTAATGATAAGACTACAAGACAAATAGAAGAAACTTTTTTCCACGGGTGTTTCGGTAAAATGCCCCAGGAATAACGTTACTATCTGGGTGGCCAGACCAAGATAATGATGTCGGCCGGACCAACTGTTCCTAAGGTTAAAATTTTTAAACCGGATCAACTACACTATTGTTTCCAGTAATAATTGACGTGGCATCATGGGATTGAAGCCACAAAACGGATTGAGATCGTCTCTAATCCGTCCAGTTCATCCAGTCGTGGACGGATGGACTGAATTCAAAGGACACGTTCCAGTCTGTTTGTCCCAGTCTGTCTGTCCACGATTAGATGACTGGACGAACCAGAGATGACCTTTTTCCCCACAAAACTTAAAAAGGAAAGAGTTGATTAGCTATGAAACAATAGAATCAATGGCACGTGGACTGATACATAAGAGTTTGAATCACGTGCAGGTACATGTAGGATCTCATCACCGATGAAATAATATGAGACAATTCGTTCTTGGACTTAAGATTAAGCGCGTCGCGTGCTCAATCCAGCAATCTTTGACAATTGTTTTGATGAACTGTCATTAAACTAAAAAAGAAAGAGGTCCACCTTTATAGTGTGTGACCCATTTGAAATGGAATCAATGGCACGGGATCTGACACAGACGAGTTTGGATTACCTCCATGTACATGTACTTTCCATGGGATCACACCACATCAAAATGATATAAAATCCACTCATATAGTGTGGGACCCACTGGAATTGGAATTGACGGCACATGGCATGGTCTGTGTCATACCACGTGTAAGTTCATATCACCTACAAGTACATGCATTTTCCTTAGGATCCCATTACCATCGGATTCACATCTTCTCCTCTCAATGGTTCTGTTAGGACAGAGACGCCTCCATCGAATGGTGGACACGTGGCTCTCTGGAAAATTCAAGCCACACGTCTCAACCTACTCTGAGCCGACAAGGGGCATCGACTCGAACATGTGGCTCGGATTCTCTAGGGAGTCACATATCGGCCATCTAACCAGGGGCGTCTTTGTCTTCCCAATGATTCTAGGGATCCGAATTGTCTCCTCCCTGTACTTCAGGGAGGAGGGAGACGCCCCGTTGGATGATCAACACGTGACTCTCAAAAAAATTCTAGCCCTACGTCTGAGTCAACTCTCAGCCAACAAGTCAAGTCGACAGAAGGTGTCAACTCGAACGTAAGACTCAAATTTTCCTAAAAACCACGTATCCAACGGGGGAATCTCCCTCCTCCCTCAAATATAAGGAAGAGACGATTTGAATCCCAATCCTAAGAGGAGAGATGCTACCATAGAAAAAGTGTGAGATCCACTTCTATACATATGGGACCCACTAAATATAAATGGAATAGAATCCTAGGGATCTCACACACAAGTGACAATGCGAGTAGATAAAAAAAATTAAAAAGAGAAAAGACGGGGAAATTTGTGGGATCCGTCGATTCCGTCCAGGGAAAGCGACGTGACGCGTCAGTCATACGTGTTGATCGTCAGATATCGTCTGGGGCGCATCCACGGCGTTCCACCTTCCAACTCCAAACAGTGTCACTGACCACTCGTATTCTCTCTCTTCTTTGTCTATTTATTCTTTCCATTATTGATTATTTTATTTGAGAAATTCATTTCCATGGATGACGATGATTCATGCGCTCCTGTTGGCTTTTTCCTGCGTCCATCCACTTCTATTAAAGGATGAAGACAGCCGTTCATTTCTTTGTATTCAGAAACACTTCTCTTTCAGAAACTAGAGAAAACAGAGACTCCTTTTGCAAAACCCTCTGAGATATCACGGATAAGAGAGGGATATCCATAAGAGAGAGGGCAACAACGCCTACTCATCAGACATTTCACTGAATCTCTGCTGAGGAGTATAGCAAATCAAGGGTTTCTTCTTAGTTTCTTTTTTCCCTAACCAAACCCTAAAATCATGGTTTCTTTGATTTCTCGTACGGGCAGACATTTACAGCGCTACAGAGATGGGCGTCGGCTGGTCGTTGGGTACGGATTGTTTCTTTCTCTTTCTGGGTTCTTAATTTCTTGATTGCATTTGAAAGCAAATCTCCATAGAATTATTGATGGGGGAGAAATTTCAAAATGGGCCTGCCTCAATTTGGCCCTTTCCAGATTTTTCTCCTTTAAACTTCTCATAGTTTCAAACTCTGGAATCTAATTTTGGTGGGTATTTTCAATTTCTGCAGATGTGTACCTTACAGATACAAAAATGGGGAGCATCCTTCATGTGAGAACTTTAATTCTATCGATGATGAAGACGAACTGGAGATCCTTGTAATCACTTCACAAAAGGGTCACGGCATGTTGTTCCCTAAGGTAACAAATCCCTTCAAATTTCAACAAAAATCAGAGTTTGAACTCAACTTCTGGGATGTTTTACTCATGATAAAATTTTTTTGTTCTTCAGGGAGGTTGGGAAACGGATGAGTCAATTGAAGAGGCAGCCTTGCGAGAGACGGTGGAAGAAGCAGGTGTAAAAGGCAAAGTTCAGGTCAGTTCATAATTTGTTTGATTTGCAGATTTTAACATTTGGGTTACTTAAAATAAGTCTAGAACTAAAAATTTCGTTTCTTAAAATCTTTTGCAGAATAAACTGGGTGAATGGGGTTTCAGGAGCAAAAGATATAACACAATCTATGAAGGAGTCATGTTCCCCTTGCTTGTGAAAGAGGAACTTGATTTATGGCCTGAGAAGAACCGTCGTCAACGCAAATGGGTAAGTTGAGAATGTAATTGATCTCAGATTCGTATGAATCAATGAAAAATGATTTTTTTTATTTTTAATTCTGGGTTGATTTTAAATTTTATTTTTTGGGGATTACAGTTGAGTGTGGCTGAAGCTAGAGAAGGATGTCAACATTGGTGGATGAAGGAAGCTCTAGAGAAATTGATTAAAAGATTGATGCAACAATCAGAGGAAGAAATAATAAGCGAGGAGGAAGATGTAACAAGCGAGGGAGAGGTAGCACCTTGTGCTCAAAGCTAGAGAAGGAAGGAAGGAAGGAGGTTCTGTAATTTTATTGAATCCATCTTGTTTCCTGAGTCAAAAGGAAGGAACAGAGTAGGCTACGATTTTACCTGCAACAAGCCAACGAGACTGGATCAACAAAAGAAGAAAGAGAAAGAGAGTTGAAATGAAGATGTGTTCTTGCGTTGACCTGTAGATTCATGTATAATAGTTGTTGGCAACTTCTTGTAATTTTTAATTGCAGAGCAGGTTAGAATTTTTCAGTCTTCTTTTTTGTTTCTTAAATCCTTCCTGATTTCTGAAACCCGTAAGGGTTTGATCCCAAACATCAATTTGTACATACAGATCCACTTTTTGGATGGAATAAAATGTTCAATTTTGCATGTATGGGTTTGTGTGGAAGTGTAGCCAGATGGAAACAATGTAAAATACAGGACAGGGAGACCAATAGGGTTGCTTGTTCATGATTTAATCATGAATCCATAAAATGAAAGAAGATCAGAAATGAATGGCCAAGAATTGCAAATTGCAATTGTTTATTGGAAGTCAGGAACCACCTGTATATCATCACAGATTGACATAGGGCAGAGATCTTTGGGGATGGTCTGGAGGGCAGATAGTGGAAAATCCTGCAGATTGGGGATTCAAATTGTCATATCATATTAGAGGAATTGGATCATGGCCGGAACAACTGGACAAACATGAGGGGAATTTTTTTCTTCTAAATATTAAATATTTCAATCTATTTAAAATTATTCAACAATAAAAATTTAAATAGTATTGATGATTGAACATGTTCTAGAGTATAAAGAAAAAGAGAACCATGACACTGAAGATAAGGGAGAACTATTCGATTAAGACAACTGAGAGACATCACATGGGTGTCAATTGGATATTGACTTATTTATCGATGATCTGGCTATAATAAAACTCATACCAAACAAGTTACAATCAGTGTGATCGAGTTTATTCCTGTTCATCTATTATTGGATTCTGTCTAGAATTAAATTCATACCAAACAAGCAACAAAAACAGTGTATTCGAGTTTACACCAATCAATCTATCTGTCCATAGTCATACTCATACCAAACAAGCTACAAGTAATGTAATTGGGTTTACACCAATCGATCTATAATCGGACTCTGTTTATAATCAAACAAGCTACAAGCAGTGTAATAAGGTTTATATCAATCGATCTATAAATCGGGTTCATACCAATTGGTACAATTTTGAATTATTAACCATCGATCTCTAATTGATACGTAATCAACACAAGTTATAGACCTCTGTTCATTCTAATTATTAGTTGCTAGTCGATGTGAGTAGGGGTTTCAAAATCGAGCCCAAACCGAAAACTGAAAACCGAATTAGTCTGATTGGACCAGACCAAACAGAAAATCGAACCTTATTGGGCTATGTATTAAAAGCTTGGTGAAAAATCGAAACCAAACTAGACTAATAGGCCAAAATCGAAACCGAATCAGCCTGATAATGGACCAAAAAGAGTCCATTAAGCCAACATTTTATTTAATATACATGTCGGAAACCAATGTCAACCAAACCAGCCCGATAATGGCCAGATAAAGTTCATTAAGCCAACTTGTTATTACATATATACACATAGTAAACCAAAACCAAATCGAGACTAAACAGGTAGCTGACCAATAAGAGCCCATTAAGCCAGCCCAATAAAAACCAGAAACCAAACTGGATAGAAACCAAAAAAAATTTGTTGGAGAGCAATATGGCTGGGGTGTATAGAACAAAACCGAATCAGCCCATACCAAACCAGATCAAACTGGTCCACTGACAACCCTAGATGTGGGACTAAAATCATGGAAATAGCAAAGGAATGGAGTGTATGAAGTATAACTTAGTCTCACATTGGCTAGAGAAAGAAAATGTTAGAAAGAGACAAGTGATAAGAAAATAGACATTTGAGAGACGCACAAGGCCACCTAACTAGACTTTAATCGGTCATCTAGAATGGATTAAATCAGTTTTAATATGTAGTCTATTTTCAATCGGATCATACATCGTCCGGTAAATATATCATCCAAGACCATGACCCGACCAAATATTTTTTGTCCATCTAGTTTCAATAATCTTCTTCTTGTTCTTCTTTTTTGGTCAGGATGTAGGATGTGTTATAGAAATAATAAAGCAACCAATAAGAGAAGAGCACGTGTCCAATACAAGTCACCAATCCAGGCAAGAGAAGTGACACCATCCCAAGACCAATTGTCAGATGCCATCTCAGCATATAGTTAATAGGAAGGTTATCCCCAACGATTTCGGGGATAACCGCGAAACAACGGCATTAAAAGAGGTCACCTCACATGTCCACCATGTGTCAATCCTTGCGGAAACCCTCAAGCTTGGATCAATGAGCAGTTATAGAAGTATCATCATCAGATCATCGTCCGGCCAAAAAACACTTATATCTTCGAACAATCCTTTTCCTAAGGGTTACATCAACATGCTTTATTGAACTGTCATAACTACAATGGAACTACCTAGATCATTGCCTTCAATCACTGAATTCCGTGCCCCTTTATAAATATACACCAAAGGTATCTAGATCCCACTTTGGACTCTCTCTCTCTCTCTTTGTAGAATTGTTTAAATCTCACTGTGTCGGAACTTGCATTCTTTGAATTTCAAGTTCCATATACTTACTAGTTCCGACTCAGATATCAGAGTGGTCATAGGGTTTCCAACCCCCCCCCCCCCCCCTTCCTCTCTATTGTCTATTTACTTTCGTATTGACATGTGTCATCATCAAAACCTTCAACAAAAACCAATGGCAACATGATGCTATCTGAATTTTGATACTCTTACCGAGATATGGACTGAAAACAAATCATATTCACGGAGGGAAAAACTCCCACCAGGGATATAAATTAATGGCAAACGGGTATGCCCGATATGATGACATACACATTTGATCCATATTCAATCCCACTGTTCTTTTTCAAAGTCAATGCCCATTTGTTGCCTAAACTACTAAGCATAGCCATGTGAAGTTTTTAAAAACCTCATTTGAACATTTAGTGGCCAAAGATGGATGGAGTTGGTGGTGAAGTTGGGAGATAAGTGGGAACGGCATTGAATTCCGCCGCATTTAAAGGTCTTCGGAGAGGCCGGGCGGCGGGTTTGGATTGTGTATTTCTAGGAGTGATCAAGGCATGAAGTGTGAAAATCACAAAATTCCGCCGCATTTTGAGCTCATAAAGTCGTGAGCACGATCGTCACAAATGAGTTGTTTATTGTTGCGGTAGGAATCCCGTGTGCTCTATTGTACCTGCAAAAGAAAAAAAGAATAAAAACAAAAGAGGTCGGGGTTTGTACTGGGATATCTTTGCACGATGTTTAAATTAAATTTTAATCTTCTCATGTCTTTTACGTCGGACAAAATAAAAAATTCAATAGCTGTCATCCATTGTGTAGACATATCAATTTGATAGCCAATAGAGTTTCTCATGCAGGCATAAGGGGTATGAAAAGATTCAAAATGCAAAATACAAATAGTAGAGGTCCATACTTTTGAAAGTTCGACCTCTGGAGCATCTGAGCCTAGTTGACTTTGAGAGTTAATATCTATTTATTGTGGTATGGAGATGTAATTTTTGCCGGATTTATCTGAGCGGATCATCTGTATCAGTGCAGTGTAGCAATATAGATCCTAACCATTGAGAGTGTATTAGAACAGGTGATTGATGCACTTTCAATAATCAGGATCTATAGTGTTACATCATAGTGTTATAGATGATCTTTTTTCTGATTTACCTTCAATTTTAAGTTGAAAAGATTATGTATGTCCCTAATTGAGTTCTTTTCAGAAAATATACGATTTGGCCCTAGCAGCCTGGGGGCTTTTGCATGCCTAGTGCATCCACGTGTTGCACTCCTAATGGGGTACCATTTGTACGCAACATTTATCAACTTATATAAGAAGTAAGATTATCTTTTTAGCAAAGAAATAAAAATCCAAATTTAATACATCTAAGGTTTATATATCTTATATGATGGATGACAAAAGTAATTATAAATTACAGCACACGACACAGTCAGAATTAATTAGTACAGTTATTTGTGAGTCAGCTATTATATAATAATATGTCTATCTACACTGGATGCATCATCCCAATTTTGACCACAAAGTTCATGCATATCTATCACCATTGGATGCATCATCTAATTTGTCTGCAAAATGCATGGAGGAGAGTAATCAAATGAAAATTTCATCACATCTGACCAGGTTCATGACAGTATATCCCATAAGCACGAGCATAACAAATGGAAATAAATTGGAACGCTTGGAATCAAAGCACTTTGGTGGGCCCAAAATTTGGTGGATATGTCTGTATCAAACTTGAATTATAGAAAAAAAATTAGGGAAAATTTTTTGTCCGACAGTGTCTATCTGCACTTAGACAGAGGAGGGATGAAAGGAACAATTGTTGATGGAATCCGTTCAATTTCTCCGATTTTACCATGTAGCTGAAACGCCTACATCAAGAAAGTGGGCGGGATATACACCAAGGCCACTCTGATGCTAAAGTTAGAGACTTCCAGGGGCACGCAGCATGGAGCTCTTAGTGGAATATTAGAGCTCCTTGAAAATAGGGGTTCTTTGAGATACTAGAGCTACCACCATCTTCCCTTCCTCTCCGATCTAATGAGATCTTAGAACCATAGAGAGAGTAAAACACAAGAGGACTAATACCTGATTTAGGATGTCTTTCCTTATGACAGGAATACTCCATCTCCTTGCAATCGATATCATTTTGTGATATATAAGTTCAAGGGGAAGCTTTCCAGACAAGCCACTCCACACCTACCACCATCTCGATCATCAGCCTCGTAGGAAACAGTGGATTCGAGAGGTTACGACCCCTTAGGGCGGCGCTAGAACGTCTTGTCAGTAGCTTACGATCCCCTTGGCCTTCTTCGGCCCCCTTATAGTCCACGTCCTCCATATTTTCTGATGCTTGTCTCTGTCCTTACACTTTTATCGAGTATCGGTCTTGCTTTTTGCTAATTCAGTCCACGATACGGTGATCTGGCCAGTCAAATCTGCCTACTTAGCATTTATGGTTGGTGTCAATATTTATGAATATTAATGGCGGACCATTAAATGCCCAGCTACCCCCATCACTCTGTCCCATCAGGTCTAGATTAACCGGGGGGGTCGAACACGAGTTCCTTTTTCGAACATCTCTTCTTCTCATACCTCGCGCCTTAGATGCATGCCACGTGTCCTTCTCTTAAGGGTCATCTTAGATTTTCAATTGAAAGTCAGATTTGTATTCATTATTATTTTTCCCAACAGAATCCCTTTGCCTCCTCCGCATCGTTTCGATTGAAGGAGACACACTTACACACTTATGGGGGGGGGGGGGAAATGCTTCCTTCTTCCATACGCGGATATATCTCAGTAGGTTCCCTGTCGTTACGGTAGTTATGAGCCACCTTCTCTTCCACTTTCTCAAAATTTGAATGCCCACTTCCCTTGTGCAACGTATGTAACGTTTCGTAACGGTCTGAGTAAACCCTAATTGAATGCACCCGGTAACGTTTCTGTTTGGATTGAACCGTCATTTCGATATATAGGCATCAATCTCGTCATTTCTCATCTATCGTGACCGTCCACGCGTCGCTTTCCTGTCAAGCGTCATATCTGTGATTTTGAATGATGGTCACACCGCTTGAAACCATCATGACTGCCAGATGGGACCCGTTTGTCAGCAAACTTATAAAATCTCGCCTTCTTCTCTCATCTTCTTCCTCACATTTGAACGTCTACAGTGCTCTCTGAGGATTTACATTGCCTTAGGCTTTTCCATTCGGGGTATTTGATGTTGCACAAAGTGCTCTTTCTTCATCACAAGAGGTTCCCGGTGATCTGCTTGTCTTTCGAGTAAGTTCCAACCTTTATTCCTTTTTTATTTCCATTATTTCACCTTTAACCAGTCATGGCTCGCAATAAGGCCATTGTCAGTCGTGCCTCTGAGCCTACCCTGCGTCTATCACAAATTCGGAGATCTACACAGGGTGAGGGTAGCTCAAGCGGTAACCCCAGCAGTCCTCCCCATGATGCCTCTGGTGAGACTGGTCCTTACTATGTGGCATCTTCCATAAAATCCCTAATGACCAAGTCAAAACTCCAGGATCTTAGGGCTTCTTTCCTAATTCCCGACTCCGTTGAGCTGATAGTTCCAAAGCCCAAAGACCGAGCCTACCATCCTTATTCTCATAGAATGGTGATAAATTACAATGTGTTCCTTTCTGGTTTTCACTTCCCTTGCCACCCTCTCATATTCGAGATCTTGGGTTATTACGGCTTAGCCCTTACCCAGCTTCCACCCAATTTCTTGGCCCATCTCCATTCCTTCATCATCTTCTTCATCCATTGCCGCGAGCCTCCCACTCTGAGGTTCTTCCAGTTTTTATTTAACCTGGGGGTGATTACTTGGAATAACTCCTGGACCCACAAGACCGAGTCGAACGACACCTATTACTTCTTCCGTAGTAATTTAGATGTGGTTTCCCCAATAATCGAATCCACCCCTTCCTTAGTCCCCCACTGGAAGGAAAAATTCTTCGGGGCCATAGTGAAACGAGGCCAAAGCCTGAGGGGCATGCACTCCTTGCCCATCGGTAACCGATGGCAGTTTATCGACCTCTCAGAGGTAGGGGTCTCCCCAATCTTAACACCGCTTAAGATGGAGACCCTTCAAAGGGTAGAAGAAAGAGGAAGAGTAGTCCAGTACAAGGACCTGAGCCACAACAAGTTCCTGTTCCTGTACGGGCTGAGTAAGTTCCTTTCGACCCCTGATAATACTAACTTGTCCTTCATTCTTTATTTTACTTTGTGCCTTGGTTCAACCCCTAATACCTCAATGTTGGTTCTTGATGCAGTGGAGGGTCTTGACGACAGCATGTGGTGTAAGACCCGCACTCCATGAACCCGATCTAAACATTTAATTCATGTCGTAACAGGTCTTCCAATCATCACCGGACCAGACGGGACGAACGGATGACAAACAGGTACGAAAATGGACCTAATGTATGATATTTTTTCATACCGGTCGATGGTACCGGTCGATCGATATGTCTGCGCGGGCAGACTACTTAGATCCGAAAATGGATCTCTGCGGGTCCCACTTTTTTAATCTCGAGCCTCAAGACTTTCCTACCGTAAGGAAACTTCCTAAACTCTATCCTAGTCTATTTAAGAATCCTTAAACCTCCTTAGAACTCTTTCATTGATCCTCACAAACCCTAGAGAGGAGAAAGAGATCGAAGGAGAAAGAGCTAAAGAAGGAGGGAGAGGAGCCACCGTTTTCCGTTGGGCGAAGAACACCATACTTGCGAACCAATGGTAAGTGCTTGAACCTTCCTCTAAGTTAAGTGTTATTGATGATTAATCATGAATTGATCAATACCATGCATGGCGAGGTATTGATCTAAAACCCTTAAATTACCATAAAACCCTAATACAGTCGATGAACCCTAGATTCGCTGTAAGACCCGTACCGAACTAACCGGTCTTACCACCTTGTACCAGGTCTACCTATCATGGTTGAGCCAAGTAGACCAAGTGCGTGAAGAAAACACATGACCCACATGTCCGACCACATGCCCTCGGGAAGTTTCCAGGGAGGGTGTGGTCGCACGTGGGGTCGGAGTATGTCCAACCCTACCCTGCGACCCCACACCCTGTGGTCGCAGAAACTGAGACCCCAGGTGCTACCCCACCTACGACCCCTCAGTTTCTGTTAGTCTAAACACATGAGAATTTATTCCAATTAAAATCTATCAACTTGTTAGGTTTTTAAGTAGTCTAAGAGTGAATTACAAAGCTTGAACGAGGATCTATTATCGACCAAAGGTGAAGGAACAAGACCTAAACTAATTGGCTAATAATAAACTATTTTTATTATTTGAGTCCAATGCCATGAATGATTCTATGCTTGTATGCGTGTATTGTGCATTTAACATGTCATCCAATATTCCTGCTATTAATGTTCATGCATATTTAATTCCGTTTATCTATAACATGATGATGATGATGATGCTAGGAATAGGCATGTGAATATTTGTGTGTGGTTAATGTACTTGATGTGAGTAGGGCATCAAGGGAAGTGTGATGTGGTGCGATCCTAAGCACTTTAGCTCTATCTCTACTCAAGTCTTGTCCACTAACATCGTCGTATCGCCATTACCTTAGCAGAGCTATTACGTCGTAGGGCATCAGGGGAGGTGGTCTCAGACCGTGTAGTCTCTGACTCTGTCGGGGAGCCTTAGCTCTATCTCTATGGACGTATTGAGGGATGCTGGGGTGAGGCCTTGGATACACTGTTCGACATTAGGGTTGGTTAGTTGCGAGCCCAGTTTGCAAGCCCTCGCCAATAGGGACTTACGTGTTGGTATGGGTAGGGCATCAGGGGAAGTGTGAAGTGGTGCGGTCCTAAGCACTTTAGCTCTATCCCTATTCCATGGTGGGGTGGATGTGGACGAAAATGGTGTTTGATCCATTGGGTGGGCTTATACACCCGTGTATAGAGGTGCAGCGGCCACCAAACATTTATATTGCACATTACAAACTTATGAACCAGACCAAAGATATGAATTGAATGCATGCATATGTTTGTTGCATTGTTTTGTTTGCTCACTGAGCCGTGATGTGTGCTCACCCTTTTGACGTCAAATATTTTTAGTTGATGATGCAGGTACTACTGTAGAAGACTATATGAATGCTTCGATGTACGGACATGCTATGGTGATGGATGCAGAAACTATGATGGAGTCGCATGATTCGTCGTGCGAGTGCAACTCATGCATCTTCGATTAGATTTATAGTTGGATTATTAAGAACATGTAATTGATTAATTTATTTTATTTTATGTCTTAGTCATTTGAAGATAATTGGATAATTTATTTATGTTATCATTATTAGATTCTCAGTTCATAAAATATTAAAGACTTCCGCTATTGTGTATTTATTCTGATTATGGTTGTGGATGTGTATGGTTTAAGTAAAAGGACACAGCCTATTCGAGATCCTGGTTGAACCATTAGATCATAGACGGTTCATCACACCATTCTGATTAGTTCAGAATTGGGGTGTGACATTCGCATTCTAGGCTAAGGATCATCAAAACTAAGACTTGAATGGAACATGAATCAACTCTAACTCATTGCTCAGCCCTAGAATGTATAAGAGAAACCCTAGAACCAATATGGGGTGATCGACGGAAGAAGAACACCGAATTGATGGTCTTTCGGAGGCATACCGGTCGCACCATATGCGACCGGTACTATGACCGGTACCTCTCGGAGACTGGTCTATGGGGGACCGGTCGACCATACCGGTAGCACTTTTCCCCACAGTGCCGCAACCAGTACTTGCGACCGGTACTGCGACCGGTATGCACTGTGAGGAGTGTTTTTGGCCCAGTTGATTTTCCGACCAACGTAAACCCTAAGAAACTAATTCTAATTCAACCCTAACATCATGTAGGACTTTGTGATAGCGAGTTTGGATTCTGTGACGCGGAGCAAGCTAGGAATCAAGCGTCAGGTAAGGGAATCGGACCTAAACCCTAATAATCAAATAACAGTAAAACGTTGTTAGTAATTATGATTCTGTGGAATGGTGTTTGTGCATACTAGCATGTCATCTTTATTTTCAGTTATTATATTGTTCATGCATACTCGCTATGCTAGATGTGACTGTTAGACATGTGATTGTTTTCGTTGGTGTGTGGAGTGGGAAGGGCCTGGGGTCTGGGATCATTCCTCACACTAACACCTTTTCGTATCGCTTCTGTCTTAGCATGCTTGGTGCGGATAGGGTATCAGGGGGAGGAAGTGGCATTGTGGTCTCCGGCCTGGCCACTAGACTCTAGCTCTATCTCTATACTGTAGGGAGCTGTGCTGGGATAGGGCCTACTGTGATGACATATATGATTGGTTAGTTGCGAGCCCAGTTTGTAAACCCTCACCAATAGGGGCTTACGTGTTGGTATGGGTAGGGCATCGGGGGAAGTGTTGGCGGTGTTTGATCCGGACGCTTTATCTCTATCTCTATTCCATGGTGGGTGCATGTGGGAAGAAAGTGGTGTTTGATCCATTAGGCGGATTCACACACTCATGTATAGAGGTGCGGTGGCCGCCAATCCTTTCTATAGCACATTGCAAACTTAAAATTAGACCATAATGTGAATGTTACTCATGCATGATGTGTGTTGCATTGTCTGATTTTCTTTCCGAGCTAAGTTGTGAGCTCACCCTTGTATATATACATGTTTTTAGATGTTGATGCAGGTTATACTGTCGAGGATTACGTGGATGCTCCAGTATATGGAAGAGATGCTGCCCTAGAAGCGCAAGCAGGGGAGGATGAGCATGACGCTTCATGCGAGTGCCCTTTCTGTGTGTACCTCTAGGATATTGGATTTGTTTATTTTATTTATTTTCAGTTGGATTTATAAGTGATGTAAGGATAATTATTTACGTTCTAGTATTTTGAATAATTGGATATTTTATTTAAATTATCAATAGAGAACTCAGTTCATTTAATTTAAGACTTTCGCTGTATTTAATTATATTCTGATTATGGTTATGTGCAATGGTTTGTATGAGTGGACACGGTCTTATTGAGATCCTGGTGTGAACCGTTGGTTTAGTGACGGTTTACTCACACTTCTAGTTCAGTCGAAATTGGGGTGTGACAACTTGGTATCAGAGCTCTTAGGCTCTGTCCAACAGACTATATTTGCACTTAACTGAGTCGATGAACTGAGATAGGAAGAAATTAAAAGCCTTAATAAAAACATACCTTAAGTACCTGTTTGTTGCTTGAGACTAAATAAGAAAGAGCATAATCGGAGTAAAATTTTGTGCTACAGGGTACAATCCACAAACCGGACAGTTACCCTGTTATAAAAGTCAATGTATTAGGAGGAGATAAAAATAAAGTGATCTATCATGGGATTGGGGGCATAGGAGGAATAGGGTCAGCAATGTCATAATTACGCTCATAAGCGATCCTGAGCCATTGTACCTGCTCCTGCGTAACTCTGAGGCTGCGAGAGAGGCGTCCTAGATCAAGGTTCATTTCATGTTGGGCATCCTGAATCTCCATAAACATACCCATCACGGTATCGAGAGGAGGCTGGGATGGTCCCACTGCAGGTATTGGCTGCGGTTCCGGTGCAGGGACGTCCTCCATCTGATCATCATCATCCTCTCCCTCTTCTGCAAAAGCTGCATTACTACTGCTGCAGCTGCTGCTGCTACCCTCCTAAGCGGATGAGGAGGAGCCTCTAGCTCCTCATCACTAATCGGCAGGTTATCCATCTTCATTCGGACAATGGCATCCCAATCAATGTCTGATGTCATGGTGTCCTCAACCGCAATCTCATCCCTCATGTCTACTCAAAGGCGCTGTAGGAGTGTAGTGATAAGCCGACCATAAGGAAGGTTGCTTATCTGGTCGGGCATGGTAGCCTGACGCATGGTCCTGATGATAATGTAAGGAAGACAGACCTGCTCCCTAATGCAGACACAATAATTCAGGTATTGGATGAGCTGAGATAACTCACTGTAGTGGCCGCTCTGAGGAACAATGCCATGCTGGATAATGTGGCAATATACTCGAGGAACAGGTCTCAAACTGACAGCTTTCATGGGCGCCCCTGGGTTAAGGATCTGCTCTGAAACCTCCTGGCGCAGATCATCAGTAAAGAAGCCTTTCATTTTGGGAGTGCTGTAAACCAAGTCACCATCATTAGGAATCTCCAAGAGGTTAGGGAGTTGGTGAGTGTTGAAGGATATGGGGACACCTTTGACAAAGCTGGTTAGGCGGAGGTCCCTACCATGGCTGAAGTCGTTAACATTCCCCTCGACCTCCAGGTTAGCGTAGAAGTGCTTGACCAAGTTAGGTCGGCTAGTCACTGTGTAAGTGATAACGGGTAGCCACCCAAGTGCACCAAATGCTGCTTCAACATCGAATCGTTGTAGCTGCTCCAGGTTTACACAACGACCAGATTCTAGGTTCTTCTCTTCGAACCATGGAAAACGGGTCTGCGCTGCTGCCAAACGAAATCACCGTTCATCAAACTGCAGAACCGACGGGTAAGGACGGTTCATGCCCGGAGCATACGCATGCTTACCAGCACCTCGACGCTGAGACACTGTGAACTACAAAACAAAACAAAACAAAACAATGAGATTGTGTTAAAATTTTTGAAATTTCAACAGCATAACGATAGTATTTAAAGAAAAAGCCTCGAACTCACCCAAAATCTGGGTAGGAGGACTTACGTAACAATATAACAACATATGGAAACCAAACAATCATCAAACAAGCAAGAAATTCAATAATTTCCAGAAAATTGATTTTTGACCAAAACCTAGGTAAAAAATCCCAAAATTTCAATTTTGAGAGAACCACACGGTGGAACCTCAAATAAGTTGAGGGCTTTTGTTCATAGAGGTCCCAAAACTATTTCTAAGCTGAAGGAAAAGAGTTCCTATGATTAGAATCCTCTAAACCAAGAAAAACCTAGTTTTTGGGCAAAAAACCGTGAAAAAACGATGTAAAATGGAGAGAATAAGGAAGAACCTTACTTGGAGATGATGTTCAAGGTCTTGATCGGAAGAGAATCGCTCCTAAAGTCACCGGTCGGACTGTAGCAACTCACCGAGTCAGAGAGGAATCGCCACTAGAGAGAATGGAAAGAAGAAAAGTGAGAAAAAAAACTCACTTTTCACGATTTTAAAGGTCTTTTAGGGTATACTGGTCGATGGTTTTGCCTATACCGGTCGACCGGTACCCCCCTGGGTATATCGACCTGTACCTCTCGATCAGGAGGAAATTCCTGACCGGTCGACTATACCGGTCGCGCCATATCCTACAGGGCTGCGACCGGTACATCGACCGGTACCTCTCGGGAACTCCGAGAGGTTGGTCCGCCTGACCATACCGGTTGCTCGCAACCGGACAGAAAAAAAATTAAAAAAATTAAAATTGAGGAAATTTTAAAATTTTGATTTAAAGCATCCTTTACGATTTTCGCCTTGCACTTGTTAAAGACTAACACTATTATGAATATTCGAATGTACCTCATGTGTTATGTCTTCTTCTCAGATCCAAACAGGAAGAGTAATCTGAGATGGCAGGTGGAAACAGTCGCAGAGGTTCACGAAAACGTCTCCACTCAAGGGTGTGTCAACCCGAGGACAATGTGGAAGCAGGAAACATTGGTGAGCAAAACCTGAACCCAGACGGTGGAACCCCAATGAGGGATGATAGGGACAGGACACCAATGAGAAATGGTGGAGAAGGGCAGAGTCACAGAGCACCAACAAATCTGCCAGGCCCTCCTCACACTAACTCTGAGACTATTGTGACAAATCTGGTCTATAAGATGGAAGCTCAGCCGAAGGTGTTCTTAAATGAGATGCTGAAGATGTTCAGGCCACCAGGATATATCCCTACAGAAGGTACGCCCGAGTCTAAAAATAATACCACACTGCTAGTGGATGGTAGCAATGGACCGATGAGCCAAGGACAGAACCCATAACTACCACACCAATTTTCGACATCGTCTGCCTATCAAGGGATCTATCCATACCCACCACCATGGTATGAAACAAACGCACAGGGGCAGAATGACCTAAGCCCAGCGGTGGATAGGTTTTTGAAATTGAAACCCCCTACCTTTACAGGGAAACCAGGAAAACCAGTATGGCCTGCACAGTGGGTTGCTGAGATGGAGAAGAACTTCCGTCTGATGACTTGCATGGAGGATGAGAAGGTGCTATTTGCTACGCACATGCTCAAGGAAGATGCTAATGCCTGGTGGAATTCTATCTGGACATACTTGGAGACGAAGCACACTCAGATCACTTGGAAAATTTTCTAGGGAGCCTTCTTTGATAAGTGATTTTCTAAGAGCTTTCGTGATCAAATGGAGAAGGAATTCCTTAACCTGCAATAATCCCAGTTGACTGTTGATGCGTACCAACAGAGGTACAAAGAATTGCTTTTCTTCGCTCCAGCAAGCATGCAAGAGGAGGAAACCAAAACCCGTAGGTTCACCATGGGATTGCGAGGTAGTATCTAGGAGCACGTCTTGGGTTTGGAGAAGAAGGTGTATAACGAGGCTGTGCAGATTGCTAGGGTGATTGAATCAAGCCAAAAGGACAGCTTCTTTGCTCAAAATAGGAGACTGAAGAGGCCTGCTACTGAGACTTCGGCTGGAGGGAACACTAGACCATTTCGCCCATACAGGGCTCAGTCTGCTGTGGTGCCAGCAAGGAATACTACTGCACCACCACCATCACAAGTAGCTGGACAAAATCCAAACGTCAAATGTTTCAACTACCAGCAATTGGGCCATTATGCAAAGACCTGTACTCTACCTAGAAAGCAACTGCCACAGCAAGGGAAGATATTTGCAGTCACCACTGAAGAGGTAGCCGCATCACCTGATGTGGTTACTGGTATGATTTCGTCCCTTACTATTTTGCTTACTGTTTTGTTATGTATGAGCATGTAGAACTAAGGGAGAAGTAAATTTCAGGAACTGTAGATATAGCTGGTGTACCCGCCAGAGTACTCTTCGACTTTGGGGCTACACACTCCTTTGTTTCTATGTCTTTTGGGAAGCGAATGGAAATTACCTGTCAAGTCCTTAAGCCCAAGCTTGATAGTTCGCTCTCCGTTGGGAGTAGAAGTGGCATTGAATGAATGCTATGGGCCGTGTTCAGTTAGTATTAAGGGGCAAAACCTATAAGCAAATCTGATTCAACTCGAGATGATAGACTTTGATGTCATTTTGGGAATGGATTGGCTAAGCCATCATTCAGATAGCTTATTATGTGGTGAAAGAAAACTTGTTTTTAAGGATGATAAGGGAAAGGAGTTTAGCTTCACTGGAACCAAGTTACCTAGGAAGCAGAAGCTGATCCTCTCTGCCCTAAAAGCTAAGAGATGCTTAGAGAAGGGAGGAGTGGGGTACTTAGTGTCTGTGGTCGACATCGCTGTAGAGGTGCCAAAGATGAAAGATCTAGATGTGGTACAAGAGTTTTCAGATGTATTTTCAGAAGATCTACCAGGTTTACCTCCAGACAGGACTACAGAATTCGTGATAGACCTCATGCTAGGGTCAGCGCCGGTGTCTAAGGCACCATACAGGATGGCCCCTACAAAATTAAAGGAGTTGAAGACTCAATTACAAGAATTACTAGATAAGGGTTTCATACGACCAAGCATATCGCCATGGGGAGCACCTGTATTGTTCGTAAAGAAGAAGGATGGTAGCGTACGACTATGTATCGACTACTGAGAGTTGAACAAGTTAACCATCAAGAACCGATGCCCTTTGCCTAGGATCGATGATCTGTTTGATCAGTTGCAGGGTGCAAAGGTTTTCTTGAAGATTGATCTTAGATTAGGGTATCACCAATTGAAGATCAAGACAGGAGATATTCCAAAGACTGCTTTCAGAACAAGGTATGGGCATTATGAGTTCCTTGTAATGTCATTCGGGTTGACTAACGTTCCAGCGTCATTCATGGAACTGATGAACCGAGTGTTTCATGACATGTTAGACACTTTGGTCATCGATTCATTGACGACATCTTGGTCTACTCAAAGGACATGGAGACTCATGCATCACATTTGAGAGCAACCCTACAACGGCTGAGAAGGGAGAAGCTTTACACCAAGTTCAAAAAATGCAAATTTTGGCTAAAGGAAGTGGCATTCTTGGGTCACGTAGTATCTGCAGACGGTATCAAGGTAGATCCAAGCAAAATTGCAGCTATAGTAGGATGGGATACACCGAAATCAGTTGCAGAGATTCGTAGTTTCCTTGGATTAGCTAGTTACTATAGAAGATTCGTGGAAGACTACTCAAGAATCGCCATTTCACTCACTAGACTAACCAAGAAAGGAGAAAAATTCGATGGACAGATGAGTGTGAGAAGTGCTTTCAGACTTTGAAGTCAAGACTAGTCTCTGCACCTATCTTGACCATCCTAGCACCAGGCTTGCCATTTACCCTATATACGGATGCCTCAGGGTTGGGTCTTGGATGTGTGTTGATGCAAGGAGAACAGGTGATTGCCTACGCATCAAGACAGTTGAAAGAGCATGAGAAGAACTATCCTACGCATGATATGGAGTTAGCAGCGGTCATTCACGCAATCAAGACTTGGAGGCACTACCTTTATGGTGAAAAGTTTCAGATCAAGTCAGATCACAAGAGTTTGACTTACCTTTTTACTCAGAAGGACTTGAATATGAGACAAAGGAGATGGCTGGAGCTATTAAAAGATTATGATTGTGACATCCAGTACCATCCGGGTAAGCAAACGTCGTGGCCGATGCCTTAAGCAGAAAGTAGGCATTGAAACCTGAGATAGGACCTAGTACAAACGCTGCACTGTGTGCTGCAGCCTTGGGCTCAATAGAGAATGATGAAGAGCATATATTAGAGACTGCAGGAGATCCAGTGGAACAGGGCTTAATTCATAAGTTCACATTGATGTTCGCAGCTTTGAAGATCTCATCGAATCTAATAGATGAGGTCAAAGTAGCAATCCTACAGGATCCACACCTCAAGACTGTGCAAGAAGATCTAGAGAAGGGTAAAAACAACCCTGACTTTATCTTGGATTCAAACAAGGTATTCAGGTATCATGGATGATTATGTATATCTGAGAATGAGAACTCAAATATAAGAGATAGAATTATGACAGAAGCTCATTATACCCCATATTCGATACATCCAAGAAGCACCAAGATGTACCATGATTTAAGAAGATTATATTGGTGGAGGAGTATGAAAGTGGATGTAGCTCGATTCGTATTCCAATGTCTAAATTGCCAACAAGTGAAAGCAGAAAGACAGAGACCTGCAGGTTTGCTACAACCACTACCAGAGCCAGCATGGAAGTGAGATTGTATCACAATGGATTTCGTCATTGGCCTACCCTTGACACCAAGATCAGTGGATGCAATATGGGTTATAGTCGATCGACTTACCAAGACAGCTCGCTTCATCGCTGTCAGACCTCAGTATACCATGGACAAGCTGGCCAAGCTATATGTAGATAATATAGTCAGACTTTATGGCGTCCCAGAGAGTATAGTATCTGACAGAGATCCCCGTTTTACATCAAAGTTCTGGGAAGGAATACAAAAAGCCATGGGAACCAAGTTGAAGTTTAGTACAACTTTTCATCCTTAGACAGACAGGCAGTCAAAAAGAACTATTCAAATCTTAGAAGATATACTCCGAGAGTGTGCCCTAGATTTCAAAGGAGCTTGGGACGAGAAGCTATTGCTTATCGAGTTTGCTTATAACAATAGTTACCAGGCTATGATCCAAATGGCTCCATATGAGGCACTCTATGGGAAGAAATGTCGTACACCACTGTTATGGAATGAGGTGGGAGAGAGAAGGATTGTAGGACCGGAGTTCGTAAAAGAAACTTGTCGAGCAATTGATCAAATTAAGGAAAGAGTGAAGACAACTCAAGTTAAAGCACTATGCATATAACTGATGTCGAGATCTAGAGTTTTCAGTGGGTGATAAGGTGTTCTTGAAGATATCACCTGTGCGAGGTCTAAAACAGTTTGATAAGAAGGGAAAGCTATGCCCTAGGTATGTGGGACCATACGAGATTTTGACTAGACATGATAATGTGGCATATCAACTGGCTCTACCACCATCCATGTCAAGAGTTCATGATGTGTTCCATGTTTCTTTATTGAAGAAGTATGTCTGGGATCCATCGCATATCTTGACAGCAGACCCACCAGACTTGACAGAAGACTTGACATTTGAAGTGGTACCTGTGATGCTCACAAGTCGAAAGGTACAACATCTCCAAAGCAAGGATATCCATTACGTCAAAGTGCATTGGAAAAGCCAAAATGTAGAAGAAATCACTTGGGAGGAAGAGAACGCGATGCGAAAGGAATACCCTAACCTTTTCGACGAACAAGGTACGTACAAATTTCGAGGCTAAAATTTATTTTAAGGGTGGGGGAGTTGTGAAACCGACATACAAATTTTGGGGACGAAATTTCTTTTAAGGGCAGGGGAGTTGTAAGACCCGCACTCTATGAACCCGATCTAAACCTTTAATTCATGTCGTAACAGGTCTTCCAATCATCACCGGACCAGACGGGACGAACGGATGACAACCAGGTACGAAAACGGACCTAATGTATGATATTTTTTCATACCGATCGATGGTACCAGTCGATGGTATCGGTCGATCGGTATGTCTACATGGGCAGACTACTTAGATCTGAAAACGAATCTCTGCGGGTCCCACTTTCCTAATCTCGAGCCTAAGGACTTTCCTAATGTAAGAAAACTTCCTAAACTCTATCCTAGTCTATTTAAGGACTCTTAAACCTCCTTAGAACTCTTTCATTGATCCTCACAAATCCTAGAGAGGAGAAAGAGATCGAAGAAGGAGAAAGAGCTAAGGAAGGAGGGAGAGGAGCCGTCGTTTGCCGTTGGACGAAGAACACCATACTTGCGAACCAACAGTAAGTGCTTGAACTTTCTTCTAAGTTAAGCGTTATAGATGATTAATCATGAATTGATCAATATCATGCAATGCGAGGTATTGATCTAAAACCCTTAAATTTGTCGTAAAACCCTAATACAGTCGATGAACCCTAGATTCGCATTCTAGGCTAAGGATCATCGAAACTAAGACTTGAATGGAACATGAAACAACTCTAACTCGTTGCTCAGCCCTAGAATGTATAGGAGAAACCCTAGAACCAATAGGGGGTGACTGACGGAAGACAAACACCGAATTGATGGTCTTCCGGAGGCATACCGGTAGACCATACCGGTCGCACCATATACCGGTACCTGTCGACCATACCGGTCGCACCTTTCCCCACAGTGCCGCGATCGATACTTGCGATCGGTACTGCCACCGGTATGCACTGTGAGGAGTGTTTTTGACCCAGTTGGTTTTTCGACTGACGTAGATCCTAAGAAACTAATTCTAATCCAACCCTAACATCATGTAGGACCTTGTGATAGCGAGTTTGGATTCCATGACGCGGAGCAAGCTAGCAATCAAGCGTCAGGTAAGGGAATCGGACCTAAACCCTAATCACCTAATAACAGTAAAACATTGTTAGTAATTATGATTCTGTGGAATTGTGTTTGTGCATACTCGCATGTCATCTTTACTTTCAGTTATTATATTGTTCATGCATACTCACTATGCGAGGATGTGACTGTTAGGCATGTGATTGTTTTTATTGGTGTGTGGAGTGGGAAGGGCCTGGGGTCCGGGATCATTCCTCACACTAGCACCTTTTCGTATCGCTTATGTCTTAGCATGCTTGGTGCGGATAGGGAATATGGGGGAGGAAGTAGCACTGTGGTCTCCAGCCTGACCACTAGACTCTAGCTCTATCTCTATGCCGTAGGGAGCTGTGCTAGGATATGGCCTACTGTGATAACATATAGGATTGGTTACTTACGAGCCCAATTTACAAGCCCTCGCCAATAGGGGCTTACGTCTTGGTATGGGTAGGACATCAGGGGAAGTGTTGGCGGTATTTGATCCGGATGCTTTAGCTCCATCTCTATTCCATGGTGGGTACCTGTGGGACAACAGTGATGTTTGATCCATTGGGCGAATTCACACACTTGTGTATAGAGGT
The DNA here is from genome assembly GCA_028583415.1 of Protea cynaroides. Taxonomy (NCBI): domain Eukaryota; kingdom Viridiplantae; phylum Streptophyta; class Magnoliopsida; order Proteales; family Proteaceae; genus Protea; species Protea cynaroides. The sequence continues at coordinate 80,204,661 of CM053273.1, read as the reverse complement.
GCGGTGGTCGCCAATCATTTCTATAGCACATTGCAAACTTAAAACCAGACCATAATGTGAATGTTACTCATGCATGATGTGTGTTGCATTGTCTGATTTTCTTACTGAGCTAAGTTATGAGCTCACCCTTGTATATATACATGTTTTTAGATGTTGATGCAGGTTACACTGTCGATGACTACGTGGATGCTCCAGTATATGAAAGAGCTGCTGCCCTGAAAGTGCAAGCAGGAGAGGGCGAGCATGCCGCTTCATGCGAGTGCCCTTTCTGCGTGTACCTCTAGGATATTGGATTTGTTTATTTTATTTATTTTCAATTGGATTTGTAAGTGATGTAAGGATAATTATTTACATTGTGGTGTTTTGAATAATTAGATATTTTATTTAAATTATTAATAGAGAACTCAGTTCATTTAATTTTAGACTTCCGTTGTATTTAATTATATTCTGATTATGGTTATGTGCAATGGTTTGTATGAGTGGGCACAGTCTTATTGAGATCCTGGTATGAACCGTTGGTTCAGTGACGGTTCACTCACACTTTTGGTTCAGCCGAAATTGGGGTGTGACATGTGGGAGGATCTTACGGGGGCAGATTTGTTCCACCATCAGAAGAGGGAAAGGGAGGAGATAATTTCCACTGTGACCCGAAAATTAGTGGATCTTGAAAGGGTTGCGGATACGGCTCCTGCCCTTCCTGCCGAAATCCCTCCACATCCTTCAGAAGATGCGCCTTCATCTTTTGACCCTGCAGCCCGATTGATCAACCCACCTAACTTAAGCCGACGGGGGGATCTTCTTCTCGAGCCTTCGATCCCACAACCTATATAGAAGAGCCGATTGTCCCTCCGATCATCAACATCGCAGAGGATGGTAGACCTTGTTCTCTTGTACTTTCCATTTTTTAATATATCGACCTCCAACACTATAGTTCTGATTGTTTCGCCTTTCTTATTTTGTGCAGAGGATGAAGACCAGGCAACTGTTTCAGAGACACTGCATCTATCAAAGAGAAGAAAGATCGTCTCTGAGACCCCCAGATTCATCTGTCCTGAGGACACTCCTCAAGACATTCTGCAGAGGATTCCAACTGGCCCTCCGCCACTACAATCTCTGCCCCCGTCAAATGTGACCGTCGTCTTTGCACCCTCCAGCCTATCAAGCCGTGCCTCTCCTGTTACCACCACAACCATCATCCCGGAGGTTACTCATGCCCCTCTCAGTTCCACGGAAGCAAGCCTCGCCGCCGGTTCTTTTCCTAGCGCAGCACAGACTATAGCAAGCACCACAGTAGCAGTAACACCACCGCACTTGAGCATAGCAACATTTACTATAGCACCCACAGGTTTACCATCGGTTCCTACATATTCGACTATGGTAACCTCTTTTCGACCGAGATAGTAATGGTGCCTTCTCCTTAAGAGGTCGCTCCTCTCTCTGTTGTTCCTCCTCAAGAAACTCCAAGAACAACCCCCGAAGATCCCTCCTCTGCCTCTTCAGAAGAAACCCCCGACACGACATCCTCAGAAACACCTCCCACAGATGCACCTATAACAGAATGAGCTTCTCAGGGGTCAAAACTGATTGATTTTTTTTTTTTGTGTGTAAACCCCTTGGGCCCTATTACTTATCAATACATTTATTTTCTCCTTTACTCTTCGCTTTTCTCCTTCACAAAGTAACTATACTACATACCCCCCTGGTTTATAGTATTGCACTCTACCGATCACTATAAGACAGAACCGGAGGGCATATGAAGTTTGAACTGAAGTCAAAGACTACCCCAATAAGTAGATGGCCTCAGCCTTATTGGGACCCATAGGCTCGATTTCTTTTTGAGACCCATAGGCCTTATCTTTTTTTGAGACCCGTAAGCCTTATCTCTTTTCGAGACCCATGGGCATTATCTCTTTTTTGAAACCCATAGGCCTTATCTCTTTTTTGAGACCCGTAGGCCTTATCTATTTTTGAGACCCGTAAGCATTATCTCTTTTCGAGACCCATAGGCCTTATCTCTTTTCGAGACCCATAGGCCTTATCTCTTTTCAAGACCCCTAGGCCTTATCTCTTTTTTGAAACCCGTAGGCCTTATCTCTTTTCGAAACCTATAGGCCTTATCTCTTTTTTGAGACCCGTATGTCTTATTTCTTTTTTGAGACCCATAGGCTTTATCTCTTTTTTGAGACCCGTAGGCCTTATCTCTCTTCGAGACCCATAGGCTTTCTCCATTAAACCCTAAAAGAGAATATTTAATGGGTCTCAATTATTAATCCTTGTATTCGAGCCTCTAGTATGTGTCGTAGTAGAGGATCTCACAAACACTTTCGGTGTCGACCAGTATGCGATTTACTTCCCATTCTTCTCCAATGGCCATCTTGATAACGAGGGGATCTTCATGAGGGGTAACAACATCAATAAGGTCATCATCGCCAAAGTAAATGTACCCCTCATACCTGAATTTTTTGGAGGACGATCCCCTCGTGTAAGACCCGTATCGAACTAACCGGTCTTACCACCTTGTATCAGGTCTACCTATCATGATCGAGCCAAATGGACCAAGTGCGTGAAGGAGTAGCGAGACCAGGTATTAAACTAACCTAAAAATAGTAAAATAGGGGGCAGGGTCGCATACCCAGATAGGCAGGATCGGACCCCCCTCATTAGGGAGTCAGACCCCTAAAATTTTGACCGAGGGTTGGATAATTTAGACTTGAGGGTCGACGGGATCTCCAACCCCCTTATCGACCCCCTCTTTGCCGATAGAAATCGTAAATAGGAAACTTTCTAAATTTTAAGGGGATTCTTTCCTAATCTCAATGGAACTTATTTTGGGAGGTTCTCCTCTATAAATAGGACATCCCTTAGCCTCTTTCACTCTTTTTGAAACCCTAATTGAAAGTGAGAGAAAGAGAAGAGAAGGAGAAGAGAAGGAAAGTTGGAGAAGAAGAATAACGAGAAGAATTCAGAGAATCCTCTGAATCTCAGCAAACCTAAAGGTATGGATACGTTTCCATTAATGATTTAAGACCTTAGAGTAGTTCATGAAGAGGGTATGGTCTAGGAGAAACCCAAATCATCCATCCATGGGAGGATTTCAATGAAATCCATGGAGGAAATCATGGTAGGCAAAGTAAGGAAGAAACCTAGAGTTTTAAGCCATAGAACAAGCATAGAATGGATTGTGGAAGTAAGCTATAGGACCCAAACATGAAAGAATGGACTGTAGAATGAAATTCTTGACTCAAACCACGGGGGGTCACACGTGGGGTCGATTGGGAATCGACCCTACCAGACCACATGATCGACCCCCAGGATTTGAGAAGTCCAGGGATGCGGTGGTCGCACCTAGGGTCGATGGAACATCCGACCCTGGCATCGACCCTACCCATGGGGGTAGCAGAAAATTACTACCCTACCTGCGACCCGTCCTGCGACCCTCGCTTAACAGCAAGCCTAAAATTATTGGAATGAATTCTAATTAAAATCTATCGACTTGTTAGGTTTTTCTATTGATATAAAAGTGATTCTTAAAGCTTGAAAGAGGATCTACACTCAAGCAAAGGTGAGGGAACAAGACCTAAACTAATTGGCTAATAATAAACTGTTTCTATTTCTTGAGTCCAATGCCATGACTGATTCTATGCTTGTATGCTTGTAATGTGCATTCAACATGTCATCCAATATTCCTGCTATTAATGTTCATGCATATTTTATTTACAACATGATGATGATGATGATGTTAGGAATAGACATGTGAATGTATGTGTGTGGTTAGTGTGCTTGATGCGAGTGGAGCATCAGGGGGAGGACGTGACATTGTGGTTCAGCCTGGTCACTAGACTCTAGCTCTATCTCTACTCAAGTCTTGTCCACTGACATCGTCGTATCGCCATTACCTTAGCAGAACTATTACGTCGTAGGGTATCAGGGGAGGTGGTTTCAGACCGTGTAGTCTTCGACTCTGTCGAGGGGCCTTAGCTCTATCTCTATGGACGTATTGAGGGATGCTGAGGTGAGGCCTTGGGTACACTGTTTGACATTAGGATTGGTTAGTTGCGAGCCCAGTTTGCAAGCCCTCGCCAGCAGGGACTTATGTATTGGTATGGGTAGAGTATCAGGGAAAGTGTGATGCGGTGTGGTCCTAAGCACTTTAGCTCTATCTCTATTCCCTAGTGGGTGCATGTGGGACGACAATCAACGTTAACCTTTGGGCGGCTTCACACACTCGTGTATAGAGGTGAGGCAGCCACCGAACCTTTCTATAGCACATTGCAAACTTATATATTAGACTACAGATATGAATTGAATGCATGCATATGTTTGTTGCATTGTTTTGTTTGCTTACTGAGCCGTGATGTGTGCTCACCCTTTCGATGTCAAATACTTTTAGTTGATGATGCAAGTACCACTGTGAAAAATTATATGAATGCTACTGTGTACGGGCACGTTGCTGCAATGGAGGCTAAAGACATAGTAGAGACGCATGACTCCTCATGCGAGTGCAACTCATGCGTTTTTTATTAGATTTTTATTTGAACTATTAAGGAAATGTAATTGATATTTTATTTACTTATGTCTTGGTTGATACAACATAATTTGATATTTTATTTCTGATTATCACAGTTAGATTTCTCAGTTTATTTAATATTAAGACTTTCACTATTGTGTATTTATTCTGATTATGGTTGTGGATGTGTATGGTTTAGTTTACAAGGACACAACCTATTAGAGATCCTGGTTGAACCGTTGGTTTATTAACGGTTCATCACACCGTTCTGAATAGTACATAATTGGGGTGTGACAACTTGGTATCAGAGCTCTCAGGCCCTGTCTTGTAAACCAGTATACTACCACAAAAGTTGTGAACTGAGATAGGATAAAAATTTAAAAGCTGTAATAATAACACACCATAAGCATCTGTGTTGTTTGAGACAAAAGTTGAAAGAGAATAATACATCTATTAAATGAGAAACAAATTTATATACACTCAAAGGAAGGACAATCGTATATATACAAGTCTAAAGCAGAGTACAGTCCACAACCCGGACAGTTACTCTGAAATACAAAAAGAAAAATAAAAAGAAAATACATCAGGAAGCTGGAGGTGATGGGGGAGGCGGTGCCTCGTGGTCTCTGTCATAATCCTCAGCATAGACTCTAGTCAACCAAGCTATCTGAGTCTGGGTCGTCTAAAGACTAGCTGTGAGATCAGCTACCCGCTGATCAGTCACGCGTTGAGCATCTAGAAGCTCTCCCATCCTCAGATCAGACATGCGCTGAGCCTCTCTAATCTCATGCAATATCCCCATCATGTCATCAGAAGGTGGGTGTGAAGGACCAGCTGCATGTGAAGGACCAACTGCATAAGAAAGACCAGCTCCCGTAGTATGTGTAGGTAATGGAGGAGGTATGGAATCCACATCCATGTACAAATGATCATCATCACCCCCATGAACCCCTGCTACAGCGGCTGCTGCTGCTGCCTCAGCGTCAGCCATCTCCACTTGAGTACGCGGACGCACCAGAGCGTTCCTCTCATCATCGCTGACCTGAGCATCCCGCATGCCCATCTTACAGATGGCCTCCCAATCCAGAGGTGATAAGAATGATTTCTCCTGAATCCTCTCATCCACCAAGTCAACACCCAGGCGGGTAAGCAGTGTAGTGATCATGCGTCCATAAGGCAGGTTGCCAACATGACTGGGCAATGTGGCACTGATCATCGTCCACATAATGATATGGGACGGCGCACGGGCTGCCTAGTGCGATCTGATATAGCGAGAACTGGGTCAACTGAGAGATCCTCTCGTAGTGCCCACTCTGAGGTATCAGGTTGTGCTGAATGATCTTACAGTACACCCGAGGCTTTGGACGTAGGTAGATCGCTTTCATCTCCCAGCGATCCTCTCTGATGAGCTGACGGTCTATCTCAGCCTTCATCTCCAATGAAAAGAACTGGGCGCTCTCCGGGAGCACAGAACACCAAGGGGCCGTCGTATGAAATGCCCAAGAGATCCGCTAGCTACCGATAATCAAAGGAAACCTCGACTCCCTTGACTAAGCTCTCTACCCCTCTCAGTATCATTGTAATCTCCCACCACTTGGAGATTACAATAAAACTGTCGCACCAAATCTGGACAAGTACAGGCGTCGTAGGTGACCACAGGAAGCCAGCCCATATCACCAAAAGCCCTCTCCACATCAAATAAGGCCAGGCTAGCCAAGTCCACCCGACGACCTCCCTCTACCTTCTTACTAGCATAGCGGGCATACTGTGCCTCAGTCTCGTTAGAATGGAATCGGACTGGGTCATGAACCCTGGGTACTTTGGTATGAGCCATACTATCTGGAAACACAAAGAAAAATAGATACTGGCTTAGTAAGGATGAAAAACCCAAAAAATTTCGACATTATAACGACATAAATTGGTCAAAAGCCTCACTTTTCACCCATACACGTGGGCAGGATGACTTATATAGATTCTAAACGATCCTGTAAGACTCATACAGTTGGAAATTTTATCTAAAGATATTGAATTTGAAGAAATTTCAAGAAATTCAAAAATCTCGACAAATTAGGGCAAAAATGGGAAATTTCAAGTTTCTCGATAACCAACCGATGAAACTCAAATATTTTTTAGGGCTTTCGTCCATTAAGTCACCAACAACAAATGCCCCCAATAAAAATTGAATTTTTAAGGTTGGAAAAAGTTTAATTTGAAGAAAACGATATAAACGAGCAAAAACCTAGTTAAGAAACCCTAAAAACATGAAACCGTAGAGAACATACCTGTAGAAGAGGAGTAAACGTCGAAAAGAGAAGCAAAAATCACCAATGGGTCGGAGTTGTCACTGTAGCAACTCAGAGGGATGAGCCGAGTCAGAAAGGAGGAGAAAGAATGAGAAATGGATTCAAAATCGAGATTTAAAAACCTAATTTTTAGTCCTAGGGTCAGAGAATTCGACCAAAACATCCGACCCTCCCTCTGACCCCCTCATCGACCCTCGGCTCTCGGTGATCTGACAGAGAACCAGGGGTCGATCCCAGGGTCGGACATCCATCGACCCCCTCATCGACCCTCGGCTCTCAGCAAGTATCAGTGATTCTCAGGGTGCATACCCTAGGGTCAGAGATCCATCGACCCCACCATCGACCCTACGATAGAAAATACAGTATTTTTGACAGAATGATCTGAAAAATTTGAGAATATCATTGACTAGTGGATTTAAATATGGGAATGAAGTATATGATGATTGCCTCACGTATTCTATGATTTTCAGACATCACCACTACCAGAGCAGATAATGGCATTCCCGCCAGAGTACTCTTTGATTTCGGAGCTACTCATTCTTTTATATCTGTGTCATTTGGAAAGAACCTAAATCTACCCCTCAAATCCTTAGACTACAAACTGCTTGTACGATCGCCGATGGGATTAGAAGTGGAATTAGAAAAAGGATATGGACCATGTCCAGTTCTTATTGACGAAAAAACTTTGGATGCAACCTTGATCCAACTTGAGATGGCAGACTTTGACGTCATCTTGGGAATGGACTGGTTAGCTCAGCATTCTGCAAACCTATTATGTGCCGAAAAGAAGCTGATATTTAAAGACAAAGAAGGAGCAGAGTTCAGTTTTGCGGGAACCAAACTTCCCCGTAAACGAAAGCTCATACTCTCTGCATTAAAGCTAGGAAGTGCCTTGAGAAAGGAGCAGTTGGGTACCTAGTATCTGTGGTCGATCTTACCAAAGAAGCACCACGAATGGAAGATATTGATGTCGTGCGAGACTATCTAGATGTATTTCCTAAAGAACTACCAGGACCACCACCCGACCCCGCTACAGAGTTTGTTATAGATCTGATACCCAGAGCCGCACTAGTAATCTAAAGCACCTTATCGAATGGCTCCTACTGAACTGAAGGAATTAAAAGTACAACTACAAGAACTGCTGGACAAGGGTTACATTCGACCTAGCATATCACCAAGGGGAGCGCCAGTATTATTCGTGAAGAAGAAGGAAAGTAGTGTTCGATTGTGTATAGACTACCTAGAACTGAATAAACTGACAATCAAGAATCGGTACCCATTGCCTCGGATTGATGACCTGTTCGATCAGTTGCAAGGTGCCAAAGTGTTCTCCAAGATCGATATTCGGTCAGGCTACCATCAGTTGAAGATTAAGGACGGGGATATTCCGAAGACAGCATTCAGGATAAGATATGGACATTATGAATTTTTGGTCATGTCTTTTGGATTGACAAACGCACCAGCAACCTTTATGGAACTTATGAATCGGGTATTCCACGATATGTTGGATACGTCGGTTATTGTATTCATCAATGATATATTGGTCTACTCCAAGGACAAGGAAACTCATATAAAGAATCTAAACGTCGCTCTGCAGCGATTACGGAAAGAAAAGCTTTACGCCAAATTTACAAAGTGTGAGTTTTGGCTAAAGGAAGTTGCTTTTCTAGGTCATGTTGTATCTGCTGAAGGAATTAAAGTGGATCCTAACAAGATCAAAGCTATTGTGAAGTGGGAAGCACCGAAGAACGTTGCAGAAATTAGAAGTTTCTGAGGTCTAGTGGGTATTATCGACGATTTGTGGAAGACTATTCCCGAATTGCAGTACCTCTCACCAGTTTGACTAAGAAGGGCAAAAAATTTGTTTGGACTGAGAAATGCGAGAAGAGTTTCCAAACATTGAAGGCTAGATTGATATCTGCTCCAATCTTGACATTTTTTATTCCAGGACAGCCATTATTTTGTATATACTGATGCGTCAGGATTGGGATTAGGATGTGTACTTATGCAATGAGAACAGGTAATTGCTTATGCCTCAAGACAATTGAAGACACATGAGAAGAACTATCCCACTCATGATTTGGAATTAGAGGCAGTAGTACATGCTGTCAAAATATGGAGACATTACTTGTATGGAGAGAAATTTCAGATTAAATCAGATCATAAGAGTCTTACTTACCTCTTTAATCAGAAGGAGTTGAATATGAGACAAAAAAGATGGCTGAAACTATTGAAAGACTATGATTGTGATATCCAGTATCATCCGGGGAAAGCTAATGTGGTTGCTGACGCGCTGAGTAGAAAGGCAATGATGAAATCTCAAGGGGAGGTTAGCACCACTGCTGCACTGTGTGCTACCGAAAAAGTATTCAATTACGGTAATGAACAGTTTGTGATAGATGCACCGGGTGAATCAACCAACCAAGGATTTATCCATCGATTTACAAATATGTTCGCCACATTGAAGATTGTACCCGATATACTTGATGAAGTGAAAATAGCGATTAAATAAGACTCTTATCTAAGAATGGTACAAGAAGACATCGAAAAAGGTAGGACTATTCCTGAGTTCACCTTAGATGATGAAAAGGTACTGAAGTACAAAGGAAGAATATCTGTACCTGAAACAGAAAGTTTGGACATTAGACACCGACTAATGAAGGAAGCCCATACCACCGCCTATTTGATACACCCTGAAAGTACAAAAATGTATCATGACCTAAAGAAATTATATTGGTGAAGAGGAATGAAAGTAGATATAGCCAAGTTCGTGTCTCAATGCCTAAATTGTTAGAAGGTGAAAGCTGAACGACAAAGACCAGCAGGACTGTTAGAGCCGTTATCGGAACCAGCAAGGAAATGGGACTGCATCACTATGGACATCGTCACAGGTTTACCAATGACTCCCCTAGTAGTTGACGCAGTTTGGGTGATTGTAGACCAACTGACTAAAACGGCTCGATTTATAGCTATACGACCTCAGTATACACTGGAGAGTTTAGCTAAGTTGTATGTGGATAACATTGTCAGATTACACAGTGTACCTGAAAGCATTGTGTCCGACAGAGATCTACGATTTACTTCAAAGTTTTGGGAAGGATTGCAGAAGGCTATGGGTACAACATTGAAGTTCAGTACTGCATTCCATCCTCAGACAGGCAGACAATCAGAGCGCACCATTCAGATTCTAGAAGACATGCTTCGAGCTTGTGTAATTGATTTTAAAGGATCATGGGATGAAAAGTTACCACTGATTGAGTTCGCTTATAACAATAGCTATCAGGCTACTATACAGATGTCACCCTATGAAGCACTGTATGGCAGGAAGTGTCGAACTCCTTTGTTTTGGAATGAAGTTGGAGAACGTAGTATTGTTGGACCAGAATTTGTTGAAGAGACTTGTCGAGTAGTCGACAATATCAAGGAAAGAGTAAGAACAACTCAGAATCGTCAGAAGCAATATGCAGATACTAGACGCCGAGACCTTGAATTCGCCTTAGGTGATAAGGTATTCCTCAAAGTGTCACCTATGCGAGGTTTGAAACGGTTCGGACAGAAAGGGAAACTAAGTCCGAGATATGTCGGACCATATGAGATTCTAGCTAAATGTGGAAAAGTGGCTTACCAGTTAGTACTACCACCATCTATGTCAAGTGTGCATGATGTATTTCATATCTCCTTATTGAAGAAATATGTCAGAGATCCAACGCACGTTTTGACAGTAGATCTACCTGATTTGACTGATGATTTGACATTTGAAGTAGCACCAACTGAAATCACCAGCCGAAAGGTGCAACGACTACGCAACCGTGACATTTATTATGTTAAGATCACCTAGAGAAGCAGAGATATAGAAGAAATCACATGGGAAGAAGAGAATGCTATGCGAAAGCAATACCCTCATCTATTCGACTCGGAAGGTATGTACAATTTTGAGGACAAAATATTTATAAGCAGGGGGGAGTTGTAAGACCCATATCGAACTAACTGGTCTTACCACCTCGTACCAGGTTTACCTATCATGGTCGAGCCAAATGGACCAAGTGCGTAAAAGAAGTAGCAAGACCAGGTATTAAACTGACCCAAATACAGTAAAATAGGGGGCAGGGTCGCATACCCAGATAGGCAGGGTCGGACCCCCCTCATTAGGGAGTCAGACCCCTGAAATTTTGACCGAGGGTCGGACAATTTAGACCTGAGGGTCGACGGGATCTCCGACCCCCTCATCGATACCCTCTTTGCCGACAGAAACCGTATATACGAAACTTTCCAAATTTCAAGGGCATTCTTTCCTAATCTCAATGGGACTTATTTTGGGAGGTTATCCTCTATAAATAGGACGTCCCTTAGCCTCTTTCACTCCTTTTGAAACCCTACTTGAAAGTGAGAGAAAGAGAAGAGAAGGAGAAGAGAAGGAAAGTTGGATAAGAAGAATAAAGAGAAGAATTCAGAGATTCCTCTGAATCTCAGCAAACCTAAAGGTATGGGTATGTTTCCATTAATGATTTAATACCTTAGAGTAGTTCATGAAGAGGGTATGGTCTAGGAGAAACCCAAATCATCCATCCATGGGAGGATTTCAATGAAATCCATGGAGGAAATCATGGTAGGCAAAGTAAGGAAGAAACCTAGAGTTTTAAGCCATAGAACAAGCATAGAATGGATTGTGGAAGTAAGCCATAGGACCCAAACATGAAAGAATGGACTGTAAGATGAAATTCTCGACTCAAACCACGGGGGGTCGCACATGGGGAATCGACCCTACCAGACCACAGGATCGACCCCTAGCATTCGGGAAGTCCAGGGATGCGGTGGTCGCACCCAAGGTCGATGGAACATCCGACCCTGGCATCGATCCTACCCTTGGGGTCGCAGAAAACTGCTACCCTACCTGCGACCCTCGCATAACAGCAAGCCTAAAATTGTCGGAATGAATTCTAATTAAAATCTATCGACTTGTTAGGTTTTCCTATTGATATAAAAGTGATTCTTAAAGCTTGAAAGAGGATCTACACTTAAGCAAAGGTGAAGGAACAAGACCTAAACTAATTGGCTAATAATAAACTGTTTCTATTTCTTGAGTCCAATGCCATGACTGATTCTATGCGTGTATGCTTGTAATGTGCATTCAACATGTCATCCAATATTCCTGCTATTAATGTTCATGCATATTTTATTTATAACATGATGATGATGATGATGCTAGGAATAGACATGTGAATGTATGTGTGTGGTTAGTGTGCTTGATGCGAGTGGAGCATCAGGGGGAGGACATGACATTGTGGTTCATCCTGGTCACTAGACTCTAGCTCTATCTCTACTCAAGTCTTGTCCACTGACATCGTCGTATCGCCATTACCTTAGCAGAACTATTACGTCGTAGGGTATCAGGGGAGGTGGTTTCAGACCGTGTAGTCTTCGACTCTGTCGGGGGGCCTTAGCTCTATCTCTATGGACGTATTGAGGGATGCTGGGGTGAGGCCTTGGGTACACTGTTTGACATTAGGATTGGTTAGTTGCGAGCCCAGTTTGCAAGCCCTCGCCAGCAGGGGCTTACGTGTTGGCATGGGTAGAGTATCAGGGGAAGTGTGATGCGGTGTGGTCCTAAGCACTTTAGCTCTATCTCTATTCCCTAGTGGGTGTATGTGGGACAACAATAAACGTTAACCTTTGGGCGGCTTCACACACTCGTGTATAGAGGTGAGGCAGCCACCGAACTTTTCTATAGCACATTGCAAACTTATATACCAGACCACAAATATGAATTGAATGCATGCATATGTTTGTTGCATTGTTTTGTTTGCTCACTGAGCCGTGATGTGTGCTCACCCTTTCGACGTCGAATATTTTTAGTTGATGATGCAGGTACCACTGTAGAAGATTATATGAATGCTTCTGTGTACGGGCACGTTGCTGTAATGGAGGCTGAAGACATAGTGGAGACGCATGACTCCTCATGCGAGTGCAACTCATGCGTTTTCGATTATATTTTTATTTAAACTATTAAGGAAATGTAATTGATATTTTATTTACTTATGTCTTGGTTGATACAACATAATTTGATATTTTATTTATGATTATCACAGTTAGATTCCTCAGTTCATTTAATATTAAGACTTTCGCTATTGTGTATTTATTCTGATTATGGTTGTGGATGTGTATGGTTTAGTTTATAAGGACACAGCCTATTAGAGATCCTGGTTGAACCGTTGGTTTATTAACGGTTCATCACACCGTTCTAAATAGTACGGAATTGGGGTGTGACACCTCGTGTCTTCTTTTCCTTCTCAAAGTTTTTTTCCTCTAATTGACTCTTCCTCCACAGGCTCAACCACGATCGAAAGTACTTCCCTTCATTCATGCTCCTACCAGATAGTCACCATCATGCATTCTGGGTGGCTCAATGTTACATATTCATCATCGCTTAGACCCAGATCTTGTTCTGGTCTCGCCTTGTCCAATAGCCTCCGTGGGGGACTCTCTTCGTGAATGGTTCGAACCGCTCTGGCGTGTTGCTCTTTCATCATCTCTAGTCGATCTACCGGGTATAGATCAGGCTGGCCCATAAACCCCCTTGGGGGTGACATTGGGGGTGGCCAGGGGCCTATGCTCGACCCTTTCCACCCTCCCCGGTGCAACAATTGGGGGAGGAGGTGGAAGTACCACTGTGGATGCAGGTGGTGGGGGTGGTGTCTGTAAGACCCGTGTCACTATAACCCGGTCTTACCACCTTGAACCAGGTTTACCCATCATGGTCGAGTCAAATGGACCAAGGGCATGAAGGAGATCGAGATCCCAAGTATGAAATCAACCCAAAAATACTTAATTCTAGGGGAGGGTCGCACACCCAGCCAAGTAGGGTCGGACCTCCCAAACCAGAGAGATCGACCCTCAGTTTTTGAGGGAGGGTCGGACAGCTTAAAACCCTAGGGTCGACGGGATCATCGACCCTCCCATCGACCCTCGGTTTCTGACGAAAACTGAAATTAGGAAATTTCCTAATTTTCGATTGGGATTCTTTCCAAATCTCAATGGGATTATTATAGGACATTCCAAGTCCATTTAAAGGACGTCCCTAAGCCACATTCACTCCATTCACAACCCTAATTGAATTGAAAGAAAGAGAGAAGAAGGAAAAGAGGAAGAAAGGAGGCTAGGAAGAAGGCTTAGCAAAAAGGAGAAGAAATTGCAGAGGAAAGTAATCTTCTCAGGTATGGATACTAATTCCATGAGTTTCTACAGACCTTAGGTTAGTTATGATTGAGTGTAGGATTTCGGAGAAACCCAAACCATCCATCCATGGTTAGGTTTTCATGGAAAACCATGGGAGGATGCACGAAAGCTATCTAGATGAATCATACATGGTTCTAGACCATGGAATGAATGTTGAGTGAATGTAGGAAGCAAGCCATAGGACCCCAAACACGAAGAATGGATTAAAAGGTGGAAATTGGACCAGAGTGCACCGAGGGTCGCACCGAGGGTCGATAGACCATCCGACCCTAGGTGTTTCGACCATCGACCCTCAAGATTCGGGAAGTTCGGGAATCTTTGGGAGGGTCGATAGACCCATCGACCCTAGCATCGACCCTAGCATCGACCCTCGCCGTAATGGTTTTTAAATTCTAAATTAATTCTAATTAAATTCTATCGACTTTGTTAGGTTTGCTAGCAATATAATACCGTCATAACGGTGATTCTAAAGCTTGGAAAATATCTATTAGCAAGCTAAGGTGAGGAACCTTAATCCCAAACTAAATTGGTTAATAATAAACTGTTTTTATTTTCTTAAGTCCTATGCCATGTTTAATTCTATGCGAATATGATTGTAATGTGCATACAGCATGCCATCCAATATTTCTATTACTTGTTCATGCATATTTACTTTACTGTTTATAACATGATGATGATGATGATGATAGGAATAGGCATGTGCTTGTATGTGTGTGGTTGGTGTGCTTGATGCGAGAGAGTATCAGGGGAGGTGTGATGAGAACGTCAATAAACGTTAACCTTTGGCGGGTCTCAGCACTTTAGCTCTATCTCTAACTCAAGTCTTGTGCATTGACATCGTCGTATTGCCATTACCTTAGCGGAACTATTATGTCGTAGAGTATCAACCGGGGGCCTTAGCTCTATCTCTATGGATGTTCCGAGGGATGCTTGGGGTGAGGCCTTGGATACATTGTTTGGCATGAGGATTGGTTAGCACGAGCCCGGTTTGCAAGCCCTCGCTAGAGGGGCTTACGTGTTGGTATAGCATTATATAGCAATAAACGTTAACCTTTGTTGTATAATGTTATGGTAGGGTGGATGGGGACGACGATAAATGTTAACCTTCGGGCGGGCTTCCACACCCTGTGTATAGAGGCGGTATCAATAAACGTTAACCTTTGATCACCCAACCTTTCTATTGCACATTGCAAACTATAAACCAAGACCAAAGATATGAATTGACTTTTTGCATGCATATGTAATGTTGCATTATTTTGGCTACTCACTGAGCCGTGTTGTGTGCTCACCCCTCAACGTCGAATATTTTTAGTTGATGATGCAGGATATACTGTTGAAGATTATATGAACCTGTCAGCGTATGGAACTGTAGCAGGTATGGAAGTTGGAGCTGAAGATGATACACACGACTCCTCTTGCGAGTGCAACTCGTGTGTATTCGATTAGATATTTTTTTGTAGTTTTCTTTATTGGATTTATAAGACATGTATTTGGTATTTAAATATTTATGTCTCGGTTAATCACAGAATAATTTGCTATTATTTATGGATATCAACTTAGTTCTCAGTTCATACTATTTATAAATTTTCCGCTATTGTGTATTACTCTGATTATGATTGTGGATGCGTGTTAAGTTTGGATAATGCGGGGATAGCCTATTAGAGATCCTGGTTGAACCGTTGGCTATTTAGCGGTTCATCACACCATTCTGAAGTGTACGAAATTGGGGTGTGACAGTGTCAGTCTTGGTCCTACGAACTCAGTCCATCATCCGTGCTGGATTAAATCTTCGACTAGGCCTTTTAGATGTCTGCATAAGTTGGTGTCATGGCCGTGATCTTGGTGATGCGCACAATATAGTCATCGATTGCGCTTCGCAGGTATGAAAATCATCTTGGGGGGAGGGACCAGCCAAGTGTCACCTCTCTTGATGTTTAAGATCTCAACCATGGTATGATTGAGAGGTGTATACTCGGGTGCAGGGTGGGCCGAGTATAATTCCTTGGCCACTCTGGTTTTCTTACTTGCTTCTCTTTCTTTAGGAGCTTTCTCCGAAACTTCATTCTCCTTTCTCTCTACAGCTGTAGGAGACGGATTCACTTGTCTAGGTAACTCTGCCACAGCTTCTGCTCCCAATGCATATCGATCGCATCAACTAAAGATTTCGGCATGTGTTCTAGGATGCTTCTTGTTGAGAGAAAACACCAATTGGGGATCCAGACAAGCTTTGGACAGGGTCGAAACGACGACATCGGACTGAAGGTCCTTAATCTCTCCCGGTACTCCTAAGAAACAGGTGATGAATGGTCGAAGAGGCTCCCTCTCGCCTTGTTTGATCACCATCAAATGAGATAAGTTCTTCTTCTGAGCTCGACTCCCCTGAAAATAGGAGAGGAACAAACTGCTAAGCTCCTTGAAGGTCCCCACCGATTTGGGGGGTAGATTGTTGAACCATGTCCTCCCTGCCTCCCTCAAGGTGGACGGAAAAGTTCGACAACATAAAGCGTCATGATGGCCATAAATGACCATTCCCACCTTAAAATTGTCTAGGTGCCCTCTCAGGGTCTATCTTGCCATCATACCACCCTATATTGGGGAAGGCAAAGTTGATAGGAAGAGGATGGCTTATGACCTCATCTGTCAAAGCTGTCTTCGTGGCATAGTCCTGGAGGGCATCAGCATCGACCCCCCGCTCCACATTCTGTACTCTGTCCATCAGATCTTTCACTAGGCGTTCGAGCTTGGCTGTATTTTCATTACTAGTGGGCATACTTCCTGCGGAGGGAGAGGCCGCCACTGGTGCGACGGGTGGAGTTACAGTGACTGACGAGATAACTGTTGCTCTCTCCTCCCGTGCCGCATCGATCCTAGCTTGGGCTTCTTCTTGGACTCGCTTGGCTTCGTCGGTCCTTATTTGGTTATCTTCTCTGGCTTGTCTGGCCGCATCAACACTCGCCTGGGCATCTTCTCTGGCACGCCTAGCCTCGTCAACCCTTCTCTGCGCCTCCCACACCACGTCCCGTTCTGTATACATTCTGCCTTGGGCCCTTCTACTTCCCCGTCTCGACCCCTACCTGTTCGAGATAGATGATCATCGTGAAACAACCAGGGACTCATGACTGCTCTCAATTATTTCAGTAGGGTCGTACTTGGGAACGTACTGGAAGTGGGATTCTCCCGGCGATCACTTCGACCCCTGCTGCGATAAGAATCAATTGAAGGACTAGCCCGCATTGGGCTAGGTGGCACAGCCTGGGAGCCAAGCGTCTGGAATGTCGAGATCTCTGTGGGACTTCTGGGACATCAACTGGAGGTACTGAAGCAGTCGATACATTTGCGGGCCACTGCTGCAACAACTCTGTCAAAGTGGCCAACTGCTAGGCCATTCTATCAAATTGTACTCTAGTAACGTATTAAGAGGGGTCTAGGTTAGGACCACCAGCTCCTTCTGTGGAAAGATCTTCTGGTGGGGCGTCTTGAGGGTCAAGACCTATAGGGATGTCCCCTCGTTCTTGGCTTATATTTGCTTCAGTGTGACAGGCCTGGGTTTCCCGTAGGTTATAAGAACTTTCGACTCTTCCCGCTGGTGCCATGCGTAAAAGGTGTGTCAAGGGTAATAGGTATAGATCAACTTGAAGGAAAGTAAGATGAAAAGGGAAAGAAATAGATAGAAATTTTTTGAACAAGCTCAGGAGAAAGGAAAGATTTGGGAGGCAAAGTATGTCAAGGCCCCACGGTGGGCGCCAATCTGTTGTCGATGGAATCTGTTCAGCCACTCCGATCTTGCCACGTAGTTGAAACACCTACACAATAAGAAAGTGGGTGGGATATACCCCAGGGCCACTCCGATGCTAAAGTTAAAGACTTCCAGGGACACGCAGTATGGAGCTCTTAGTGGAATACTAGAGCTCCTTGAAAATAGGGGTTCCTTGAGATACTAGAGCTACCACCATCTTCCCTTCCTCTCTGATCTAATGAGATCTTAGAACCATAGAGAGAGTAAAACACAAGAAGACTAATACCTGATTTAGGATTTTTTTCCTTATGGCAGGAATACTCCATCTCCTTGCAATCGATATTCTTTTGCGATATATAAGTTCAAGGGGAAGCTTTCCAGACAAACCTCTCCACACCTACCACCACCTCGATCATCAGCCTCCTAGAAAACAGTAGGTTCGAGAGGTTACGACCCCTTAGGGCGGTGCTAGGACGTCCTGTCAGCCGCTTACAACCACCTTGGCCTTCTTCGACCCCTTATAGTCCACGTCCTCCATATTTTCTGATACTTGTCTTTGTCCTTACACTTTTATCTAGTATCGGTCTTGCTTTTTGCTGATTCAGTCCACGTAACGGTGTTCTAGCCAGTCAAATCTGCCTACTTGGCATTTATGGTTGGTGTCAGTGTTTATGAACATTAATGGCGGACCATTAAATGCCTAGCTACCCCAATCACTCTATCCCATCAGGTCTAGATCAACTGGGGGGTTCGAACACGAGTTCCTTTTTTGAACATCTCTTCTTCTCATACCTCGCGCCTTAGATGCATGCCACGTGTCCTTCTCTCGAGGATCATCTTAGATTCTCAATTGACGGTCAGATTTGTATCCATTATTATTTTCCCCCAACAGGAACATTTCACCTTCTCTCTCCAAGTTGGATGCTTATGCGTGTACTTCTATAGGTTATCACATTATTTGTATTATGTATAGTGATTGTGGGACACAAGCATCAGTATATATCTTGTGTGTATATTAGACAAGATCTTAAGAGAATCTTGAATGGATTACTGCCAGCTCTTTAAGAACAAGATTCTCATTAGTAAGTAATAATAAGTTATAATCTCAAAGAGGTAGCTTAGTTGGCAAGAAGCCTAAACCTCATGAAGTGGAAGGTTTTGAGGTAGACTACTTATACTGCCTTGGGGCCACTTACATGAGGGTGTTAAATGCTCTTTTTTTCCTGATTTGGATGCAAGTAGAATGATTCTCATTCAACCCTGGAATGATCGATCCACATAGTTGTGGGTCAGAATAGGCCCGTGGGATTAGTCAGGCCAAAGGTTTGGATATCCGTTATTAATAATAAAAAAAAGTAAGAAAAATTTTCATCTAACCCCCAAAAAGGATGTCAAATTCTATCTACTACTCAATGGTTTCTAGAAACTCTAGCCGGCCCCATTTAACTGATAGACTTGACTGAACATGTGAGTAGACATTCCTACCCTTTCTATTTAAAACTTTAAAACATTAAAATTAGATAAAGTTACTAATTTGCCTCTTTCTTTAAAACATTATATTGAGAATTCCATCAACAATCAAAATCATAAATCAAATATTGGGGTAATTAAATGCAATATTTTCGATCTTCTCTCTCCCAAGAAGGACGGCGCAAAATTCTTGAACGTCTCTCTGGTCCAACTATAAGTCTGTAACACACATTTCTCTTTCTCCCTCTAACAAAACCAATAAAACACGAACGAAAATCTCTCTCTCTCTCTCTCTCTCTCTCTCTCTCTCTCTCTCTATCTCCTCTACTCACTCTTGCTTCTACGGCTTTTCCTTCTCTTCTCTCACGCTTCATCGCACCTTAACCAGCTTGAAAGACACTCAAGAACTGTCACCTACTGACCAGACCTCATGAAGTTCTTCCATTAATGAGAATGACCCATTCCTGGAAAAAAAACTGGAAAACGATGAAGATTCCAACCACAGTTTGAACTATTGAAATTAAATTAGCTAGATCGGTCGATTCCTATTGATTTTATCCATGGCCGATCCTGATTTTTTTTTTTTTTTTGTAAGAGCCAATCCTTATTTATTTTTATTTTTTTTGTAAGAGCTGATCCTGATCTATTAGCATTCTTGCACGGTTGCTACATCTATTTTTTAAAGGGATGTTATTTAAATCATGAAATGTTCATTCTAATATTGTAATTAATTGCATCACGAGCAACAATTTATTTTATGAAGCTCTGAAATTTGAAGGAATATTTCAAATCAAATTTCATCCTCAACAGGAAAACATGATTTAAGAGTAGATGGAAATCATGAATGGAAAGGAAAGTGAGAAATAGAAACAGAGAAAGGAAGTGAACTTATCACCGTCAAGCAGAAATCAATAGTGTATGAGGGTACACAAATTACTTTCCCCTAAAGAAAATTCAAATAATTCTCCCATAATCTTCTCTCACTCCCTATTTCTTCTCCCGCTGCTATTCAGTTTTCAAATCCTATTTTTTCTCCCTATTTCTTCTCCCGTAATCTTTTTTTCAATCCCTATATAAATCCCCTTTCGTTTCTTGCTTGGATTTGATCCATCCGTAAAACCTTTTAACTAGGAAAAAAAAAATAACAGCAACAAAACCCTTTTAACTGAAGTATCTTCAGAGAAACGAAAAAAAAAAAAATTACAGACATTGAACTCTGACGTAGTAAACAATCAGAGGAGGATCCCCTTGTTTCTTGCTCTTCATCTCCAAATTTCAAGGCTTTGGGAAGAAAGAAACTTGAAAAACAGATGGGAAGATGAAATTTTTGTCATTCTCTTTTTAATATTACTGTAGAAGATGAAAAATTGGTAAGTACATGTTTTTTTTACTTTGGGGGGCATTATGGCCTTTTATTTTTTGGAATAAGAGTATTATTGTCTTAATATTTGCAACTAAAATGACTCTACTAACGGGTAGGGGTCTCTTTGATTAACGGTGAAAAAATTTTGGGTTGTAGATGAGACATTTGGAAAACTTTTGAGTGGTAGATGAGACTTTTGAAATTTTTGGGGGTTAGATCGAATTTGACATAGTTTTTGAGGGGTTAGATGAAATTTTTTCAAAAAATAATAATAAGTCATTTGACTTTAGAGGTTTTTATCATAGTAGTTAAGCATTATGGGCTTTCTTGTACCAACAGTTGATGTCGCTGGAACTAGATATTGGTTTATTGAGTTCATGTTGTTTGCCTAGAGTTGCCTAGAGATACCCAATAAGAATGCATTTCTCATAGATAATGAATGTCGAAAGAGAATATCCGATCATGATTGAGTGAAATATTGACCCCCAGTGGTATTCTTTGTATATTGATAGAGAAAGTTTTTAAAATACTATTAAAATGTAATAATTATTTTTCCAAAGTTTTAGAAATCATTTTGATATCCAATTGATGGTTAAGATTTTACGTATATAATACTCAAACGGATTAAGCTGATGACAATAAATATTTCCCTAGTTATACGTTTGTTATAAGATATTGTGAAGTAAAAGGACTTGGCAGTATTAACTTAGGCTCTCTTTGGTTTGTATTATATAATGTATTATATAATATATTATAAAATTTATGATTGTTTAGTATGATTTATAATGTCTATTTATAATTAAAATAAATCAATATAATTTATTATCTACAAATAGGTGAGTAGTTGTTTATCATTATTAGAATAATCTATTAGGTGATTGTTTATATTTCTCATTATATAATGTATTATGTTTAGTGGTATCAAACGGTCATTATTTATTACTCATAATCTATTATCATAATTGATTTGTCACAAATAACTCATAATACATTATATAATACAAACCAAAGAGAGCCTTACTACTCTTAAGACATATTAATTATCTCATAAACAGCTTATTTGATAGTAAATATTTTTAATCAAGAATTTAATATGTCATTACAATCTTAGAATATGCTGGCCGCTTAAAACAATTTGAGGAGATCACTCAATAGGATCCCATCTTTCATATCTGTAAAATAAAAGGCAGAGGAGATGGGATAAAACCTCCACAGCATTCTTGTTCTCTCCCTCTCTCCCTCTCTAGGATTCCGTTATTTCTCTTCTATTGTCCTTGTTCTTCATTGTTGGGAGGTATTGTCGCTAGAATTCATATCGAGATCTTTTGAGATGGGACAAAAGATGGGACCGACTTGCAGACAATAAAACAGGGCAAAGTAGGTCAGGCTTATAGCCTTAGGGTCTTTCCGATGCTTAAGTTAGGACTCTAAGCAACAAACAAATATCACGATCGGCCCTTTTAAGAAGGCCGATCAAAAGTGTAATGAGAGAGGGAGTAGGAAGTGGTAAGATGGTAAAAGTACCAAGATGTGCAATTACTAAGGTGGTAAAAATGTATAGTAATGGTGTGTCAGAGTGGAATAATAAGTCAATGTGTAAAATATTCAAATGATTTGACATTGGTGGTTAAACCTATTCAGAAGTGCCTCCCATCTGCCCCATCTGCCTTTGGAGTATAGTACCTAAATTCCAAAGGTCAGTTTTACCCTTGACTTAAGATGGTTTTGAAGGATATCCTGGGAGAGTAGCCTTTTGATGAAAAAACGAATTTTCCTTTTTGAAGATATCCACATGTCACGCATTCATTGGGCATTTGTATTTACGCCCAACAAGAGGTGTAAGCTTAGGGCTTGAGAAACCCTAGCTTTTTGTAAAAAAAATGTTTTCATCTCCCGACGCAAGAGCTGTATTTCTTAAGAGCTCCTACACTTGTGGTATGCACTTGGTAACTCTTGTCCCTATCTGTGTTATTCTTTGAATGCTAGATTCCTAAATGAGGTTATATCAAAAGAGTTTTTGCAATAAAAAAATTTTGGGTAAAAGATAGTTACCTCCTCTGTAACTTACCTTATTGACCGTTGATCCCCAAAGGTTTCAAAAAAGACAATTACTTTCCCTAAATAATTATTAAAATCCAAATAGCCTCACGTGTTAAGAATATTCCATTAGATGGTAACAGTGGGAGTCCAATATTTTTTTAAAGACCAAATTACCCTTTTAGAGAGATGAACTACCTATTTTACCCTTACTATTTAATAGGGTTACTACCATTTTGGGTCTTCTGCACCAAAAATTCATTTTCTAATCTCCTCCACCATTTTGGGTCTTCTGCAAAAACTCTCCTCCACCATTTGGATTTTTCTGCAAAAACTCCAGGGATTCCATTTCACGATCTCAGCCTTCATCTTCTCCTCTGCGATCTCGGCCTTCATTTGCTCCTCTGTGATTTAGGCCGACAACTCCATTTCGATCTTGGCCTGCAAAACCAAAAGAGTGAAGATCAAGGATTTAATCGCCATCTACACGAAGTCATTCTCTGCAAAACTAAAAGAGAGAACATCCGGAACTCTTCGGTGATTTCTCTTTCTCTCTCTCCCCCTCACTATTTGATCTCTCTCCATCTCCGTTTTTGTTGAATACTTGGGTTTAGGGTTTTGGAGAATTTTTCCCAATGGTAGCCGATTTTGACTCCAAAACCTACGAAATTTTGTTTCTCAAGATTTCGATTTTCTCGACTTGTGTTTCTGGTTTCTCTTTTTCTCAGATTTGGGTTCTCTTTCCAAGAACCCCTTCGGTTTTTTCCATTATTTAGTTCTCCTTCTCATCCACAATTCAGTTTGATTTCTCTCTTATCTTCTTTTCATAAATTTTCATTCAAGAACTTAAAGATTTAGGAATGGTAGGAGGAAATGCAGTCCAGTTTGAAGATTATTTGCCGATTATGGCTGAGAAATTGGAGTCATCACGTTTGAAAGCTGGAAGAAGAATTCTGCTTTATTGGGGTTGTAGGGGTTGAGAGATGATGAATTGTTGTCTATGTTGCATGAATGTGATGTGGATGGGGTTGTAGGAATCAAGAGAGCTGTTAACAAGGAAGAGCGAAGGAGAACCAGAATATGAATTTTATATTAAGAATGAGAATCCAACATGATTAAACACAAATCAGAATACCAACTCATGGAAATCAAAACTGGTGCTTAATCAAGGAGTTTTGCCTCACTGGTCGCATGTAATCGTTCCGCTTGCATCTGAGTCCAACATATCATCTCCGCTGGAAAGAACGTGAGGGAAAATGAGAAGAATATGATATTATGGTTTATTTTAGTTGGATATAAAAGGGTTATATTGGTCTTTTAACAGTAATAAGATTTAAAATATGGATAAAAGGTTGAGGGTAGAGTTGTCCATAAAAAAATTAACTTCAACACTGTTAAAAATTGGAGCTATTTGGATTTTAATAGTTATTTAGGGGAGGTAATTGCCTTTTTTGAAACCTTTAGGGATCAATGGTCAATAAGGTAAGTTACAGGGGAGGTAACTGTCTTTTACCCAAAAAAATTTCAAGGATATTGTTTTTCTTTTATGGGGCTTCCCTGTTCCTCCAAAGGTTGAAGTGTTTGTTTGGGTATTGGTTGAAGGCAAGCTATTGACTCAAAATAACCTGAAGCTACTGACTCAAAATAACCTGAAGACGAAAGGGTTGTCTTTCCTAAGCAATTGCCACATATATTTAAGGTAATTTGGAAGATGGACTTATATGTGTGTTTATTGTGAGATTTTTAGGTATGCAATGCAATCTATGCTGCATTTGCATTTGGGTTGGAATCCTCTCATGTCGTTAGAGGAAATCCAACCATGATGGAGCGACAGGAGTTCATCCAAAGCACGTACCAATACATAGATATGCATACCAACTGAACTTTAGCTGTTGGATCACGGTTGGAGGGACTGGACTACATAAGAAAATCTTTTTCCTTTGCTTTTAGCTCAATGGTGTGGGCTGGAATGAGTTGGAAGGTATTGTCATAACTTGTTCTTGGCCCTATAGCAATTATTCAATGAATGAGATTGACTTATATGTTCCTTAAACGCGATTTTAGGGTCAAATTGGCTAGAAAGAGATTTGCGAAGATTTGAAGTTGAACATAGAGTATTTTGGAGTCATCGGCTACGTTTGATTTGCATTCTTGGAATACATTTAGGTCGAGAACACATTTGAGATGATAAAAATAATGTTTGGTATGCAATTTCTTTCTTAGATCATGGAATGCGTTATAAGAATGCGTCCATTCTAGAACACGCTCTTTCAGCCCACTCTACATTCTAAGGATAGAATAGAAATGGTTCTTTTATGAGCTCATTCTCATTCAAGGTTAAATCACATGGAAAGTGAAATGTCTAGGGACAAGACGATCATTCCATTACCTCATGTGAGAAGGCGAAGGGGACTCTGCACGGCATCGATTCTTCTCCCTAATCTCAATTAGTTCAAGTAGATAAAAAAGAGCTCACCTGTACAGCTGAAATGGAGATCATAGTCTGCAAAATTCATGTTGCAGAATATTCAAATAGGAGGCATAATGATTAATGATAATAATAATAATAATAATAATAATTAGAAAAAAAAAAAAAAAAAACACCCTCAGAATATGATTCTAAAAAAACCTTATGTGGTTTCGTGGCTTTGAATTGTAATTGAAGTATCACTGGAGTGGCTAGAGTATCTTATACGATGTTGAAGCAATAGGCATCATTGAAGTTATAAAGTAGCTATATTGGGAATTGATATATTATTTAGGGAAAAAGGGTTTCTTGTATGATTGTGTGGCTCCTATATCAGAGCAGGGACTATTAATGAGAGTACACGTACACATAGGCATCCAACTAGAGAGGCGAGGTAGCTTCACCGTTCCTGTATCTTTACGCAGGGACACGCTACCAAAAAGGAATCTTTTTCCCATTCTTTAGAGTCAACTTCTTTTGAGGGTTTTGGTCGACAATTTTTTTGCTTTCTTTTGAAGAAAAGAGATCCTTCCTCTCAGACATTTTTATAAGCAAATCAGTGATCTCTTTAATGATGCTCCATCTCTTTCAAGTGGCTTTTTATTAACTTTCAAGGTTATCTTTATCAAAAGATGTTTATCCATATAATAATGGACTATAATTTTCTGAGTAATCCAAACTATAGGTGTTTTCAATCTAAACCCTCAGTTCTTTCCCTTAGTTTGGACAGTACATAATAATGTCTAGAATACGAGTACACATGCACGAACATACACCGGATGCATACTAATACTAATTCTTTCTTATGAAAAAAAAAAAAAAAGGCAATTGTTTTCTGGCATTAAGGATACGTTCTCTCACAGTTCTTCTTTTTCTTTGTTTTTTAAGAAGGAGAAATAAAAAATACATATTAACAAGCGTATTCTATACTGCGAACTCAAGAGTTATCTGAATGCCTATCGACCAGGCAAGGCATGTTTGGGCCAGTCCAAGCTCGATCAAAGGAAATCGATTATAGCCCATTGGGTCAGAGCCAGGAGGCTTTTCCTGAATTGAGCCCAGTATTTGGGCCTGGTTGTAAGATACTGGCCCATCTATTCATGGGGTGGGTTTAGGTGAATTAAAAGTGACTAGTTCTGTTATGCCCTTTAATCCTCCATCGGTTTTCAATGGGATCGATTGGAAGTTGATATACTCCTGGCCCTGGACCCCTCACTTGATAAGCCGGTTTTGATGGATGAGACCTAGGTTCGTATCAATGGGTGCTTTCATTGACTAACCCGACATAATCTCAATTGGTGAGGGCTATTGTAGAAAGGCCTACCTAAATGGGATTCACATCGTCTCCTCCCAGTCATTCTGGGAGGACGGTGGCAACCTTCCTCGGATGGTTGCCACATGGCTCTCGGTGAATCCGAGACCCACATCCGAGCCGACACCCCCCTGTCGGCTTGTCTTGTCGGCTGGGAGTCGACTCGGACGTGAGTCTCGGATTCACCGAGAGCCATGTGGCAACCATCCGAAGAAGGTTGCCACTGTCCTCCCAGACCACTGGGAGGCGCTGGAGTGAGACATTGGTGGAATTGACATGTAAGTATGGGACTTTGAGATCTATCTGTCCCTAAATTTTCAGCTTATGGATACAATCTCACATATATCAGTTTGAATCGTCAATAATTACTAATGAGCCATGCCGTCTAGGAACTGTTCTTAACATTTAAATTATTTTTACTCTAGATAATATTAAGGTTGCATTTGGTATGCATTCTTAATTCTTTAAATATAATGGTAATGTGCTAAAGAGCGAGGTGTTTCTGTTGAGAATAGTTCACCTGCATGTACTGGTATCCTCCTTGGGTTCCTATCACCTTCTATATCTAGTGGACCCCACACTCTAGAGGTGGGTCCCACACCACATCGATGGTGATGGGATCCCATGGAGAATACATGTACATGCAAGTGATCCTAACTCGTTTCTGTTATGGGCTCAGAATACAGAATAGGTTTAAGAACACGTTCCAAAATAGGTCATATTCCAAAACTGTTTTTGTCATCTCATAATGTGTTCTAGACCTAGAATCCATACCAAATGCTGCCTAAGATAATTGGGCATTGGATGGACTTTGGAGGTTCATATCAATAAAAAGGTGAGCCCTGACAAGTTTAGGAAATCTCAACTCGGCTCAAGAGGGACGAAACCACAAACAAATTTCGGACCATAAACCTGCGTGAGTGCTTCTTTTTTTTTTTTTTCTTTTTTTTCAAACCAGAGCTCTATATAAAATTCTCATTTTACCCCTTTTTTTGTTTATTACGAAATAAAATTTTCAGTCTATCATTTTTTTCAATGCAATCAAGACTTGTTCATTTTACCACAAAATAATAATAATAATAATAATAATAATAATAATAATAATAATAATAATAATAATAATAATAATAATAAATAAGAGTTGTTCATAACAATATGGATTTAAATGATCGAAGTACCGGTATACTGGTCCATGAGGGTAAATAAGAATTACAACAAAAAAATATATTTTAGAACATCATAAGATGTGAAATATAGGTGATTATTTTGCTCCTCTAGGTAATTTAACCCATGGATTGGTATATTTCGCTTAAATTTTTTTACTATCTATTTTCGTCAATGAGTTCAATTTTTTCTTTTCGTTTGATTTCAAATCTTTATATTGCCACTTGGCAACTCTATTTGGATCGACACTTGGCATGTAAGTGGAGGACCATGAGGTCTGCCCATAAAATTCCAGATTAGAGGCCTGAACTGCCATTTGTCAGTTTGTACGGCCCATATATTCCATAATAGGCAATGCCATCTAGGAACCGCTATTAATATTTAAATTATTTTGAATCTGTGTTTGATATGTATTCTTTATATGTATTCTTATAAATGATTGTCAATTCTGAGAATATATTCTTTAAAATACAATGAGAATGAGTTAAAGAACAAGATGTTTTCGGATTTCATTCTAAATGCTGTTTTTGTCATCTTAAAATGTGTTCTTGAGCTAAAAAACATTTCAAAAGTACATACTAGATACCCTAAGATTATGAGGCATTGTATGGGCTTTGGTGTCAGATGGATAAGAAGGTGGGCCCTAACAAGTTTTGGTGGGTCTGAACTGGGCTCAAAGGGTCCAGACTATGCACTCGCACCCAACCCTTTCGTCGATGAATTTTGTACATTTAGAAGGATAGAGATGGATGAGGTGGATGTTGAATTTCACTCATAATCATGGTTTTAGTAAGTGGGATCAGATTGGTTGATTTGTGTTGGTTTCGATCATAACCGATATTGATCTTTCACACTTTTTACTATTTTTAATTATTGGTATTGATCATGTTTTGTGTAACAGTTGGTTCAGTATCCGACCTGGATCGATATCGGATTAGTTTCAGCCATAGCCTCTTAGAACTAAAACCTTGCTCATAATTCATATCATGAGAGAGCATCGGTTATGAAACTGATGATACTTACAATTCTGATGCATCACACTACACTAGCCTCATGTAGTGTGATGCATCAGAATTGTAAGTATCACCTCCATGCTTCTTCCCAATCTATAAGTAGAGGGCAACCCCTCAAGGTAAGGACTTACGCACAAATTGCTAGCTCTCAATATCTCTCTCTCATTCTTGTACGCTCAAACTCTTTCATCGTCCCACATTCTCTAAACTGGAGATAGCTTTCCGCTATCTCTTGACTGCTTACATTGGGAATCTGACTTAGGCATCGGAGTGTACCCGGGGCTTAGGCGCCCCACTCCTTTGTCTCATCTCTGTGGTTACAGGTAACTCAGAGCTCTGATTGACGGGCGATTTCCAACTGTAACAGTATGCATTCTTAATTCTTTAAAAATAATGATAATGTGCTAAACAGCGAGGTATTTCTGTTGAGAATAGTTCACCTGCATGACTGGTATCCTCCTTGGGTTCCTATCACCTTCTATATCCAGTGGACCTCACACCCTAGAGTTGGGTCTCACACTACATCGATGGTGATGGGATCCCATGGAGAGTACATGTAGATGCAAGTGATCCTAACTCGTTTCTGTTATGGGCTCAGAATGCATAATAGGTTTAAGAACACGTTCCAAAATGGGTCATATTCTAAACACTGTTTTTGTCATCTCATAATGTGTTCTAGGCCTAGAATGCATACCAAATGCTGCCTAAGATAATTGGGCATTGGATGGACTTTGGAGGTTCATATCAATAAAAAGGTGAGCCCTGACAAGTTTAGGAAATCTCAACTCGACTCAAGAGGGACTAAACCACGAACAAATTTCGGACCATAAACCTGCGTGAGTGCTTCTTTTTTTTTTTTTTTTTCCCAAACCAGAGCTCTATATAAAATTCTCATTTTACCCCTTTTTTGTTTATTACGAAATTTAAATTTTCAATCTATCATTTTTTTCAATGCAATCAAGACTTGTTCATTTTACCACAAAATAATAATAATAATAGTAATAATAATAATAATAGTAATAATAATAATAATAATAATATTATTATTAATATTAATAATAAATAAGAGTTGTTCATAACAATATGGATTTAAATGATCGAAGTACTGGTATACTGGTCCATGAGGAAAAAAAAATATAGTTTAGAACATCATAAGATGTGAAATATAGGTGATTATTTTGCTCCTCTAGGTAATTTAATCCAATGGAGAGAATTTTTTTAATTCCCTCCTTCTAGGATGGTAAAGTTTGCAGTTAAGAACCCATGGATTGGTATATTTCGCTTAAATTTTTTTACTATCTATTCTCGTCAATGAGTTCAATTTTTTCTTTTCGTTTGATTTCAAATCTTTATACTGCCACACTTGGCAACTCTATTTGGATCGACACTTGGCATGTAAGGGGAGGACCATGAGGTCTGCCCATAAAATTCCAGATTAGAGGCCTAAACTGCCATTTGTCAGTTTGTACGGCCCATATATTCCAAATGCCATCTAGGAACCGCCATTAATATTTAAATTATTTTGAGGCTGTGTTTGATATGTATTTTTTATATGTATTCTTATAAATGATTGTCAATTCTGAGAATATATTCTTTAAAATATAATGAGAATAAGTTAAAGAACAAGATGTTTTCGGGTTTCATTCTAAATGTTGTTTTTGTCATCTTAGAATGTGTTCTTGAGTTAGAAAATATTTCAAAAGTACATACCAGATACCCTAAGATTATGAGGCATTGTATGGGCTTTGGTGTCAGATGGATAAGAAGGTGGGCCCTAACAAGTTTTGGTGGGTCTGAACTGGGCTCAAAGGGTCCAGACTATGCACTCGCACCCAACCCTTTCGTCGATGAATTTTGTACGTTTAGAAGGGTAGAAATGGATGAGGTGGATGTTGAATTTCACTCATAATCATGGTTTTAGTAAGTGGGATCAGATTGGTTGATTTGTATTGGTTTCGATCATAACCGATATTGATCTTTCACACTTTTTACTATTTTTAATTATTGGTATTGATCATGTTTTGTGTAACAGTTGGTTCAGTATCCGACCTGGATCGATATCGGATTAGTTTCAGCCACAGCCTCTTAGAACTAAAACCTTGCTCATAATTCGTATCATGAGAGAGCATCGGTTATGAAACTGATGATACTTACAATTCTGATGCATCACACTACACAAGCCTCATGTAAGGATCCACATCGTCTCCTCCCAGTGGTTTTGGGAGGACGCGGAAACCTATCTCGGATGGCCACCACGTGGTTCTCGGTGAATCCGAGACCCATGTCCGAGCCAACACCCAGCCGACAAGCCGAGCCGACAGGGGGTGTTGGCTCAGACGTGGGTCTCGGATTCACCCGAGAGCCACGTGGCAGCCATCCGAGATAGGTTACTGCGTCCTCCCAAAACCACTGGGAGGAGACGATGTGAATCCCCTCATGTAAACCCCAAGGATTTTACATCTTACACTCTATATTCTCACTCTGTTTGTGTGTCGGCGGTTCAATATGATAATATATTAACATGTGAGAAAGAACTCAAAATGTCATAAACTGAAACGAAGTTGATCATATGGTTTTTCAGAGGTCGAGCAATGAAAGAAAGTAAGATATTGGAGTAAACTAATGAAATATTATTTGTAATTGATGTAATTTTATGTGTAGTGAAAAGAACTAATGTGCATGTAGCAGTGGGTACCAGTTTTTCCGATTCAGAGATATGTCGATGAGTTACCTTTTTTTTGGTACATTAAAAAAAAAATTTCTTTGTTAAACCGGACGGGACGATTTTCTTGGTTACAACACCTTTGTCAATTGATTAATTTCAGACTCTCTTCAAGGGTTCCTTTGGTGCAAAAGCACTATGTTAACCTCACGCAAGGACCGCAGAAGCCAACATCCTTCCCACATAGAGGTAAATTCGACCCTGAAGAAAAAGGGGTTTTGATTCTATTCGATTGGAACCATCATGGAAGCTTCATATGATCATATCAAAAGAAAAGTCTCTGATCTTGCGAAACATTCACTAGTATACAACTCAGTCCTGCTTCAGCGACATGTGCTTTGCTTCACTTTATAGAAGAGAGAGATCATTGTCTTGAGACTGAAAAGCAAGCGCAAGCGTTTGAAAGGATAGTCCCTCGCGAATCGAAAGGCCCAATGAATTGAAATTTCCCTAAAGGGACCGATTAGTCAAACTTAAACTTCAGCCTTTGTTATCAATTTTTTTATTTTTTTTTTCACATATAAATTTCAGCCTTTGTTATCTGCAGTTCTAATATTCATATGGTCCAAAGATGTTGGAAATAGGAGGAACACTCATTATTAAGAGATGCTTCCACCTTAAAGTTCTGAAGAAAATTTCATGGTAATTGGACAAAATTTGAAGAATAACTTGAGCATGAGTTTTGAAGCTCAATAAGAAATTATAATTTTTTTTCTTTTTTTATGAAAAAAATAATATGAATATTACAGAAAAATAGGGTCAAGCCCAGTCTGTCCTGAGCCCGACAGGTCCTACATGACCGGACCTATGCTAAGATATTTCAGCCCAACCTCAGGCCGGGCCTAACCAAGGCTAAGCCTTGGAAACCTATGCTGGGCTTAAGCTTTTCAAAAACCAAGTAGATTGCACCAGTATTTCAAAACATCATAACATGAATATACTGGCCCATTGGGTCAGGAAGCTTTTCTGAATCCAAAGATAACAGCCCATATATTCAATGGCAGGGTTTGGGTCATGAA
Source organism: Protea cynaroides (assembly GCA_028583415.1). Taxonomy (NCBI): domain Eukaryota; kingdom Viridiplantae; phylum Streptophyta; class Magnoliopsida; order Proteales; family Proteaceae; genus Protea; species Protea cynaroides. The sequence goes on along the minus strand of CM053273.1, from coordinate 80,172,315 downwards.
AAGTTCTTTGTTCAGGTAAGATGGGCCAAGATTTGCTATCCCTTGTTATGTTACTGAAATCCTTTCATTTTAACTATTCTTTTTCTCTCTTTTTTCTTCTTTTTTTTTGGGAAAATTAATTTTGCAATAACCACACAAATCTTAGAACTCTAGATTTATTATCCTAAGCAATCACAAGTTGTTCATAACAATATGGTGTTTAAATGAGCCATTTGATATTATACTAATCCATAAGGGTAAAATGAATTTTTCAACAAAAAAATATTGAGAAGAAGATCGGTATGCTAACACTATATATGGAACCATTGACGTTTATTCCAATGGAGCAATGGAAAGAGGCAAGGTCAACGTTGTTATGTAAATATATGACAGAAAATAAATGAGGTGATGATAGAGTATAGTTATGAAGGGAGAGAATGAAAGAGAATGATCCCATAATAATCCTTTTATCAAAAATATTTTGGACAATCAAGCAAAGTTTTGTTAAAAGATTAAAAGGTAATCGAGACTGATTTTTCACATTTTTTACTATTTTTATTTATTGGTATTGGTTATGTTTTGTGTAACCATTGATTCTATATCCAATCTAGATCCATATCGGATTAATTTCAGCCACAGCCTCGTAGAACTAAAACCTTGCTCATAATTCATATCATGTGAGAGCGTCGGTTATGAAAGTGATGATACTCACAATTCTGATGATCATCACACTACACAAGCCTCATGTAAAACTCAACGCAAGAGCAATAGCTTTATAGTGATAAAGAAACACAAGGATTTCGCACTCTAAATTCTCACTCTGTTTGTGAGTTGGATGTTCAATATAATAATATGTTAACATGAGAAACAACTCAAAATGTAATAAACTGAGACAAAATTGATCATATGGTTTTTCAGATATAGGTGGAGCAACAAATGAAAGTAAGATATTGGAGTAAACTAATGAAATTATATTAGTATTTGAGATTATTCTATGTGTGTTGAAAAGAACTAGTCTGGATGTTGCATGGCTACAACCTATTTTGTCAATTCTGAGATTAGTGCATGAGTTATACTATCTTTTTTTAGGTATATGGATAATTCAAAAATGCTTTATTACGACCCGATGGGATGATCGATGCTGAAATCTACATCCATGTTCTTAGGTCAACACCATTGGCAATTGATTAATTTCAGTTTTTCTTCAAATGGTTTAGTTCTATAACGATTTCCTTCCATGCATGAGCACCATGTCAAACTTATGCAAGGGACCGATAAATCAAGCTTCAACTTCAGCCTCTATTATCAAATTTGTTTTCTCACAAAAATATGAATGGCAATGTGATTTTGATAAGAATATAAAAGAATCTCTAGGCAAAGACAAATGGGAAGAAGAATAAGAAACATCATTTTACCCACTCCTAAAACTGATAATGACGTTAACACTGAATATAATATGATATAAAATCCTCATCTAATGAATTTAACAGATAAAATAGGGGATGGCTTCTGTTGATTCACATTGTTGATAATCAAAATGAGGGTGTAAGAGATAGGAGGTAAGAGATGTTTCCACTTCAAAGTTCAGAAGGAAAGAATTACAGCTCAATAACAAACTGTAATTTTTATTTTACTTATTGTGCAAAAAGTAATATGAACATTATAAAATAATAGGATCAAACCCAACCCGTCCTGAGCTCGACAGGCCGGACCTATGCTAATATATTCCAGCCCAACCTCAAGCTGGGCCTTACCAAGAAGGAAACCCATGCTGGGCTTGGACTTTTCAAAAACAGAGCAAGTTGGACCAGTATTTATTGGCCCATTAGGTCAGAAGGCTTTTTCTGAATCCAGAGTCCCAATCCAGTTAGGGCCTCTTTGGATCCATTTCTATTTCTATTTTTATTTCAATTTTTTGCTATTTTAGATGTTTGGAATAATTTATAAGTGCTATTTATCAAAAACAAAAACGAAAATATGGTTAAAAAAAAAATTGATTTTTAACCAAAATCAATTTTTTATTGTTTTTGCGCATCCTTTAATGAACACATGGGTACAAGTAATTCTAACGTTTAAAAAATAGGGAGAAAATAGTAATAACACATTATAACAGTTTTCTTATAAAAAAACTTCTATCAAAACTCTGCAAAACACGATCCTCGGCCTCTTCTCCTCTCCAAATCTTCGAGGAAGAAACCCATTTTTCTTTTTCTTTTTTTTTGTGGGTAGAGAGAAGATGGAATGAATACCTGGAGGGAGTAGATGTATTTTCTGCTACGATTGAAGAAGCACGAAGTCTGCCACCACTGTCAAGTTTCCAACTCAAAAGTTTGAACTAGTAAGTGAAAGGACTCTCCATATATAAGACCACAGAATTCGAATCTCATTAGTAATGTGGGACTATTCCCAATAGACAGGCCCTCCACTGCAGCTGCGAGCTCTTCTCTTGCCATTCTCTAAGCCTTCATGCTGCTTACCGACATTGCAGCTGCCAATGTGGTGATTCTCCTTCAAACGACAAATTAACACCCGCTTCTCCTTTTCCTCTTTCTGTGAGTCCTGATGTAGTGTTGGCAAGCCTCTTGTTCTAGCCTGCTCCTTGTGTTGATGTTCAGTCCTCAATCTTTCAAGCTCACAACGGAGCTCGGATATCTGTTACCATGTTCACCGAATACAAAGCTTTCTACCTCCATTTTTTGCATCTAATGATTAAAAAATAATTGTAAAAGAATCAGTCAGATTTTCAAACCAAATTATTCATACCAAATTACTCTTTAGGCGAAAATACTCTGATCCTAACCGTGCATAACACAGTATGACAGAGGAGAAAATACTCAGATTGTTGTTGGCAATGAAGAGTCTCAGGGAACGGACCCTTAGAGAGCTGTAAGGTGTTAGTGTGTTAGAGTTTTCTGTGAGGGAATAAGTTGGTTTTGTGGATATTCAATTGATTTTCATGTTCATCTTTTATGGTAAACATCACCAGTAAGGACCTTTTTATGATTGATTTCCCATCCCAATGGCCTACACTGTTGTGGAACTTTAGATTCTCAGAGGTCAGTGCAACTTGTGAGGAAAAGGACTGATTTTCAGTACCATCATCAACATTAATAAGTTTACAAGTTCAAGCCTTAGGAGTGTAAATGCACAAGTTCATATTAGATTATTATGTGTTGAGGGTTTCCATCAAACTTATTATCAATTCATACATTTACCATAGAACACAATAGAGAAGTCATTAACTATGAATCATAAAGACATACTTGTTTGAAGAGATCGATTCTCATACGCTCCAAGTCGCTCCAAACTTTGATCAAAATCCCTTGGCTGCAGTCTTCCAAGCCTCCAGAGGATATCCTGACATCTCTTGCTAATGGGTGCAAAGAGAACTGATTAACTGTAGCTGTGAGGACTCTAACCCAGTATTTATAGAATCAAACCAAACAGGTTCTACCGTGTTCATTGGACTCTTACTGAATTGACTAGTTTAGGAAATTAATTAAGCCCACATAAATCTAACAGTTCAAGCTTTAAGAATTTAAATGCACAATATTACATATATCTATCCTTCGTTTGAGATGAAATTTGAGTTAAATCTACCATATGTTTGACATCTTGATAGGTTTCTATTATTCTAAGCACACTCATTTGTCTAGGCTCACAATTGGATGAGATATTGAATACAATGAAGTCAAAGATATAAAAAAGAATGGTTAAGATGCGTAACTTGAGGCATTTGAGTATAAAGGGGGCACAAATATTTTACATGTAAAATATCTCTCTTGAATACAGATTCTGGATGACTTTGGATCTCTATTGTGGGTTATATATATATATATATATATATATATATATATATATATATATATATATATATATATATATAATATGGTAATGGTATATTATGGAGTAGGTTTATGTTGTTTGGGGGTCCATTTTTATGAATTAGTGGATCTATTTATTAAAATTATTAAAATTATAAAAATTATTCTGAACATAAACATATCAAATCTATTTTTTATTCTACAATTTATTTTTGATAGTAGCTACCAAACAATTTTTTATTTTTGATCATAAATCATTTTCAAAAATGATTATTGATAAATAGATTAAAAAAAAAGAAGAATAGAAATGGATCCAAAGAGAGCCTTAGTAGTTAAGTTAATCGTACCAAACGCAGGATAACGGCCCGTTTATTCACTGGTTCTGGTAAGATGGGTCAGGAATTGCTATGCTTTGTTCTGTTGCTGGAAACCTCTTCTTTTTTAACTATTTTTTTATTGGAAAATGAAATTTGCAGTTAATCACATGACACAAACCTTAGAACTCTAGATTTATTTTTTCCAATGCAATCAGAAGGTGTTCATAACAATATGGTTTTTAAATGAGCGTTTCGGTATACTAGTCCATTTGGGTAAAATAAAATTTTCAACAAAAAAAATATTGGGAAGAAGATCAATAAGCTAACATCATATATTGAAACCATAGATGTTGCTTCCAATGGAGCAATTGAGAGAGGCAAAGAGCATCATTGGTCTGTAAATATGGGACAAAATGATAAATAAGGTGATGACAGAGTGTAGTTATGAGGAGAGAGAATGAACGAGAAGGCCCAGTAGTAACACACACACACACACACACACACACACACACACACACACACAAACAAAGTAAACCACCAAAGAAAAGCTTCGTTGGCTATAAGCAACACACACACACACAAAGTAAACCACCAAAGAAAAGCTTCATTATAAGCAACACACACACACACACACACAAAGTAAACCACCAAAGAAAAGCTTCATTGGCTATAAGCAACACACACACACAAAGTAAACCACCAAAGAAAAGCTTCATTGGCTATAAGCAACACACACACACACACACACACACACACAGGTAAAGGTTCGTTAGAAGAATTTCAATAACCAAGGTTTTCATTTGGTATAGAAAGTAAACCACCAAAGAAAAGCTTCGTTGGCTAGTCTGTGATAAGCAACATTTTATTAACACACAAACACACACACACATACACACACACACACACACACACACACATATATATATATATGTGTGTGTGTGTGTGTGTGTGTGTGTGTGTGTGTGTGTGTGTGTGTCTTAATGGTACAAGTGTTAGAAGAATTTCAATAACCAAGGTTTTCTAGAACCATGATATCCATATCGAACACTAAAATATAGTAGGAATAAAATTAATAATAGTTGGAAACATACCTACAGAGAGACAAACTGCAGAAGAACGTATTAAATATTCCATAACTTCTGGAGAATCCTTCTAGTTTCTAAGCTTGTGGGAGCAAGAGAGGAAACCTACATAATAATTGATATAGGTTGTTATGTTGATCTTATAACATTTTCTTTTCATATTAATGTTTATCTCAGGCATTTATACCAAATTCATTAGTATTCCATTTCACCCTTATTATGTTACTATTTCCTATGATCTGATATTTTGTGTGCCATCTTTTATGTGCTAAGAAGGTATTTATTGCAAGAGCTGTTTGGCTCTGGGATTGTTGGTCTAACAAGTGATCAAACTATTCTCTACCTAGATCTGTCCTCGAATGTGTTCTCTCTCTCTCTCTCTCTCTCTCTCTCTCTCTCTCACATTGACAGTGCCACTTCCCCCACCCCACCAAACCCCCCCCCCCACCACCAAAAAAAAAAAAAAAAAAAAAAAAAAAAAAAAACCCTCTCAAAGCACACAGAATCATGTATGGAATTGGAGAACTATTTTATCTAAGGTTATCTTTAATGTAGTTTATATTTATGTTTATGAGTTATTTATAATAAATCAATTATGAGAATATATTATGAATCATGAATAATAACCATTTAATACCACTAGACATAAAGAAGTAATAATAGATTATCACAATAATGATAGACACTTTTTAACCTATTTGTAGATTTTAGATTATATCAATTTATTTTAAATATAAATAAGTAACATAAATCACACCAAACAATTACATATGTCATAATCTATTATATAATTAATTCCATATTACATAACAAAGAGAACCTAAGTGATTCTGGTGAAAATGGCACAGTTCTTCAGTTTTTCTCATACCGAGGTAAATAAAGTAAATTACGGGCAGGGGTTCAATCTGCCTAAGAAGTTGGTTTGAGGCTGAAGACGAAATTTCAAAAAGAAATTTTGTGGATTTTGATTTCTTTTAAGTAGGTTCTTTCCTCATGGGATGGCAAGGTATCGTTTTCAAAGGGTACATATCTAAGGTGTCTAATATTCTAGCTATTGCAATGACAACTGGATATTTGTGAAATTTAACTTCTTTCAACGGTTGGAATCAGAAAATGATTCAACTTTATGTTAAAGGCCACTGGGCTCTTGCTGTTATTGGATTTTTCATAGGTAAATTTTGCACTTCGGGATTCATGAGTAAAATTAATATGGTTTAGATCAATCTGAATATATACAAATTTTGTACAGACCGCTAGAAACTACCGATGTCAGATTAATCTGCTTGTACTTAAGTCATCTCATTATGGAACTCTTCTTTTCTTTTTTGTTGGTTGTAGACACAATCTTTGTAGTTGCATTTATCATTTTGGGTGTTGAAACAGCAAAGGCTTTCAGATGGTTTTTAGGGAAACTCAGCAGTAGTGAGGGAAAATGGGAAACTGAAATTACGCAACTAGAGGGTGAACAGTCTCAAACAACACTCAACAGTTCTGGTGGTTTTAGTTTTAATGCAAAGGGAGAAATATTTAGTGAGGTGGAGAAAAGTGTAGATTTTTCTTACTGAATAAATAAATCTCTGATTCTCTAGAGTGGAGGTAGGCATGCCGAATTAGGTATTGAACCACGGTAAAATCCTCGTATTGTGTATTTGCTTGATCTTCGTTTTCTCTCTCATTTGAGCTTTCATATTTTTCTATTTTATTATTAGAAACATTTTCACCTGCCACCCAAGAAGTATCTGAAACATCAACTACCATCCACAAGTTCCTGACACATCATCAACTACCACCCAAAATTTTAACACAGTTAATCAAAGAGACCTACCCCATTAAGAGAGTCCCGTTAGATGATGATGTCAGATCAAATCGAACTTCTCATAGACAATACTACCCTTAATGTAATGGCAAAAGACCATTTTACCCTCTATTCATCTTTTACCCTACCACCAAATCGTGAAATCTGACAAACAATAAAAAAAAACCCTTCGACTTCTCTATGAAACCGGCAACATCTTCTTCTCTTTGCATAGATTGGTTCTCATTCTCTCTCTTTGCGGGCGTGGAATGAGCATGGCTAGGTGGTGGCATCGCAGGGTGCAGGGGGGTAGCGAGAGTTGCAGTGGGTGGCTTGCGGCGGGGTTATTGGTGATGGACGTCGGGAAGTTATTGTAGGGTTGGGGTGATCGCCAGGTTATGAGTGGTGAGGATGAGGTTGAAGGAGGGTGGTGTAGGTCGGACAGCAGAAGGGATGCCGGCAGTAATGGTGGTAGCTGCAGCAGCAGGGTGAGTCGGGGGTGTGAGTTGCGGGTGTCGCAGGGAGTCGATGGAGGTGGGTGATGGGGTTGCGATGATGGTGATGGGTTTGGTGTTGCAAGGTTGCGGTGGTGGTGAGAATGAGGGTTGGGGATAATGGTTGAACAGGGGTGAAGATCACAGGGTAGGGATAAGTTGTAGGGGGAGAAGAAGATCAGAGGAGAGAAAGAGGAAGAAGAAGAGAGAGAGAGAAAGGTAAGCATCACTAACCCTTACCAATCATCCCTGCTACTACCTCCCTCACCATCTCACCACCACTGCACACTGCCGCCCTGAAACCTACAACACATCACCCCTACCCCCCTATGATCACCCTAACCCACTGCTACTCTCATCAAAACCCATCGTAACCCCCCCTGTTCACCCACCACCAAATCCCAACAGATGGATACGAATTTGAAATACTTGAACCCCTCATCATCGTTGGCTTGATTTTCCATCATTTCTATCACTCGGTCCGTGTCTCTCTTTAAATTATTAGAGTCGGTGTCTCTCTTTAAATTATTAGCGTCGACTACATCGCTCTGAAATTTTTCCTCTGTTTCATCTTCTTAAACTTGGTCTGGTTGTCCTTCCTTTCCGTAACTATCGTCTTTGATCTCCAGATGGTTCTTCTCCACAAACTCATTGAACTACAACGAACCCACCTTTGACAACCCTCTGCGTTTCTCGATTGTTGCAAAGAACCCAGTACGGGATCGATCGGATAAACGGCTATTGATTTTTCTCGATTTGCAAATAAACGGCAACGCCATTATATGTCGGTGACTGAAACACCTGTACTGCATCTCATAATGTTTATCCCAATCTCCCAATCGATCTCTTTTTAATTCAATGTCTGTGCATCTCACAATGTTTATCTTGGTTCACATCTTACAATTTGGGCCTAATGCTTGAACTTGGAGATAAAGAGAGACAGAGGGGGAGGGGGAAGGACGGGACAAAGGGTTTATTGAGAGTCGGGATTGAAAGGATGCTTGAAGAATCACCTTCCATGGCTACTAAGCGTGAGAAGCTGAACAGAAGCTGAACAGAAGCTGAACAGAATTATCAAATTGCTCAAAGAATCAAAAGAGGTAGTCGTAGCTATCATGGACCGGGTTGCTGCTAGTTAGGGTTAGACTTCACCGGCGGAGAAAACGGGAAAAGTTAGTGTTATTTTCAATAGAATGTCAAACTAATAATTTAAATTTTTTTTTTCAATTTAAAATAAGAAGGGTATAAATGTTTTCACTATTTTAAGTTTCTTTCGTCAGTTAAGTGGGCATGGTTGATGTTTTCTAAAACATGTGAGTGATAGTTGATGTTTTAGATACTTCTTGGGTGGTAGGTGAAAAATTTTCTTATTATTATTATTATTATTATTATTATTATTTTGTGAGCTATGATGTGTCTTGTCTGCCCAGAAAACCTGTACACCAACATGTACCAAAACATGAGACTCTAAGGGCCCGTTTGATAAAACTTCTGCTTCTGGATTCTATGGATTCTAGCTCCCAGGGAGTCATTTTGGAGTAGAAGCACATTTGATAAGTCCTTGGAGTCATAAATACTGCTCCAAGCTGTTGGATCAACTTTAGAGAAAAAAAGATCCCGGGAGTCATTTTGGGGGGCGTTTGATAAGTCCGGTTAGATTCTAACTCCCCAGAGTCAACCGGGTTGGGGGAAAATTTTGGAGTCATAAATACTTGCTCCAAGCTGTTGGATCAACTTTTTAAGAGAAAAAAAAGAGTCGATACTCACATGACTATCACTTGACCACCACCACCACCACCACCACCACCACCACCACCACCACCACCACCACCACCACCACCACCACCACCACCACCACCACCACCGCCACCACCACCACCGCCGCCGCCACCCTCCACCACCACCACCAACACCACCACCACCACCACCACCACCACCACCGCCACCACCACCACCACCACAACCACCACAACCACCACCGCCTCCACCACCACCACCACCAACGCCACCGCCCACCACCCACCACCCACCACCACCACCACCACCACCACCGCCGCCGCCACCTCTACCACCACCACCACTGCCGCCTCCACCACCACCACCACCAACACCACCGCCCACCACCCACCACCACCACCACCACCACCACCACCACCACCACCACCACCACCACAACCACCACCACCGCCGCCACCACCACTGTCGCCGCCACCTTTACCACCACCACCACCAACACCACCATCACTACCGCCTCCACCACCACCACCAACACCACCACCCACCACCACTACTACGACTGTTTTTCTAGACTTCGATTGGAGGGATAGTGTGTTATCAAACATGTTTTAATCCAAAGATGCTCTAAAATCCATTTCAGAATTGTGTTATCAAACAAGTTTCTACTCCAAAATAATCTTAGAATAACTTGGAGTAGAATCCAAATTTGAACCAGAATCCAGAATCCAGAAGCAGAAGTTTTATCAAACGGGCCCTAAATGAAAAAGGGTTTCCATCATGTCTCTAGTCTGGCTATAAGGCTTGTAGACCACCATGTAGCATCCCTCTCCATCATATGTAATTGAGAGTTTCAGATTTAGGTTCAAAAAATATATTCTCTAGGGAGTAATTAAGATGGGATTTGGAAGAAACCAACTACTTGAGTCTCTTCAAAACTAAGTACAAAATGAGATATGGAATTCATGTTTTCTAAACAGATATTTAATGTAACAGAGAACTATGTTAATGTGGATGAACGAGTATTCTTACATATAAGACTACGATATAACCTGAAATAATGGGCACTGTTTGGTGGATCTTTGATGTAACTGAAAAGTAAGCTTTCTACTGATAAGCTATGACGTATATGGAGAGTTAAGGAAGACAAAAACCTAGAAAAGTGTCATGGGAGAACCAAGGAAAAGATTATCAAACTCTACCCAAGTAAAAGTAGAATCTTAAACATAGGCACCAATGGGCCTACCAACCGTTGTGAGTAGAATGGGATAATTTTTGTACACATTTCAAGGTGACCATGCTGTAATATTGGATCAAACAAGTAGATCAACATAGTTTTTGGTGGAAGAACATTGATTGGTCAGATAAACAAATAGATGGATCACAAAAAGATCCCAATTCACCCACTGAAGCTTGTATAACAGTAACATAACTATTGACCATCAACTAACATAAATTATAACCCAATGTGACTTGAGAAACAAGGATATGTGATAGTAAATCTCTTTTCGCTTCCAGTGCACCAAACGATTTATCATTGAGCATATAGGGAACATATGGTTATTGGCTTGTATATAGGGAACAGATTGGTGATCAATTATTTGAATTTATTCATATCATCAAGTATATAGGGAATCCAGCTGATACGCTTATTAGCTGGGTTCTTCATCGCAATTTACTGGGCAGGAAACTCATCAAGAATCCCAATTGACTATAGGTCATAGTTACAAGAAAGGGCTACATTTCAATCAATTTAAAAGAGATGAAAAAAAAGTACTGAAAAGGAACACACACAAATACAGAAAGAAATGGAGAGAGGGAAAGAGAAGAGAACTTACAGAGCCAATCGTCGAGCTTACCTAATTCCGAGATTGATATGCTTCTTTTTCATGTTTAGAATCTGTAAATAAATGCAAATATCCAAACCAACACCAATTATGTCTTCCCCAGTTTTGAAACAGAGAGAAAAATGAATTGGGTAGAGAAAATTCTTAATAAAGAGCCAAAAAGTAGAAAGGAGAAAAATTGTTAGAAAACATAGAGCTTACAGTTTGTAAATTTCCAGTGTGTTGATTAATGAATGACAAATGGCATTTACAGCCTTACAAATGGAATTCAACGAAACCAAATTTATTTTTGGCCCCAAGAGCGACTCTCATTGCTCGACGCCAAGTAGGAAAATTATTTCCATCAAGTAATTTGGTAACGAGTACATTGCCAGGGTTATGAGAGGGATAAATGGATGACGGTGACTGTGAAGAAAAAGATTTTTGTGTAGAAAGAATTGGTGTTGTAGTAGTCATTGAAATCTTGAATTGAAACTCTAAATTGAATAATGTCCAAGAAGAAATCTGATATTTTAAAATGAAGCCCTAAATTTCAAGATACGGAAGAAAAAAAATCGAACAAATTTCAAGAACAGATCACAAATTGATAAAAGATTGTAGAGAAACAAGTTTGCCAGAACAAAGCAAACGAGCAAGAAGATGAATCAAAGAATTCCAAGAAAATGTAGATCTGGAATACGGACCAAGAGATCGTGACAGACGATCAGAGAAAACAAGAAAAAAAAAAAAAAAAAAAAAAAAAAAAGAGATGAAAGTGAGAATATGAAATCACCTGTACAATTGCTTGTAACAGAAGATCAAAAAAAAAATGAAGATTTAAAGTAGAAGAACAACAAAAGAGTAGCGCGCGTCAAGAAAAACCAAAGAGCTTTCGCGCTGATACCATATTAGAAAACAGAGAGCTTATAGAGATTATCATTTTGTGAATTTCCAGTGTGAGCCTTACAAATGGAATTCAAGAAACATAAATAAATTGAATTGAATAATTGTTTGTACACGTGTCCCTTTACTCTTAATAAAAATCTTGATAGAAGGACGCATACATCGTTACAATTCCATGCGGATTTATCTCTAATGGATACACAAGAATCATAATCCTCATAGGATAATAGCTATATACCAACCAATGTATACCTGTAAAATTCTCATAGTGCATTGATATCTTTTCCATGATGAATAAATTTCAGTTACCATTCAAAATAGTTTTAAAACATCACCTACCACCTACAACTTTCAAAAAACATCAGCTACCACTCAAATGTTTACCACCGTTAATCAAATAGATTCACTCCGTTAAATGAATCCGTTAGTTGCTGGTGTCATCTAAAATCGATTTTAAAATAGACAATAATACTCTTAAGAAAATATTGAAAGACAGTTTTACCCTCCTTCAAAACTCGTGAAATGGTAGGAAAAAAAAAAACTCGAACTGTGCCTCTGTTCAGTCTATTTCCTTTTTTGCCGACGAACGATTTTGTAGCACACGCTGCACACCTCACCTTCATCCCCTTCTTCGTCGACGTTTAGCACACCATTGTCCTTCGAAGCGTCGAGCCTACTGCAACTTTCAGCATCGATCATGATACTAAAAGTGGGTACGAGACGGCACTGATGTTGAGGTTGACAACATTGAGACGAAGTGCGTCGAATCGGGTATTTCAGTTCTCGCAGGAGTTAAAGGCAGAGGCAGTGGCAAAGGCAAAATAGTTCTCCCAGAGGTTTTCTTGGGGCTGTGTCTATCCTTTTTCTTCATCTCAGAATGGTGCAGGTGATGCTCTGGCAGCTAGGGCTTGCTGTAGAGAAGAAGCGGCGCTGGATTGGACTAAATCTGGAGCTCATAAAGCTCTTCGAGGACTCTGATTCATTAGTAACCAAAAAGGCTTCGATGGATGAGGCTAAATCGAAAATAATTTCAAGAAATTCGCCAAAGACGGTTTCCTTCAGCGCTCTGATTTTGGGCAATGCGTAGAGGTTCTCACTCTACCTTCCTCTCTAATTTGCGGAGAACGATGAAGGAGAAGAAAGAGGGGAGAACGACGATGGAGAAGAAAGAAGGGAGAATGAAAATGTGAAGGGTTATAATAGTCATTTTATTAGTTTTTAAAAAATTTCAATTAAAAAGAAAAAGGGTAAAAATGTCTATTTTAAAATCGATTTAGATGACATCAGCAACTAACGGATTCATTTAACGGAGTGGATCTATTTGATTAACGGTGGTAAACGTTTGGGTGGTAGCTGATGTTTTTTGAAAGTTGTGGGTGGTAGGTGATGTTTTAAAACTATTTTGGATGGTAACTGAAATTTATTCTTTCCATGATACATGAAACTGTTTTAGAATACTAGGTGTACACCAACTATTGCTTATCCTGTAATTGATTCTGTGAGATCTTGTGATTGAAATCCTATAATTGATCCTGTGAAATCCTGTAATTGATCCTGTGAGATTCTGTAATTGAGATCTATAGCTGCTCAACCAAGTAATACACGATTCAAAAATATTCTTGAAATTTCATATGGTATCAGAGCTAACTTAACAAAGAGCGAATTTTTTTTTTCTCTCGATCCTTATGGTGACTTCTTCTCACATCTCTTCTTCAATGCCCTTTGCCTTTGGTGGCAATATCAATCATGTTCTCCATATCCGACTAGATGACACGAACTATCTCCTATGGCGTGCACAATTCCTCTCACTCTTCCAACTTCATGGTTACATGGGGTACATTGATGGAACCCTTCCTTGCCCACTTAAGAATGTCCCCCTTGTCAATTCTTCACCTGATGTCACTTCTCCTACTAAGACATCTTCTGACACTTCAACCTATGATAAATGGAAAAATGAAGACCAAACCATCCTTTGTTGTCTCAAGAATATTTTTGAATCATGTACTACTTGGCTGACCAGCCTTGTATTTATAGATCTCAATTACAGGATCTCACAGGATCAATTATAGGATCTCAATCACAAAATCTCACAGGATCAATTACAGGATAAGCATTAGTTGGTATACATCGAATATTCTGAAACAGTTTCCATGTATCATGGAAAGATATCCATGCACTATGAGAATTTTATAGGTGTGTATTGGTTGGTATACAGCCATTATCCTAAGAGGATTAGGATTCTTTTGTATCCATTAGAGATAAATCCGTATCAAATTGTAATGATGTACGCGTCATTCTATCAAATCTAACTCACCATCCCTCAAATAAACTATATTGCATTAGAACCTACAAATCTAGCGATAAGAAGCCAGGCTATAAAAATATCTTTTGAAGGTATTGCCCATCATAATCCATTAGGTGATCCTAAACCATGTATCAAACCAAATAAAAAAATCTTAACGGTGGCACATAATTTAACAAACACCAGTCAAATCACAAACTAATAAAAATGGTAGAAGGGGAAAAATCAAGGGGTAAGAGGAGTAAAACAAATAATTCATTAGTTGTTTGCAAGTGCACCCATCCGCTATCAAAGCAAACAATTTGTCAGAAGCGCAAAAAAACAATATAATGCATGGAAACAAAATGGAAAGAGACTTAGTAGAAGAAGCCATCATAAGGTTTTAAGGTAATAAACAAACATTATCACATGAGTTCTCACAATTAACTATCTGAAAGTAGAGGGGAAATTGAGTAGAAGAAGCCATCATAAGTTTTGAAGGTAAGAAACAAACAGTATCCACGAGAATATGATCGTAATGTGCAGAAAAATCGTAAGAAAATATAATTATAGAGAGTATTCATATGCTGAATATCCGCTTTAAGTGCTTTAGGGAATCCCTAAATGACTTTCGCATGACCGTGTTCTTCTTTACAACTATAACCCATCCAAAAAACAGACTCAACTAAAAAATCCACAAAAACCTAAGTCCCTTCGAATCTTCCCAACTAAAGCTCCTCATCGGTATGATTCTGATCGTCGGTTGTGAAAAATCTGCATTAACACAATGGCGAAACGAGTTAGAGAGGGAGAGGGAGCAAATTAAAGCTTCTCACTTGAGATGAGGATGAGCTTGAAGACAATGAGACGGAACAGAGGAATGAGGGATGAGGTACGAGGAATGAGGGATGCGGGAACGATGAGAGAGGAAGTGAAACTAAAATAGGTTAATGTGAGTAGATTAAAACCCTAAACTCTATAACACCAGAGACCCACTTCAAGAATAGCTCGACCTTCACCAGAAACGAGAGGGGTCTATTATGAAAGGATAGAAATACCACTATAAATTTTAATTTACAATATAATTATGAAATTTAATGAAAAAAAGAATATGTCTATTTTATTTCATCTAAGTTATCTTTTGGGGTTTCATTATTTATTACATTTGGTCTTTTCACCATTTTGTCAATTTTCCAAATGTAACAAAACCCTTGTTATAATAACAACCCTAGAACGATGAGTACCGACCATCCTGGGAAATCGTTGAGGGGTCCCCACCAAGATATGACAAGTACCAAGTGGTTCGAGAGATCGACAAGGGTACACAAACTTAGTCCCACATTGGTTAAAGGGAAGAGACTATGATAGTTGATAACCTTTAGCCTCCCTAACATGTCAAAGCGATTTTTAAAGCCTTGAGGCCCATGGGACGAGGAGGACAATATCTTGATGGTTGCTTGGAGGTTGGGGCGTTACAATTGGTATCAGAGTAGACCCCGACACCGTATGGGGCCACATCGGAGACACTGTGCCTGAAGGGGGGAGAATGTGACACCCGAGGGCAGCGAGTACCAACCATCCTAGGAGATTGAAAAAGGGTCCCCACCAAAATATGATAAGTACCAAGTGGTTCGGGAGATCGATAAGGGTACATAAACTTAGTCCCACATTGGTTAGGGGGGAAGAGAGTGGGTTACTTGATAACCCTTAGCCTCCCCAACATGTCAAGATATGTTTTAAAGTCTTGAGGCCAATAGGCCAAAGAGGACAATATCTTGACGGTTGCTTGGAGATTGGGGTGTTACAATATATATATAGTATCCATGGACAATATGCGATCATCATGTTTGATGTTATTGCTCGGTTGACTTACAAGAAAGTTCCTAAATGGAAAACGGATCTCTACCGGTATGCAAAAGTATATATACTGAAAGGTTATTTATGATTCTGGCTGTCTAATCATGTTCCATTTATTATCTTTGTTATATCTCTGAAATCTTATTATATTTTTTTATTTGGATGTCAATGTGTGAGGATATCTCGATTATTCTTGTTTGGATATCAGTGGTTAACCCTTCCCCTCCCTTCTTTCACTTTCTTTTCATTTCTTCAAATTATATTCCATTAATTTGGTATCAGAGTCAAGTTTGGTGTATCCTTCTCATCCCATCTTTTTGGTATCAAAGCCAAGTTTAATGTATTAGAGTCAGTATTTTGAAATCAGCGAGCAAAAGAGAGGTTTTTAATCGTGAGATTTCGTTTTGCAATTGAAAACTTTTTTGAAGGCTTTTTGATTGGGAATGCTAGTAAGATTTCGACGTATTTGCTGAGCTATATCCCATTCGCAGGTGTTGGTTTTGCTTTTTGAGAAGACATTTTAACAATGGGCGATAATTTTTTTAAGGGTAAAAAAGTCCATTCACTTAGACATTTTAGTATTTTAGATATAAAAATTTTAACCTATTCTCTACGCGTCAGTTAATGAAAATTCATTGAAATGGATTTTTTTTGGCAATCTATTTTGATTTGAGGGGGTGTCTTTGTATTTGTTTGAAAGGTTTGAGGTGTACCTGATTTAAGGGCAAACGGTAGGGGAGGTACCTATAAGTTACTCATAAATAAATAAACAAATAAAAGTAATATGATAGACCAAAAAAAAAAACATAATTTAAATGTTAAAAAAGATGAAAATAGAAACCATCCACGTGTCTTGCATCAACTCTCCCTTAAAAAAAAAAACTCAACTTCAATTTTGTACAAAAATTGGATAATTCAAAGAGGGAATGAAATTTGAATATGCACATCTTCCTGTCTTCTCAGTAATAAAAAAATGTCATTATTGTTGCAACATTTCTGGTGTTGTTTTTCATTCCAAAAGATGGAACAGTTGATTATTGCAATCATGTGGATAGAGGATTCAATGGATGTAATGGGATAAGGTAGTTGTATATGTGTATTTAAAATTTCTAATTTAGGATTTTCAAACAAGAAAGGGAACAAATTAAGAGAAGTTACAGAGGAGATGGGATGAAAGAGATACACCAAACTTATACATTAGATCTTATATCAAAATGATAGGATGAAAAATATACTAAACTTGGCTCTGATACCAAAATTATGGGATGAGAGGGATACACCAAACTTGACTCTAATACCAAATTGATAGAATAGAATATAAAAAAAGGGAAAAATATAGTTATCTCCCTTCTACTATACCTAAAAGACAATTGTCCCCTAAAGTTTCTGAAAAAGACAAATACCTCCCCTACAAACACTGTTATAAGACAACTAAATCCACGCCATTAATATTTTTCATTAAATACTGACGGTAAAAGGCCCATATTTTTTTAATGACCAAAGTAACCTTGTATAAATGTAAAGTACTGTTTTACCCTTGTTGAAATAGGGCTTCAATAACTGAAACCCTCATTCGTAACCTTATATAATTTTCTGATTCTGTTGATTTGATTGAAACTGATAATGTCCTAGTGTGAGGAAAAACCATTTCAATCTCATATACTTCGCTTTCCTCCATGGCGGGAAGTGCATTCCCTTCTTCTTCAGGCTCTGCTTAGCATCTGATACGATGTAGACAATCAGTTGAAGACGTATTCACAATTTGAGTAAAGAATAGTAGAATACGGGTGGATTTTCAAAAAAAAAAAATTTGCTTTTGAAAGAAATTGTCCATGAAATCTCCCCAATCGTCCTCAACTCTATTGCCCTGGTACGTTGACCTAGATTCATTTATGATTCGCCATTGCTCCATTTCCATATCTTGGAAAGTCTTGTGTTTCTTTCCCTTTGTTGTTTTCATTGTTGTCTTTTGAATTTGTTAAACTAGTGGATAAATTGACAAAATGCATAGTCATTATTCCGTTCTTTCAAAAAGTAAAGTCGTAGAAGCTCATGATGATGTTTCTTCTGAAGATCATCTCGATTCTTCAATCATTAGGTCTTCCTAAAAGAACTTCGTAAAATTCCCTCCAATAGAATATCCAGGTGGCGGAAAGAATTCTGCGAGCATCACTAGAAGAAGCCACAGCCACCGACTCGCCAAACCCATTGAATAGATCGAGTTCATCGTCGGAACTGTCAGAATAGTTTTCGTTAAAACAATTGCAACGGTTCCGTCCATAAGCAGTTGACACTGGCTGCTTGTCATTACTCTCCTCAATGAAATTCTACAACATTTTTGCCAATCATACAGAACTGGGCTCCCAATCGTTACTACCATCTTTGTTGTACTGTGTTTCATTGATGCCGGGTTTGTCGACCAATGAAATCCTCAGAACGTTCGGGAACTGTCGCTCGAATAGCCTCTTAAGTCGTGATTTGACTACAGGTTTTACTGGATCGTTCCAAAGCAATCCCTTCGACAAATGAGGTCAATGCTATAAGTATATGGTGAGATAGTTTCTTTTTCTTTTTTTTTTTAAATGACATATGATTGAAAATTTGAACTCTGTTCAGAGGTAAAATTGTTTATAGAAAAATTCACTTTAATACCGTTAAAAAATTGAGGACGTTTGTCTTTTCCTGAAACTTTATGGGGTAATTGTCTTTTAGGTATAGTACAAGGGAGGCAATTGTCTTTTTCCCTATAAAGAAATGAAAAGAAAAAGAAAGAAGGGAGGGTAAGGAATTAACCACTGATATCCAAACAAGAATAATCAGGATTCCTCACACACTGATATCCAAACCATAGTTTGGAATTTTGGCCGAAATTTTAGATTTCGACTGAAACATTGTGTTTTGTCAAAACTGAAACAATCCTTGGTGTCAGAACAGTTTTTACCGAATTTTTGGTTTTAGCCATATTTCGATTGAAATTAAGGTTTCAATCGAAATATGGTCGAAACCGGTTTGAACCAAATATGAACCATATAAAGATTTTAACTATTATTTATTTATGCCTAAGGCCCATTAGTGAAATTAGACATTGCCCATTAGTGACATTAGTCACACTTCCCAACCTGTAGTGTAAAATGCTTTTCAGCTATCTTTTTATAACATTATGTCTTTTTTCAAGTATATAAATTTATCGATGTGGGACTAAAAGAAACAAAGAAACGTTCTTTTATTACTGAGCTTTCTTTCTTATAATATTGTGACTTTTTTCAATTCGGTAAAGTTATCCATGTGGGACTAAAAGAAACGCTATTTTATCACAGTACTAGGACTCTAGAAATTTGAAAACTTATTTCATTTTTCAGATTCATCAACAAACAAAATTAAGATGATGAGATAAAAAGTAAAAAATTAATAATAACTGCCAAATGAGTAATTCTGAAGACACAAAGCGTCAAATGAATCGTGTAGATGACTTCCTAAACATTAATGTTTGTTTCTTCATTGGTAACGTTACCATGTTATAGTGTCGGCATAGAATTACCATTTATGATGTTATTTATGTGCAAATGATTTTTTTTTTGTAAAAGTTTAAGTGCAAATGATTTAATAGATATGTTACAAAGGTTAAAATTACATTACAGAAAAAAATTTAACTCAAAAAGCATGTTTTTTGGTCACCAAAACCACATTCGAAACCATCTTCTTTTTTTTTACCAGGTTTCACCAAAATTTCAATCAAAACCACCGAAATTTCGTTTTTGGCCTGACCGAAACCAGGCACAAAATTGAAATTATGATACTTGATCCAAACAAGCAAATATAATAAAATTTCAGAGATATAACCAAGATAATAAATGAAATATGATTAGACAGTTAGAAACATAAATAGCCTTTCAGTATATATATTTTTGCATACCGACAGAGATTCGTTTGCTATTTAGGAACTTTTCTATAAGTCAATCGAGCAATAACATCAAACATGATGATCACACATTCTCTCTCTCTCTCTCTCTCTCTCTCTCTCTCTCTCTCTCTCTCTCTTTCTATATATATATATATATATATATAAGGGTTTATTACGTTTGGAAAATTAATAAAACGGTGAAAAGACCAAATGTAATAAATAATGAAACCCCAAAAAAATCACTTAAATGAGATAAAATAGACATTTAATTTTTTTACTAGAATTTCATAATTATATTGTAAATTAAAATTTAAAGTGGTATTTCTATCCTTTCATAATAAACCCTCTCGTTTCCAGTGAAGGTCGAGCTATTCTCGAAGTGGGTTTGTGGTGTTACAAAGTTTAGGGTTTTGATCTACTCACGTTGGCCTATTCTAGTTTCACTTCCTCTCTCACTCGTTCCTGCATCTCTCATTCCTCATCCCTCATCCCTCATCCCTCATACCTCATTCCTCTGTTCCTTCCACACCGTCTTCGAGCTCATCCTTGTTTCAGGTAAGAAGCTTCAATTTTCTCCCTCTCCCTCTCTGACTCATTCCGCCATAGTGTTAATGCAGATTTTTCACAACCAATGATCAGAATTGTACTGGTGAGGAGGTTCGTTGGGAAGATTCGAAGGGAGTCGGGTTTTTGTGGATTTTTTAGGTGAGTCTGTTTTTTGGATGGGGATATAGTTGCAGAGAAGAACACGGCCATGCGAAAGTCATTTAGGGATTCCCTAAAGCACTTAAAGCGGATATTCAACATGTGAATACTCTATAATTATATTTTCTTATGATTTTTCTACACATTACGATCGTATTCTCATGGTTACTATTTTTTTTGTTACCTTTAGAACTTATGATGGCTTCTTCTACTCAATCCCCCCTGTCCTTTCAAATAGTTAATCATGAGAACTCATGTGATAGTGTTTATTTACTATCTTCAGACCTTATGATGGCTTCTTCTACTAAATCTCTTTCCATTTTGTTTCCATGTGGTTTTTTGCGCTTTTAACAAATTGTTTGCTTTGATAGCGGATGGGTGCCCTTGCAAATAGCTAATGGATTTATTTGTTCTACTCTTCTTACCCCTTGATTTTTCCCCTTCTATCATTTTTATTAGTTTGTGATTTGACTAGTGTTTGTTAAATTATGTGCTACTGTAATGATTTTTGGATTTGGTTTGATACAGGGTTTAGAATCACCCAATGGAATATGATGGGAAATACCTCCAAAAGAGATTATGTTATAGCTTGGCTTCTCACCGCTAGATTTGTAGGTTCTAATGCAATCTGTTTTATTTGAGAGAGGGTGAGTTAGATTTTTCTCCTTTCTACTTTTTGGCTCTTTATTAAGAATTTTCTCTATCCAATTCATTTTTCTCTCTATTTCAAAACAGATTTGGGGAAGACATAATTGGTGTTGATTTGGATATCTGCATTTATTTGCTTGTTCTAAACATGAAAAAGAAGCATCTCAATCTCATAATTAGGTAAACTCGATGATTGGCTCTGTAAGTTCTCTTCTCCTTCCCTCTTTCCATTTCTTTCTGTATTTGTGTGTGTTCCTTTTCACTTCTTTTTTTTTTTTAAATCTCTTTTAAATTGATTGAAATGCAGCCCTTTGTTGTAACAATGACCTATAGTCAATTGGGATTCATGATGAGTTTCCAGGCCAGTAAGTTGCGATGAAGAACCCAGCTAATAAGCATATCAACTGGATTCCCTATATACTTAATGATATGAATAAGTTTAAACAATTGATCACTAATTTGTTCCCTATATTCCTCAATGATAAATCATTCGGTGCACTGGACTCAAGCTAAAAGAGATTTACTATCGCATATCCTTGTTTCTCAAGTCACATTGGGCTATAATTTCTGTTAGTTGGTGGTCAATAATTACGTTACTGTTATACAAGCTTCAGTGGGTGAATTGGGATCTTTTTGTGATCCATTTATTTGTTTATCTGACCAATCAATGTTCTTCCACAAAAAACTGTGTTGATCAACTTGTTTGATCCCAATATTACAGCATGGTCACCTTGAAAAGTGTACAAAAATCATCCCATTCTACCCACAACGGTTGGTAGGCCCTTTGGTGCCTATATTTAAGATTCTACTTTTACTTAGGTAGAGTTTGATAACTTTTCCTTGGTTGTAAGACCCGCACTCCATGAACTCGATCTAAACCTATGTTGTGTATCGTGACAGGTCTTCCAATCATAACCGGACCAAACGGGATGAGCTGATGATGAACCACAAGTCCAGGTATGAAAGTAGTCGAAATGGACCAAATGGGAAGTGTCATGAGACATATCGGTCTCATGATGCCAGTTTACATACCGGTCGATCGGTATGTCTGTACGGGTTGACTGTTCAGATTTGGGAATGAATCCTAGTGGGTCTTACCTTTCAAATCTCAATACTAGAGACCTTCCTTATGTAGGAAACTCTCCTAAAACCTACCCTAGTTTATATATTGACTCCTTACCCTCCTTAGATCCTTTTGATTGACTCTCACAAACCCTAAAAAAGAAAAGGAGATCTGAAGAAAACAAAGGAACTGAGGAAGGTTGCAGAGGAGAATCCGTTGGAAGAAGAACATCATAGTTCATAGACCAACGGTGAGTACCTTATACCTTGCTCTTAGGTTGGTTTAGATTATGATCAATACCAGGAAAGACTAGGTATTGATCCATAACCCTATTTCGTCGATAAACCCTAGTTTGTTCGATAAAACCTAGATCTAAATTCTAAACAAAAGTTCATCAGAACGTATGCATGGGAAATAAAATAAATTCTAATACGTTGCTCAGGCCTAGAAAGGTGAGGATAAACCTTAGAAGTTGAGTCGAAAGACCCGAGGTCAAATTAGAAGAGGTACAGAGGCATACCGGTCGACTATACCGGTGGCACCTGGGTGCGACCCGTACTGCCACCACTACCCCTCGGGAAACCTATTAGGTTTGTCCTGTCACACCCCAATTCTGAACCAACCAGAATGGTGTGATGAACCATATATGATCCAACGGTTCAACCAGGATCTCGTATAGGCCGTGTCCATTTGATTAAACCAGATACAACCACAACCATAATCAGAGTAAATAAACAATAGCGGAAGTCTTTAATATTAATGAACTGAGTATCTAACAGTGATAACATAATTAATAATCCAATTATCTCTAAATGACTAAAGACATAAAATAAAATAAATAAATCAATTACATGTTCCGATAACCAACAACTAAATTTAATCGAAAACACATGAGTTGCACTCGCACGATGAATCATACGACTCCACCATAGCTTCCACATCCATAGCAGCAACATGCTCGTACAATGGTGCATTCATATAATCTTCCACAGTAGGACCTGCATCATCAACTAAAATATTCGACGTCGAAAGGGTGAGCACACATCATGGCTCAGTGAGCAAACAAAACAATGCAACAAATATATGCATGCATTCAATTCATATCTTTGGTCTGGTTTATAAGTTTGCAATGTGCTATAGAAAGGATTGGTGGCCATCGCACCTCTATACACGAGTGTGTCAAGCCGCCCAATGGATCAAACATCATTGCCGTCACACATGCACCCATCATGGAATAGAGATAGAGCTAAAGTGCCCGGATCAAACATCGAATAACACTTCCCCTGATGCCCTACCCATACCAACACGTAAGCCCCTATTAGCGAGGACTTGCAAACTGGGCTCGAAACTAACCAATCCTAATGTCAAACAGTATATCCAAGGCCTCACCCCCGTATCCCTCAATACATCCATAGAGATAGAGCTAAGGCCCCCCGGTAGAGTCAGAGACTACACGGTCTGAGACCACCTCCCCTGATGCCCTACGACGTAATAGTTCTGCTAAGGTAATGGCGATACGATGATGTTAGTGGGCAAGACTTGAGTAGAGATAGAGCTAGAGTCTGGTGACCAGGATGAACCACAATGTCACGTTCTCCCCCTGATGCTCCACTCGCATCAAGCACACTAACCACACACATACATTCACAAGTCTATTCTTAGTATCATCATCATCATCATGTTATAAATATACATAATTAAATATGCATGAACAGTAATAACAGGAATATTAGATGACATGTGAAATGCACATTACAAGCACATAAGCATAGAATCATTCATGGCATTGGACTCAATAAGTAAAACAGTTTATTATTAGCCAATTAATTTAGGTCTTATTCCCTCACCTTTGGTCGATGGTAGTTCCTTGTTCAATCTTTGTAAATCACTTTTACACCACTTGAAAACCTAACAAATTTATAGATTTTAAATTAGAATTTATTTCCAGTAATTTAGACTTCCAGAAACTGAGTGGTCGCAGGTGTGGTTGCACCTGTGGTCTTAGTTTCTGTGACCACAGGGTGTGTGGTTGCAAGGTGTCACAATATGTGGTCGCATACCATGTGACCACACATGCAACCACACCCTCCCTGGAACTTTTCGAGGGCATGTGGTCGATCATGTGTCTCTCGTGTGGTCGCATATCATGCAACCACACCCTCCCTGGACTTCCCGAGGGCATGTGGTCAACCATGTGTGTCTCGTGTGGTTGCATATCATGCGACCACACATGCGACCACACATGTGATGGTCGACTTTTTACTCCCAACTCAATTCCTTCATGTTTTGATTCCTTGGCTTATCATCATGATCCTTCCTATGATTGTTCTATGGCTTTAAATTCATATTTTTACTCAATCCATCATCTTAATAGATTCCCTCCATGGATCTCTTAGAATTTGTTCATGGTTTGATGATTGGGGTCTCACTTTGAATCACTATCTCCTCCATGATCTATTCTAGGTATTCAACTGATGTAGGGGATGATTTCATACCTTATACTTGTTGAAGAATCAGGTTCTCTCTGAATTTCCTTCTCTTAGTTTTCCTCTTCAATTCTCCTTCTCTTCCTCCTCTTCTCTTTCTCTCTCTTTTAGTTTGAGTTCTAAAAGGATGAAAGAGGATAAGGGACGTCCTATATATAGAGGAAAACCCTCCATATAGAGTCCTACTTAGATTAGGAAAGAACCCCCTTCGGATTAGGAAGGTTTCCTAATCACGGAGTCTGTCTGACTTCGTGTGGTCGCAGGTGTGGTCGCAGAACCCGTCGACCACACAGTCAAAAACTGCGACCACACGTCCCAGATTTCTGTGGTCGCTTTAATCTGAGGTGTGGTCGACCACACCTATTTAGGTATGCGACCACACACTCCTAATTAACTGATTTTGGGTTCAATTTCATACCTAGCCTTGTGGTTTCTTCATGCACTTGGTCCGCTTGGCCCGACCATGATAGGAAGACCTGATACAAGGTGGTAAGACCGGTTAGTATGATACAGATCTTACAACTCCACCCTCTTATTATAAATTTTGTCCTCGAAATTTGCACATACCTTCCGAGTCGAAAAGGTCAGGATATTGCTTTCGCATAGCATTCTCTTCTTCCCATGTGATCTCTTCTACATCTTGGCTCCTCCAAATAACCTTAACATAATAAATATCACGGTTGCATAGACGTTGAACCTTCCGGTTGGTAATTTCAGTTGGTGCAACTTCAAATGTCAAATCATCAATTAGATCCGGAGGATCCGCTATTATCACATGTGTTGGATCTCTGACGTACTTCTTTAGTAATGAAATATAAAATGCATCATGCACACTTGACATAGATGGGGGTAGTGCTAACTGATACGCCACCTTCCCACGTTTCGCTAGAATTTCATATGGCCGGACATATCTCGTACTTAGCTTCCCTTTCTGTCCGAATCGTTTTAAGCCTCGCATATGTGATATTTTCAGGAATACCTTATCACCTACGACGAATTCAAGGTCTCGACGTCGATTATCTGCATACTGTTTCTGACAGTTCTGAGTTGTTCTAACTCTTTCCTTGATAATGTCGACTACTCGACAAGTCTCTTCAACAAACTTTGGTCCAACAATACTCCGTTCTCTAACTTCATTCCAAAACAAAGGAGTTCGACACTTCCTACCATACAGTGCTTCATAAGGTGACATCTGTATAGTAGCCTGATAGCTGTTGTTATGGGTGAACTCGATCAACGGTAGTTTCTCATCCCATGATCCTTTGAAATCAATGACACAAGCTAGAAGCATGTCTTCTAAAATCTGAATGGTACGCTCTGATTGTCCATCTGTATGAGGATAGAATGCAGTACTGAACTTCAAAGTTGTACCCATAGCCTTCTGTAATCCTTCCCAAAAACTTGGAGGTAAAGCATGGATCTCTGTCGGACACAATGCTTTCAGGTACATCATGCAATCTGACAATATTATCCACATATAACTTGGCTAACCTCTCTAGGGTATACTGAGGTCGTATAGCTATGAAACGAGCTGTCTAGGTCAAATGATCCACAATCACCCAGACCGCGTCAACTACTCTGGAAGTCAATGGTAACCTGGTGACGAAGTCCATAGTGATGCAGTCTCATTTCCATGCTGGTTCTGGCAGTGGCTACAACAATCCTGTAGGTCTTTGCCTTTCGGCCTTTACCCTCTGACAATTTAAGCATTGAGACACAAATTTAGCTACATCCGCCTTCATTCCTCTCCACCAATATAGCTTCTTCAGATCATGATACATCTTCGTACTTCCAGGATGTACCGAATAAGCAGTGGTGTGAGCTTCCTTCATTAGTCTGTGTCTAATATCCAAGTCTTCATTTTCAGGAACACATACTCTTCTTTTATATTTTAGTACCTTTTCAATGTCCAAGGTGAACTCAAGAGTAGTCCTACCTTTTTCGATGTCTTCTTGCACCGTTCTCAGATAAGGGTTTGATTTAATAGCGACTTTTACTTCGTCTATCAGATCAGGTACAATCTTTAATGTGGCAAACATATTTGAAAACCGATGAATAAACCCTTAGTTGGTTGATCCATCCGGTGTATCTATCACGAACTGCTCATTACCATAATTGAATACTTCTCCTGTAACACACATTGCCGCAATCATGTTAACTTCTCCTTGAGATTTTATCATTGCTTTTCTGCTTAGGACATCAGCAACTACATTAGCCTTTCCTGAATGATACTGAATATCGCAACCATAATCCTTCAATAATTCCAGCCATCTTCTTTGTCTCATGTTCAACTCCTTCTGATTGAAAAGATAAAGTAAGACTCTTATGATCTGATTTAATCTGAAATTTCTCACTATACAAATAATGTCTCCATATCTTAACAACAAGTATTACTGCTGTTAATTCCAAGTCATGAGTGAGATAGTTCTTCTCATGCGTCTTCAGTTGTCTTGAGGCATACTCAACTACTTGTTCTCCTTGCATAAGTATACATCCTAAACCCAACCCAGACGCATCAGTGTACAAGGTAAATGGTTGTCCTGGGATCGAAATAGTCAAGATGGGAGCTGATATCAATCTAGCCTTTAATGTTTGAAAACCCTCCTCACATTTGTCGGTCCAAACAAATTTTTCTCCTTTCTTAGTCAAACTGGTGAGAGGTACGACGATTCTAGAGTAATCTTCCACGAATCGTCGGTAATAACCAACTATACCTAGGAAACTTCTTATTTCTGTAATATTCTTAGGTACTTCCCATTTCATAATGGCTTCAATCTTGCTAGGGTTCACTTTAATTTCTTCAACGGATACAACATGGCCTAAGAAAACAACTTCATTTAGCCAAAACTCACACTTTGTAAATTTGACGTAAAGCTTCTCTTTTCTTAGTCGATGCAGAGCGGCCCTTAGATTTGTGACATGAGTTTCTTTGTCCTTGGAGTAGACTAATATGTCGTTAATAAACAAAATGACTGACGTATCCAACATATCATGGAATACCCGATTCATGAGTTTCATAAAAGTTGCGGGTGTGTTGGTTAATCCAAAAAACATGAATAAAAATTCATAATGTCCATATCTTGTTCTAAATGCTATCTTCTGAATATCACCTTCCTTAATCTTCAACTGATGGTATCCTGAACGAAGATCAATTTTGGAGAACACTTTGGCACCTTGCAACTGATCGAACAAGTCATCGATCCGAGGCAACGGGTACCGATTCTTGATTGTAAGCTTATTCAATTCTCAATAGTCTATACACAGTCGAATGCTACCGTCCTTTTTTTTCACAAACAGTACCGGTACTCCCCATGGTGATATGCTAGGTCTGATATAACCCTTGTCCAGTAATTCCTGTAGTTGTACCTTCAGTTCCTTTAGTTCAGTAGGAGCCATTCGATAGGGTGCTTTAGATACTGGCACGGCTCCGGGTATAAGATCTCTAACCAACTCTGTCGCTCGGTCGGATGGTAGTCCTGGTAATTCCTCAGGAAATACATCCAGAAAGTCACACACAACATCAATATCCTCCATTCGTGGTGCTTCCTTGGTGAGGTCGACCACGGATACTAGATACCCAATTCCCCCTTTCTCGAGGCATTTTCTAGCATTTAATGCAGAGAGAATGAGTTTTCATTTACGGGGAAGTTTGGTTCCGGCAAAACTAAACTCTACTCCTTCCTTGTCTTTAAATGTCAGTTTCTTTTCTGCACATAATAGGGTTGCAGAGTGCCGAGCTAACCAATCCATTCCCAAGATAACATCAAAAGTCTACCATCTCGAGTTGAATTAAGGTTGTATCCAAAATATTTTCGTCGATAAGAACTGGACATGGTCCATAACCTTTTTCTAATTCCACTTCTAATCCCATAGGCGATCGTACAAGTAATTTGTAGTCTAAAGATCTGAGGGGTAGATTTAGCTTCTTTCCAAATGACACAGATATAAAAGAATGAGTAGCTCCAGAATCAAAGAATACTCTGGCGGGTATGCCATTAATAGGTACGATACCTGTGTTTTGATTTATTTTAGTCTACCTGCTCACACAAGGTAATACAAAATGAAAGGTTCAGGTCATACCTATGACCACATCAGGCGATGCGACAGCATCCTCAGAGTTAACTGCATAAACCGTTCCTTGCTATAGCTACTTCCTGGGCTTAGGACACTCCCTTGAATAATGTCCTATTTGATTACAGTTAAAGTATTTTACTCCCTTACTATTTTGCTTCTGTTGAGGTTGGACTATTGGAGTAGTCTTGGTTGCAGCATTGAAGCCTTGAGTACGGAAGGGTTTAAAGGTCTTTGTGTTCCCTCTGTTATATGTATTTTCATTAGGCCTTTTGATACCTCTGTTCTGAGCAAAATAACTTTCCCTCTAGCTCGATTCCAATACTCGAGCAATTTATACCGCTTCATTATAAATCTTCTTTTCCAGTCCCAATACATGCTCACGGATACTTCCCCTAAGTCCCATAACGAACCTTCGGATTTTGGTATTTTTCTCCTGCACGCTAGAGGGAGCAAAGAAAAACAGCTCTTCATAACGCTGTTGATACGCATCCACAATCATCTGTCCCTGATACAAACTCAGAAACTCTTTTTCCATCGCATCTCTAAAACTTCTGGGAAAATACTTCTCGAAGAATGCTTCTTTATAGAGAGCCCAGGTCAATTGGGCTTGCTTCGTTAACAGATAACTTCGAGTAGACTTCCACCAATGGTGTGCATCGCTCTTTAGCATAAATGTGGCACATAGCACTTTTTCCTCTTCACTTATAGTTATCATCATGAAGTTCCTTTCTATCTCGTCAATCCAATGAGCTAGCCACAAAGGATCTGCTGGCTTACCATTAAACTCCTTAGGCTTCATCTTCAGAAAACGCTCGATCAGTCGAGAATGGTCCAACTGATACTGAGCATATGCTCCATATATAGGCGGTTGATATTGGTAATTGCCTTGGTTGTATATGCCTTGAGCTACTTCAGGGTTTTGTACTTGAGCTTGTACAAATGACGTTTGAGGTGCTTGAGGTACCGTGTTATTCATAATCGATGTTTGGGGCACAGTGTTGCTACCCCCTGGTATGGTACTAGCCTATCCTGCTGGTAAAGGTGTAGTGTTTGCAGCTGGGAAAGCCATTCTCATAGCAGCTTGCATGTTGGCTTGCACTTGCTGTATTTGTTACAACTGTTGTGCTAGATTCATCACTGCAGTAGCCAAATCTGTAGGTGGGGCCGGCAAGTTTGAAGGGTTAGCTTGGTCGTTGGCTCCTGGCGGTACCACATTCTGATTCTCCTATTCCTCAGGGTTTTCATGGCTATTTTCCTCCACATGTGGTGCTGGTGGAATTGGGTTACGTCCTCTCCTGGTTATTCTTCGCCCAGCCATTTCCTGTTTTCGACGGTGGTAGTGTCTGAAAGTCAGAGAACATGTGAGGCAATCATAATATACGTCATTCTCATGTCAAAATCCAATTAATCAATGTAAAATTTCAATCTTTAAAGTCATTCAGTCAAAACAAAGTATTTTTCATCGTGCGGTCAATGGTGGGGTCGCAGTATATGCGACCACAGGTTGCGACCACACAAACCCTGGCAACTCACCGAGAGCCTGTGGTCGATCGTGTGGTCGCACTATATGCGACCACAGGTTGCAACCACACAAACCCTAGCAACTCACTGAGAGCCTGTGGTCGATCGTGTGGTCGATCGTGTGGTCGCATTTTTGGTCGAATTTTACGACCACACGACCCCAAATCAGGTTTTTAAACCTGATTGATTTTTAGAGTCATTCTCCATTCTTCTCTTTTGTCTTCAACTCAACTCGCCTCCACTGAGTTGCTACAGTGTCGACCACACAAGTTTGGTGATTCTTTCATCGACTCACGTCCTACGTTCCGTTCTTCCAGGTATGTTCCCAATTCTTTTTCCTTTTTAAGCTTTCATACCTAGGTTTTTCTCCATCTATAGGGTTTTCTTCAAATTACTATTTTTTTAATCGTAAAAATTTGATTTTTATTGGGGGCTTTTGTTATTGGCCACCCACTGGATGAAAGCCCTCAAGAAAATTTGAGTTTCATCGGTTAGTTTATTAGAAACTTGAAAATTCCCATTTTTTACCTAAATTTTGGGGTTTTTCCCAATTGTTAAAATTTCTTCAAATTCAACCTACCTAGTTTAAATTTTCAATTGTATGAGCCTTGCAGGATGGTTTGGGACCTATGTAAGTCCTCCTGCTCAACTGTTTGAGTGAAAAGTTAGGCTTTTGGCCAAATCACGCCGTTATAATGCCAAAATTTTGAGTTTTTCTCTATATCTAATATATTACTTGTTGGTCTATGTCTTTGTAGATAACATGGCTCGCACTAAAGTCCCCAGAGTTCATGATCCCCGTCGCTTTCGGTCTATTAAAGCAGAGGCACGGTATGTCCGATATGAGAGTAAGAAGGTGGAAGGGGGTCATTGTGTCAACTTGGCCAACTTAGCCCTATTTGATGTGGAAGGCGCATTCGGTGATATAGGCTGGCTTCCTGTGATCTTATATGAGGGTTGCACCTGTCCTGAGTTGGTGAAACAGTTTTACGATAATTTACAGGTGGAGGGTGACCCAGAGGACATAGATAGGGGTAAAGAGCTCAGGATCACCAGTTTAGTTAAAGGGGTGGAGATCTCCTTTAACTACCAGGAGTTGGCGGATCTCCTGAGTATCTCAAATGATGGTCCCTTGGTATATTGTGCACCCAAAGAAACCCAGTTCCTATCAGTAAGAATGCGTGCAGAGATTGACAGCCAGATTCTTAGGGATGATCACTGGCAGATGAAGGCAATCAACCTACGATCGGAACCCCGAGTGTATTGCAAGATTATTCAGCACAACCTGATTCCTCATAGTGGACACTATGAGAAGGTTTGACAGTTGACCCAATACCTCCTGTACTGCATCTGCACTAGGCAACCTGTCTACCTTCCTTATATCATTATGAGGACTATGCACCATGCCACGATGCCAAGACTGGTGGGTAGCCTACCCTATGGACGTTTGATCACCACTCTGCTCACTCGTCTGCAGGTCAACTTGGTTGATGAGAGGATTCATGAGGAGACTTTTTCGTTTGACCTTGATTGGGAGGCCATCTGTAGGATGGGGATGCGAGATGCTCAGGTCAGTGACGAGGAGAGAAATGCTATGGTGCGTCCCCATACTAGAGTAGAGATAGCAGACGCGGAGGCAGTAGCAGCAGCAGCAGCAGAGATTCACGAGGACGATGTTGAGGAGGATGATGATAGGATGTTCATGGACGTGGACGCCATACCTCCTCCATCACCATTGCATTCCACTGGAGCTGGCCCTTCTCGGGTTCCTTCCCACTCAGCTGGTCCTTCGCACCCACCACCAGATGATGTGATGGGGTTGCTGCGTGAGATTCGGGAGACCCAGTGTACTACTGATCAGCGGGTGGCAGATCTGGCAGCTAGTCTCCAGGTGACCCAGACTCAAGTAGCCTAGCTTACGAGGGTATATGCTGAGGACTATGATCAAGATCGTGAGACACCTCCTCCTCCAGCACCCCCAGCTCCAAGATGCATTTATTTCATTTTACTATATACTACAGAGTAACTGTCCGGATTGTGGACCGTACTCTGATTCGAATATATGTTATTTTTATTCTAATTTAATGTATACATGAAACTTGTTTCTCCTTTCATATGTGCATTATTTTCTGTCTTAGTTATTGTCTCATACAACACAGGTGTTTATGGTGTGTTCTTATTAAAGCTTCTAAATTTTATCCTAACTCAGTTCACGAACTCTTGTGGAAGTATACAGGTTTAATAGATAGAGCCGAGAGCTCTGATACCAAGTTGTCACACCCCAATTTCGAACCAACCAGAATGGTGTGATGAACCGTCTATGAACTAACGGTTCAACCAGGATCTCGTATAGGCAGTGTCCATTTGATTAAACCAGATACAACCACAACCATAATCAGAGTAAATAAACAATAGCGGAAGTCTTTAATATTAATGAACTGAGTATCTAATAATGATAACATAATTAATAATCCAATTATCTCCAAATGACTAAAGACATAAAATAAAATAAATAAATCAATTACATGTTCCGATAACCAACAACTAAATTTAATCGAAAACACATGAGTTGCACTCGCACGACGAATCATCCAACTCCACCATAGCTTCTACATCCATAGCAGCAACATGCCCGTACAATGGTACATTCATATAATCTTCCACAGTAAAACCTGCATCATCAACTAAAATATTAAACGTCAAAAGGGTGAGCACACATCATGACTCAGTGAGCAAACAAAACAATGCAACAAACATATGCATGCATTCAATTCATATCTTCGGTCTGATTTATAAGTTTGTAATGTGTTATAGAAAGGATTGGTGGCCACCGCACCTCTATACACGAGTGTGTGAAGCCGCCCAATGGATCAAACACCACTGCCGTCACACGTGCCCCCATCATGGAATAGAGATAGAGATAAAGTGCCCGGATCAAACATCGCATAACACTTCCCCTGATGCCCTACCCATACCAACACGTAAGCCCCTATTGGCGAGGGCTTGCAAACTGGGCCCGCAACTAACCAATCCTAATGTCAAACAATGTATCCAAGGCCTCACCCCAGCATCCTTCAATACGTCCATAGAGATAGAGCTAAGGCCCCCCAACAGAGTCAGAGACTACACGGTCCGAGACCACCTCCCTTGATGCCCTATGACGTAATAGTTCTGCTAAGGTAATGGCGATACGATGATGTTAGTGGGCAAGACTTGAGTAGAGATAGAGCTAGAGTCTGGTGACCAGGATGAACCACAATGTCACATTCTTCCCCTGATTCTCCACTCGCATCAAGCACACTAACCACACACATACATTCACATGCCTATTCCTAGTATCATCATCATCATCATGTTATAAATATACAGAATTAAATATGCATGAACAGTAATAACAGGAATATTAGATGACATGTGAAATACACATTACAAGCACACAAGCATAGAATTATTCATGGCATTGGACTCAATAAGTAAAATAGTTTATTATTAGCTAATTAATTTAGGTCTTGTTCCCTCACCTTTGGTCGATGGTAGTTCCTCGTTCAAGCTTTGTAAATCACTTTTAGACCACTTGAAAACCTAACAAATTTATAGATTTTAAATTAGAATTTATTTTCAGTAATTTAGACTTCCAGAAACTGAGTGGTCGCAGGTGTGGTTGCACCTGTGGTCTCAGTTTCTGCGACCACAGGGTGTGTGGTCGCAAGGTGTGGTCGCATACTATGCGACCACACATGCAACCACACCCTCCCTGGAACTTCCCGAGGGCATGTGGTCGATCATGTGTCTCTCGTGTGGTCACATATCATGTGACCACACATGCGACCACACCCTCCCTGGACTTCCCAAGGGCATGTGGTCGACCATGTGTGTCTCACGTGGTCGCATATAATGCGACCACACATGTGATGGTCGACTTTTTACTCCCAACTCAATTCCTTCATGTTTTGATTCCTTGGCTTATCATCATGATCCTTCCTATGATTGTTCTATGGCTTTAAATTCATATTTTTACTCAATCCATCATCTTAATAGATTCCCTCCATGGATCTCTTAGAATTTGTTCATGGTTTGATGATTGGGGTCTCACTTTGAATCACTATCTCCTCCATGATCTATTCTAGGTATTCAACTGATGTGGGGGATGATTTCATACCTTATACTTTTTGAAGATTCAGAGTTCTCTCTGAATTTCCTTCTCTTCGTCTTCCTCTTCAATTCTCCTTCTCTTCCTCCACTTCTCTTTCTCTTTCTTTTAGTTTGAGTTCTAAAATGATGAAAGAGGCTAAGGGACGTCCTATATATAGAGGAAAACCCTCCATATAGAGTCCTACTTAGATTAGGAAAGAAGCCCCTTCGGATTAGGAAGGTTTCCTAATCACGGAGTCTGTCTGACTTCGTGTGGTCGTAGGTGTGGTCGCAGAACCCGTCGATCACACAGTCAAAAACTGGGACTACACGTCCCAGATTTCTGTGGACGCTTTATGTAAGATCCGTATGCCATGAACCCGGTCTAACCTTACATTCTCATGTCGTGACCAGTCTATCTATCATGGTCGAGCCAAGTGGATCAAGTGCGTGAAGAAACCACAAGACCAGGTATGAATTCAACCCAAAAACAGTCAATTATGAGCGTGTGGTTGCATTCTTAAACAGGTGTGACCGACCCCACCTCAAAAGAGTCCAACCACATGAAATTAGGTCGTGGGATCGGACATTTTTAAAAGGTAGGGTAACGGATTCTGCGACCCCACCTCCGACCCCACGGAACCTGTCAAAACCAAAAATTAGGAAACCTTTCTAATCCGAAGGGGGTCTTTCCTAAACTCATTAGGGCATATTATGGAGGGTTTTCCTCTATAAATAGGACGTCCCTTAGCCTCTTTCATCCTTTTAGAACTCTAATTGAAAGTGAGAGAAAGAGAAGAGAAGGAAGATAAGGAAAATTGAACAAGAAGACTAAGGAGGAGAAAAATTCAGAGAAAACTCTGAATCTTCAGCAAGCATAAGGTATGAACATATTTCCCATGTTAAATTGAGAGCCTAGGATAGTTCATGAAGAAGATAGGATTAGGAGAAACCCAAATCATCTATCCATGGACAAATTCCAAGAGAATCAATGGAGAAAATTATGTGGACAATGGATGGTGTATAAAATAGTAGTTTTGAGCCATAGAACAATCATAGGAAGGACATGATGATAAGCCAAAGGATTCAAACATGAGGGAATGGAATTAAGAGTGAAAGATCGACCATAACACGTATGGTCGCACGTGGGGTTGCATGATGTCCGACCCCACAAGACCCACATGTCCGACCACATGCCCTCGGGAAGTTTCCAGGGAGGGTGTGGTCGCACGTGGGGTCGGAGTATGTCCGACCCTACCCTGTGACCCCACACCCTTTGGTCGCAGAAACTGAGACCCCAGGTGCTGCCCCACCCGCGACCCCTCAGTTTCTATTAGTCTAAACACATGGGAATTAATTCTAATTAAAAATATATCAACTTGTTAGGTTTTCAAATGATTTAAAAGTGATTCATAAAGCTTAAACGAGGATCTACTATCAATCAAAGGTGAAGGGACAAGACCTAAATTAATTGGCTAATAATAAACTGTTTTTTATTTATTGAGTCCATTGCCATGAATGATTCTATGCTTGTATACGTGTATTGTGCATTTCACATGTCATCCAATATTCCTGTTATTACTGTCCATGCATATTTAATTCAGTTTATTTATAACATGATGATGATGATGATGCTAGGAATAGGCATATGAATGTATGCGTGTGGTTAGTGTACTTGATGCGAGGGGAGCATTAGGGGGAGGAAGTGACACTGTGGTTCATCCTGGTCACCAGACTCTAGCTCTATCTCTACTCAAGTCTTGTCCACTAACATCGTCGTATCGCCATTACCTTAGCAGAACTATTACGTCGTAGGGCATCAGGGGAGGTGGTTTCGAACCGTGTAGTCTCTGACTCTACCAGGGGGCCTTAGCTCTATCTCTATGGACGTATTGAGGGATGTTGGGGTGAGGCCTTGGATACACTGGTTGACATTAAGATTGGTTAGTTGCGAGCCCAGTTTGCAAGCCCTCACCAATAAGGGCTTACGTGTTGGTATGGGTAGGGCATCAGGGGAAGTGTGATGCGGTGCGGTCCTAAGTACTTTAGCTCTATCCCTATTCCATGGTGGGTGCATGTGGGATGGCAGTGGTGTTTGATCCATTGGGCGGCTTCACACACTCGTGTATAGAGGTGCGGCGGCCACCTATCCTTTCTATTGCACATTGCAAACTTATGAACCAGACCAAAGATATGAATTGAATGCATGCATATGTTTGTTGCATTGTTTTGTATACTCACTGAGCTCAAGTTGGAGAGCTGACCCTCGCGTGCACAATTATTTTTTAGTTTCTGATGTTGCAGGTATTACGGTTGAAGATTATGTCGACACGCCAACATATAAATAGGTGGCGGCTATGATGAGCAAGCTGTGGAGTACTATTATGATTCGTCAAGCTAGCGTTTCAACTATGGATACGCTTAGTGTTTAACTTTCATATTTAGATATTTGTATTATATATTAAATTATGTTATGGTTACTTGGAGATAAATAGAATATTAATTATTTATCATGACTAGACCTCAGTTCATTATCTGTAAGAGTTCTGCTAATTACTTTATTATCTCTGATTAATGTGGAATGTATTTTGGTTTAACATGGTGGGTATAGTCTATTCGAGATCCTGATTGAACCGTTGGTTTATTGACGGTTCATCACACCATTCTTGTTGGTGCAGAATTGGGGTGTGATAACTTGGTATCAGAGCTCTCAGGCCTTGCCCATGAAACTTGATTACTTCCACTAGAGTCCATGAACTGAGTTAGGATAAATTAAAAGCTTTAATACAAACACACCATAAGCACCTGTGTTGGTTGAGACAGAACTTAAACAAGACAATAATGTACATATAAAATGTGGAACCATATATATACACAGACAGAAAAAGAAAATTTAAATGTATCCTGATAAATAAATAATATAGGGTACGATCTATAAGTCAGGCAGTTGTCTAAGTATACAAAGGATATAGTACAGTAACAAGAAGGAAGCATCTGTACAACAAAAAAAAAATTTGGAATACCGAGTTGGTACTTACAAGATGTGAAACTCGATGTATGATAGGGAAGGAAGAAAAATGGCTAGTAATGCCTGAATCCCTGCAAAGGTAAAGGGAAAGATCTCGGGCTAAATTCGACAGAGATAAGAGAACAATGGTCATACACCAAAAAAATGAGAGTAACTACAAAAGAAGATAAAGCTATACTCTTGGTGACATGGAGACTCAGAGTGATATCCACCACAAGCTGATCCATTGCCCGATGAGCATTAAGAGGATGTTGCAACTTGACCCCACCACTATCAGGGTCGAGAATGAGTAATGAAAACTTATCTGAGTAATAAATGATAATTAATGATAATCAGATTGGAGTAAATCAAAGGAGGTGAACAACCAGGCCACTCCAGCCAATCACCTGGACTACCAAGTACCTTGACCACGGTTGTAATAAACTTGGCCCAATAAAATACAAGAGCAACAACAGATGAGACCGACCATGCAAGTTGCCATGAGAATCACTACCCAAGTTACCAATGCTATACCAATACCTCCAGGTCAGGCGATGTACAGTACTAATTGGTATCAACACTGTACCTCCAGCACATGTGACCTATAACACAGTGCCTACTATACAGCAAGTCCCAGTAACGCACACCCCAGTGCAGAAGCTTGGTGCACAACAAGCAGTATATCAAGGTGGTTACCCTTATTAGCCACCGATGTAAGGGATAGCTGCATCATGGCAGAATGATCCAACAAGGGTTGAGGAAAAAAAATTTAGATGAAACCTCAAACGTTTTCAGCAAAGGATCAAATCTATTATGGCAATATAACTAGATAGGTTATATAGGATGCGGTACATTATTGACTTACTCTTATGATTATAGAGGATGCACATACCTGATTCTAATTCTCGTACCTTGACATGATACCTTCTTGATTCAACCTGTCAATTGGAGTTATAGATGTTATTTCGTTAGAATTAGTCCTGATTATACCAATCTAAGCTACTCCCATGATCGACAACATGAACAGAGATATGAACTGAATAAACAGTTAAATGTTTAATCATGTTGAGCGTACATCTTTTTTATTTATACCAGATTTATTGATGTATCAAAACTCTCCAGATTTATTCCTATAGTGCCTCGACCAATGGCATTATATACTCGATAGAACCTGTAACTGTGAGGTTAAGAACTGTAAAACCTCTATTTCCATGTATTTAGATCACCGTGCAACTTAACGACCTTTTAATGCCGGGTGGGATTATCATAGATTTACTCCTGATCCTTTAAACTTAAGTTCACTAGATAAAGCAAGTGTTCGTCATTATGCTAAATTGAAAGAAGGAAATGAATTATTTTGGATAAAAATTTTAATTCTTACATTTCTCAACATCCATTAAAAAGATGATTAGTGATAACGGAATTATTGGAAGAAAGATGATTGGATTCAGATTAAATGCTATAGCCAATGAAAACCTCAAATAAAGTAATGGAGGATCTGTTTTGAGATTGTTGAATGATGGATATGAGTCATGTCTATAAAAGAGTGTATGAGCAAAAGTGAGAACTATCAAGAGTAGCCAGTAAAGAAATAGATAGCACTCAAGTAGAGTTAAAGATGGTTATATCGGTATGAATTTTGACAAGGCAGAAGATTTCTAAGGGCAAATCTAAGAGTGGATACAAGGATAAAGTCAAAATCATGGCATTTATAGTATTCAGATTAGTACAAGTAATACTGAGTTATGCCCAATGTCGAGTGAGATGATTAAGAAAAGACCAAAAGAGTTTGGCTGAATCAATAAGAATATAAGCATATACCCTAATGCATATAGATAGACTTGGGATATGTAATGAGTAAATAGTCAGAAGATGCTTTTCGAGATATATGATAGAATGATAAAAGAAGGTGTAAGCTAATGAACTTTTTGGTATATGAGATTATTAGCGATAGTCTTTGAAAAACTAAGAGATGAAGGAACTACACAAGCTCTTAAGACCTTATACCAGATTTTGCTAGTTCAAGCCCTTTTGGACTAGATGTTGTATTAGACGAGTGTTATGAATAATATCCGAATCATATGGATGGACAGAATTTGGATGCAACCTAAGTCGACTTGAGATGGCAGACTTCAACGTCATCTTGGGAATAGACTGGTTGTCTCAACACTCTACAAAGTTGTTATGTGCATAGAAGAGGTTATCATTCAAGAATAAAGACGGAATATAATTTAGTTTCATTGGAAGCATGTTGTCTAAGAAGTGAAAGCTGATCCTCTCTATGCCAAAGGCGAAGAGATGTTTTGAAGAGAAAGAAGTTGGATATATGGTATCTGTGGTATACGTTACCAAAGAAGCACCACAGATAGAAGATATTGATGCGATGCATAAATTTCCTGATGTGTTTCCAGAAGACTTACCTAGGTTACCATCTGATCATGCGACCGAGTTCGTCATCGACTTGTTACCAAGGACGATACTTGTGTCAAAGGCACTCATAGAGTAGCTCCTATGGAGTTGAAGGGATGGAGACCCAACTACAAGAGTTATTAGACAAGGGTTCTAGTCGGCTAAGTATTACATCACGGGGAGCGCCAATGCAATTTGTGAAGAAGAAGGACGGTAGTGTCAGATTATGTATAGACTACAGGGAACTAAATAAGCTCACGATCAAGAATCGATATTCACAACCTCAAATCGATGACTTGTTTAAACAGTTGCAAGGTGCAAAGGTATTCTCTAGGATTGATCTTCAGTCAAGATATCATCAGCTGAAGAATTTGGACAGCGATATCTCGAAGATAGTTTTTAGAACCAGGATTGGCCAATTATGAGTTCTCGATTATGATGTTTGGATTAACCAATGCCCTTACATCTTTTATGGAGCTGATGAACTGGGTGTTTCATGACATGTTGGATACGTCGGTCATGGTTTTCATAGATGATATTTTGGTTTATTCCAAGAATGAAGCAACTCATACAACGGATCTTAGAACAGCTTCACAACAGCTGAGAAGGGAAAAGCTTATGCCAAGTCCAAGAAATATGAGACCTGATTAAACAAAGTGATCTTCTTAGATCACATAGCATCATAAAAAGGGATTAAAGTGGACCCTATTAAGATAGAAGCAAGTGTATGGTGAGAAACGACTAATGGACATTGCGAAGATCAAAAGTTTCTTGGGTTTAGCTAGTTATTACAGACGATTCATGGAGGACCACTCTAGGATCGCAATACCTCTTCCCAAGCTAACCAGGAAGGGAGAGGAGTTTAATTGGACTGACAAGTGTGAAGAATGTTTCCAGACTCTAGAAACAAGGTTAATATCAACTCCCATCTTGATTGTTCTGGCACTAGGGAAACCTTTTACCCTATACATCGAAGCTTTCAGATTGGGTTTAGGATGTGGGTTGATGTAAGGTAAACAAGCAATTGCATATGTTTCAAGATAACTGAAGGAGCATGAAAAGAATTACCCGACCCATGACTTGGAGTTAGAGGTGGTGATTCATGCAATCAAAACATGGAGACATTATCTATACGGAGAAGAATTTTAGATTAAATAGGAACACAACAGTTTTATTTATCTCTTCACCAGAAAGAGTTGAACATGAGACAAAGAAGATGGTTGGAACTCTTGAAGGATTAAGACTACGATATTCAGTGTCACTCGAGCAAGGCTAATATGATAGCTAAGACCTTAAGGAAAAAGGGAATTATAAAGTCCGAGGAAGGACCCAGTATAAATGTTGCCTTATGTTTCACAGCAACAAATTCAGATTTGGAGGAAGAGTAACATATAATAGAAACTCGTGATGATCCAATTGAGCGATAACTTATAGATGAACTTATGGAGCAATAGTTCCTCGACTGCGCTTGTGGCATTAAAGATCATCTCTGAATTGATGGATGAAGTAAAAATAGCAATTTTGTAAGATCCGTATATAAGAACTGTGCAAGAAGATTTAGAGAAAGAAAAACCTAACCCTGACTTACTTTGGAGGCGGAGACGGTACTTAGATACAGAGGTAGATTCTGAATACCTGAAGATAAAGACTCGGATATCATGAAGAGGATAATGATAAGAGCCCATTGTACTCAATATCTAGGACATCCTGAAATATCAATATGTATCATGACCTGAAGAGATTGTACTGGTAAAGAAGAATGATAACAAATGTGGCTTAGTGCGTGTTCCAGTGTTTGAATTATCAGCAAATAAAGGCTGAAAGACAAAGACCAACATGGCCTACCATAACCACTATCGGAGCCAGTCTGAAAGTGAAACTGCTTTATAATGAACTATGTCACCGATTTGTCACTGACTCCTAGATCGGTTGACGTAGTTTGGGTGATTGTTGATCGTCTTAAGAAGATAGCTCATTCCATTGCTATACGATCTCGATATGCTTTGGAGCGGCTAACTAAGCTATATGTGGATTAAATTTTCTACCAAGCTACTATGCAGATGTCACCTATGAAGCATGGTACGGTAGAAATGTCGAATTCCTTTGTTTTGGAATGAAGTCAGAGAATAAGGAATTATAAGACCTGAGTCTATTGAAGAAACCAGTCGAGTGGCAGAAAAGATCAAAGAAAAAGGGCCAAGGCAGCTCAGGATTGTTAGAAGAGATGCCAAGGCCTTGAGTTCGCCATAAGTGACAAAGTGTTCTTGAAGATATCAATTATGCGTAGTTTGAAGCAGTTTAGCAAGAAGGAAAAGTTGTATCCTATATATGTGTTGGACCTTATAAATTTTGGAGAGATGTAGAAAAATTGCATATCAATTAGCATTACCGTTGTCCATGTCTAGTGAGCATGACGTATTTCGCATGTCTCTATTGAATAAGTACATTGGAGATCAATATCAAAGGTATTGACCACTGATCCACTGGATTAGGTAGAAGATTTAACTATTGAAGTGGTACCAGCCTAGTTCACTGGTTGAAAGGTACAACATCTCCAAAACTGGGATAATTATTATATGAAGGTAACCTGGCGAAGACAAGACGTGGAGAAGATTACATGGGGGAAAGAAGATGCAATGCGGAAACAGAATTCTTACCTATTGACTCCGAAGTAAATTTAAATTTTGAGGATAAAATTTATTTTAAGGATGGGGGAGTTGTAAGATCCGTACGTTCAAATTTCGAGGACGAAATTTCTTGTAAGGGTGGTGGAGTTGTAAGACTCGTACGCCACGAACCCGGTCTAACCTTACATTCTCATGTCGTGACCAGTCTACCTATCATGGTCGAGCCAAGTGGACTAAGTGCGTGAAGAAACCACAAGACCAGATATGAATTCAACCCAAAAACAGTCAATTATGAGTGTGTGGTCGCATGCCTAAACAGGTGTGACCGACCCCACCTCAAAAGAGTCCAACCACATGAAATTAGGTCATGGGGTCGGACATTTTAAAAAGGTAGGGTAACGGATTCTGCGACCCCACCTTTGACCCCACGGAACCTGTCA
Organism: Protea cynaroides; assembly: GCA_028583415.1. Taxonomy (NCBI): domain Eukaryota; kingdom Viridiplantae; phylum Streptophyta; class Magnoliopsida; order Proteales; family Proteaceae; genus Protea; species Protea cynaroides. Next base: position 80,129,211 of record CM053273.1, on the reverse strand, counting down.
AAATCAAAAATTAGGAAACCTTCCTAATCTGAAGGGGGTCTTTCCTAAACTCATTAGGGCATATTGTGGAGGGTTTTCCTCTATAAATAGTCTCTTAGCCTCTTTCATCCTTTTAGAACTCCAATTGAAAGTGAGAGAAAGAGAAGAGAAGGAAGATAAGGAAAATTGAACAAGAAGACTAAGGAGGAGAAAAATTCAGAGAAAACTCTGAATCTTCAGCAAGCATAAGGTATGAACATATTTTCCATGTTAAATTGAGAGCCTAGGATAGTTCATGAAGAAGATAGGATTAGGAGAAACCCAAATCATCCATCCATGGACAAATTCCAAGAGAATCCATGGAGGAAATTATGTGGACAATGGATGGTGTATAAAATAATAGTTTTGAGCCATAGAACAATCATAGAAATTACCATGATGATAAGCCAAAGCATTCAAACATGAGGGAATGGAATTAAGAGTGAAAGGTCGACCATAACACGTGTGGTCGCACATGGGGTCGCATGATGTCCGACCCCACAAGACCCACATGTCCGACCACATGCCCTCGGGAAGTTTCCAGGGAGGGTGTGGTCGCACGTGGGGTCAGAGTATGTCAGACCCTACCCTGCGACCCCACACCCTATGGTCGCAGAAACTGAAACCCCAGGTGCTACCTCACCTGCGACCCCTCAGTTTCTGTTAGTCTAAACACATGGGAATTAATTCTAATTAAAAATATATCAACTTGTTAGGTTTTCAAGTGATTTAAAAATGATTCATAAAGCTTGAACAAGAATCTACTATCAATCAAAGGTAAGGGGACAATACATAAATTAATTGACTAATAATAAACTATTTTTTTATTTATTGAATCCAATGTCATGAATGATTCTATGCTTGTATGCGTGTATTGTGCATTTCACATGTCATCCAATATTCTTGTTATTACTGTTCATGCATATTTAATTTAGTTTATTTATAACATGATGATGATAATGCTAAGAATAGGCATGTGAATGTATGTGTGTGGTTACTGTACTTGATGCGAGTGGAGCATCAAGGGGAGGATGTGACACTGTGGTTCATCCTGGTCACCAGACTCTAGCTCTATCTCTACTCAAGTCTTATCCACTAACATCCCCGTATCGCCATGGAGGACTACATGGATGCTCCAGTGTATGATACTAATTGTGGTTCAGATGTTGATGCAGATTACACTATGGAGGACTACATGGATGCTCCAGTGTATGGTGGCGTTACTGCTTTGGATGTGCAAACAGGGGTCAACGAGCATGATGAATCATGCGAGTATCACTTCTGCATGTACCTTTAGGACTTCGTATTTATTTTCTTTCAGTTTGACTTATAAGACAATGTAATAGAGATTTATTTATGTTTTGGTTACTGAATAATTGGAATAATTTATTTATTTATCAATAGATTACTCAGTTCATTTGTTAAGTCTTCTACTGTATTTACTTATATTCTGATTGTGATTAGTATGCGTTGGTTTGGCTATTGACATGGTCTTATTGAGATCCTGGTGTAAACCGTTGGCTTAATGACAGTTCACTTACACTTTTGGTTTGGCCAGAATTAAGATGTGACATTGGTTCATGACACTTTTCTAGGTTTTGTCTTCCTTAACTCTCCATATTCGTCTTAGCTTATTAGTAGAAAGCTTACTTTTCGGTTACATTAAAGATCCACCAAACAGTGCCCATTATTTCAGGTTATATCTTAGTCTTATATGTAAGAATACTCATTCATCCACATTAACATTGTTCTCTGTTACATTAAATATCTTTTTAAAAAACATGAATTCCATATCTCATTTTGTACTTTGTTTTGAAGAGACTTAAGTAGTTGGTTTCTTTAAAATTCCATTTTAATTATTTTCTAGAGAATATATTTTTTCAATAACTCTCAATTACATATGATGGAGAGGGGTGCTACATGGTGGTGTACAGGCCTTAAAGCCAGACCAGAGACATGTTGGAAACCCTTGTTTCATTTAGAGCCTCATGTTTTGGTACATGTTGGTGTACAGGTTTTCTGGGAAGACAAGAGACATCATAGCTCATTAAAATAAAAATAAAAAAACAACCAGAAAGTATGATTCATTTTCTTTCTTGTATCACAAAGAATTCGCAATCTCAGGTTTTAGAGAGGGATGGTTATATTGAACAATTGAACAACACATAGAAGTTATTCTTATTTAATCATAATTTCTCTCATTTGCTTTTTCATATACGAGTCTTTAGCTCAAATAAGTATAGCACTTAAGGATTCCCCAAGAAATGGTGGTTCGAATCCATCAAGACTCATTAAATTTTCTTATGTCTCATTTAACAATCTTATGGCAAGTGCAAATGTTACTTGTCATGCAAGGCCATGAATCCATGCCCTCAAGGCACGTGCATCATGGCCGCAAGACCAAGCAACTTCAGGAAGACCTTTCAGGAACAAAAGGATAGAAGAGAGCTAGAGGCTAGATGAAAATCTTGAGATGACATTGGAAAATTAAATTCTATTAATAGTTTATACACTGTCATACCTACACCACTCAATTCTTTACATGGGCATTTGAAAAAAATTGTAAGTGAAACATTATGATCTATTTGCTAAAATTGTGTTTTTGGTCACCCTTATGATGTGTTGGTCAGTTTTGGTCAAATTGGATAAAATTTAGGCATCTTTAGTCACAATTTGAACATCTTAGTCAAATTTGTGAAAATTAGATCAAATGAAAGAGATTTGATGAAATAGATTTTTTTCCTTCTTACGTTAGATTTGTCAACCTTGGCTTATATTGTTCGAAAATGGGATACTATGGTCATTTACAACATATTAGTGATATTTCTTTTTAAATAAGGATAATTTCATCAAATCCATAATATTTTGTATTCTTGGACAAACATTTTTTTTTTTGTTTTGGCCTTGCGATATGTTGGTCAATCTTGGTCAAATTGAATAAAATTAGGCTTTATAGGTATAATCTGAATATCTTAATCTAACTTGTGGAAATTGATCAAATGAAAGACTTTAATGAATTAACCCCAAGGGGGTAGCTCAGTTGGCAAGGAACCTACACTTTAAGAAGTGAAAAGTTCTAAGTTTGACTCCTCTTGCCCCCTTGGGGTCACTTACACGGAAGGATTAAGTGCTCTTTCTTTTCTGCTTTGGGTGCAAGTAGAATGGTTCTCATTCAACCCCGGAGTGACCCGGTCCATGCGATTGTGGGGTCAGTATGGGCCCACGGGACTAATCAGGCAAAACATCTGGATACCTGTCATTAGCGAAAAAATAAATAAATAAAATTGAATTTGTGATTTTTTCCATTAGATATGTCAACCTTGGCTTGTATTGTTCCAAAGTAGGATAATATGATCGAGGAATACTTGTGATATTTCTGTTTTGAATAAAAATAATTTGATCAATTCCGAAATATTTTGTATTATTGGACAAACATGTGTTTTTTGGTTAACCATGCCATATATTAGTCAATTTTGCCTAAAATGAAAAAAAATTAGTGATATTTAGGTCTTGTTTGGATATCTTACACAAGCTTGTGGAAATCAAGTCAAAGGAAATAGATTTTGACGAAATTAGAATTTTTTTTATCAGATTTGTCAACCTTGGCCTATATTGTTTTAAATTGGGATAATATGATCATTTAGGGCATAATATTGATATTTTTGTTTTGAATATGGATAATTTGATCAAATCCTAATATTTTGCATTCTTGGATAAACATGTGTGCGTTTTGGTTAACTTTGCGATACGTTGATCAATTTTGCTCAAATTGAAAAAAAAAATTAGGCATAATTGGGTACAGTTTGGACCACATGCCCTTGCAGCCATGCCTACAAAGCCATGTAGCAATGACTACAAGGCCAGACAGCCACAACACAAGACTAAGCAACTACGGTTGCAAGTATGTTTTCTCTATAATCATCAATTGCATTCATACTACAATTATTTAGAACAGAAGAAAATCAATGAGTCTTGGTGGATTCAAACCACCACCTCTTGGGGAATCCCTAAGTACTCTATCTCTTTGAGCTAAAGATTTGAATAAACATTTTTTTTTTTGGTAAAAACTCACATATACATCACATACATTGAGAGAATGTTTCATAAAACAATCATTTCATATTAAATAGAAAATCAATAAATAAAATGAAATGATTGTTTTATGAAACATTCTTTTATCGATGGCAAGCTGAAGGAAAAATCAAAAGTTTTACCGAACAATAATTCAATAATATTCGTCCTATCCTCAAAAAGTAGTGTAATAGGTTCCTCTATGTGTTGGGGGTATCTCAGTCAAGTCAATGAACACTTCGAAAATGATAGGATAATTATCAAGACTCCAATCACAATTCCAACAAATGTTAAAACTACTCTTTCACCACTACTAGAGGAAATCAATTAATGAAAATTAACCCACATAAACAACTAAACAAGCCCCTGGCGTAAAAGAACTTCAACATGCACCCCACATTATCACTGAAATACCAAATGAGTATCTGAGTTTGAATCCATTGCTCTTGGACATACATGTAAACCCCTAAAGCTGGAACACACTAGTTGCTCTATCATCTTCCATGTCTAAAAGATTATTTTGCACCATTCAAAGAAAAAAATCATTGGACCCTATGATACTTTGTAGGACATGCGAAGTAAGATGTGTTGGATACTCCAAAATCATAAAACTCTTTTTCCCATAGAAATTAGCAGCCTCTACTCGGGCTGGCAGGACAGTACAGTTCTGTTTTCAAACAAATAAGTAGTTTCCCCGGCTTTTGAGATTTGATATGCTCTCCTATTGATCGGTTATTCCTTCCTGTTGTGATCTACGACCACCCTTTTCCGGGTCTGGATTTGTCGCGTCGTTTCAGTCGTCGTGGTCGACGGGGAAGAAAGAAATGAATGAATGTTCTTTGTAGGACATGCGAAGTAAGATGTGTTGGATACTCCAAAATCATAAAACTCTTTTTCCCATAGAAATTATAGGATGGACATGTTCCCATTATTTGTAGAAACATAAACAATAAACTATTACAAGTCTATTTCCATCTAATCATACAAATCAGATTTTGTGGCACATTACACTTAAACTTCTTATTGTCATATTTGTTGGATTTTATGTTGTTATTGTTGGCAACTTGGCTAATGTGACAGTGTTTGTGAACATACAGTCAGAGAAATTAGGAGAGAGAATGTCAGTGTAGGAGAGAGAGTGTCAGTGCAGTGGTAAAGATGGAACAACCTCGTATGTATGTTCTACAATGTTTCACATGTGTTTCAGATGAGTTGCAATGAGTTGAATGAGATTTTACACTGATTTTGATGAGAGAGAGTATATGTGGACCCCACTGGTGATGTGGCACAGTTTCTAATGATGTGGTCGAGTTTCTAATGATGAGGCAATGTTGCTGCATCTTGAAGCATTACATGAAGAAAGAAGATGTAGAGAGAGAATGAGGAGAGAGATAATGTTGGTGGGTCCTGCAGTAGGTTCATGGAAATTCGACAGTGGAAAGATATAGAGCGTCGAATTATCTTTCCAACGCAACTTGAATCACTCAATTCCGACGTCGGATGAGAGAGATATCGCAGTTTCCGTCGGATCGCTCGAAAAAGTCATTAACAGATAAAGATGGGGGCATTTTGGGTAAGAAGAAATGTAGAAGATTCCAAATCGACTGCTAAAATGAAGCCACGATGCTCAGATCCACTTTGAATGGCCCAGATCAAAGCGGGCTCGAGTGTAATGCGGCCTTTGCGTCGAGATTCCATCGTGCAGCTTCTGGTTAGATGGAAGCAATTTAAAATAGTGCGCCGCGGCGCATGAAGAAAGACGCCTTGATTTGGTGTTGCTCACATATGGTGTGGCGCATGCGGATCTCAATCTAAAGGCATTGATCAGAGCTGATTTTCGGAGACGCGAATTATGCGGATCCGACGAACCAAGATTGATCCCGCCTTTTCTTCTCAAATCCGATGGCCGAATTTATTGATTCTCAACGCAGCCAATGATAACTCGACAGCGCATAAGGCGGTAGTGTTTCCATGCGGCACGAGTGCACGGTATGGCTTCGAAAGATTCTCTTTCCTTATTTCTGACTGGCCGAACTTCAAACCGACATAACTTCATCCGAACTCCAAATCCGTCCGTTCAAGTTGCAGTTTCCATATTTTTGGATTCTCTACCTATTGGGTGTCGTTGGAAGTCGTAAAAACACTGAGAAAAATTAAAAAGAGTGTTTTGAAGGTAGAAAAAAGGTTTTCTACGATTTCGTATCTTGTGGGAGTGATCAATCACTAACTACCTCTTCTCTGTGCATCAATGGAGTGCTAAATCCCTTTGAGAGGTCAATAGAGCTTTTATTTTTATATTCATGGTGATTATGGGTTGTGTGGAAGAGATTGAAAGCCTATGAGTGAGGTGTGCTCTGTGAATCGATCTCTATCATCATTGAAGGTTGTTGGAGAGTACCTGAGAGCAGTGGAAAACTTCAAAGATATTGTTGGTCATTCGAAAGCAGTTGTGAGGTTTTTCAATTCCCTATCTATTTGTTGCTTTCAATATATTGTATGCTAGTGTAGGTGAAAATTATTGAATACCTAGCTAGTGGGGGAAAATTGTAAGGCATAATTATAAGCCTAAAAAATTATTATTTGCTTCTCGTGGGTGCGGGTTAAACGTGGTGTGTTTAGTGGGTGCTGGACACTGGCTGTTGTAGCCTGAATCTTGGCGTTGTTGCGCCCTCTCAGTTTTATGCTGGGAAAATCTAGGGTTAATATCCTTGTCTTGTTAGAGACTAAAAATTGAGTGTTGAGTAAATACGGAGCCCGTTGGGCATTACTCCTTGGACTAGCCATCACACACTGTGTTAGTAAATCACGGAATATCCTTGTGTTGATTGTTTTATCTTTCTGATATATTTTGAAGTGCGTGGAATGGCTTGCAGGGTAGGCATGCAAATCTGGTAGACCTGACCACTGAGTAGTAGCGAGATAGATTTGCATACGCTTGTGTGTGTGTGTAAAAGAATATATCTCCATCAACTCTGAGCAGCAGTGATATTATTAGGGAGAATTTTCAGACATTGATTCACCCCCCCCCCCTTTCAATGTCATATTGAGTTCATCAATATTGTCAGTCCATAACTCTCTCTCTCTCTCTCTCTCTCTCTCTCTCTCTCTCTCTCTCTCTCTCTATATATATATATATATATATATATATATATAATTTCTAAGTGAGTGAATGAATAATCTAGATAAAATTTGTAATGTGAACCTAGATAAAATATATTACAAATTTTATCTAGATTATTCATTCACTCACTTAGAAATTATATATATCATTCACTCACTTAGAAATTATATATATATATATATATTATTTAAATCTGTTCACATAGATGCACCACATTGGGCTGATTTTGAATTTCAGCAAACACTTCTTACTCACCTCTTTACTCCCAAGTTTGTTATCAGTTGAAGAGTCTTCCCCAATATACAGCTGGTTATTCCATCACCAAATCAAACAACAAATTCAGAATTTAAGAGGAAGAACTTCAAATTTCACAACCATTGATAGTGTTTACAGAATCTGGTTTTCCTCATGTTTAAGAGACATTATTAGTGATGTGCTATAATCATAGTCAATAAAATAAGCAAAAGATTCCCAATTGTTTCACATTGGAGTAGAAAAACATTTAATTCATTACTTTAAAATCACCAATTCACAATCTCATGGTTTTGCAACCAAGGGCCAATGCAAAGAACAATCAAATAGTGTACTGCATGTATTAATAGCTTAAATCGTTTACCAAAAAGAAAGGCAACTTCCATTATCAATTGTCCAACAACATATTGGTACAAAACTTAGCCAAATTTTATAGTAGTAGTAGATACCAATATCTAATTACAAAGCTAACTCAAACCAAATACTCAAGCAAAACAAGCTTAACTAAAGGAAAAAGAAAAAACAACAAAAAAGAAACAATCATGAGTGATCATAAACACTTCAAACTACTACAGTTCAATGCATAAATAAACACTTAGTATATGTATTTTCCAAAATGGTCAACTTAAAATAAATAAAATACCCAAATATATCAGACCAAACCAATTTGATCACTTGAACAAGGCATAACAAAGCAAGAAATCTGAAATTCGATGTCTAAGTTAACCACAAAGTTGATGCCAAGGTAATATCAGTAGGGATAAAGCTTAGCCTAACCGAATATTATTATTGATGCCACACTACATGCTTATTACTATACTATCACTTCCCAAAACTCCTTTGACACATGGAGCCATTGGAAAAGTTAAGTAAAGGAAAATAAAAACAATGTATGTATAGTTCCCTGTGGAGTGGGAACCAAGTTAATGCCAAGATGTCTAACTATAAATATCCCATGGAACATACATTCATCCGACAATAAATAAACTTGTTCACTTTAAGGAAAAACCCTATACCAAAGGAGGGAGTAGAGTGTAACGACTACATGCCTATTAGTCCAATTAGCAGCCTTTACACAATTGTTTCAAAGGTGGTACCAATGTGTATCAGTGAAGTCCTTCACCAGGTGATATCAATCAACAGAGGGCACTAGTTATCCATAACAACAGGTGTACATGATGCTTTTATGATTTGGACTATAAATCAATAGTCAACTAGGCTTAGAGAGATGATCCAAACCAATAAACTGAAAAACTAATACAGTTCTAGAAGGTAAAAGGAGTCAGTTGCAGAAAATTCACAAAACCTAGCAAAAAACTACAAACAAGGTAGGAATGAGGAAGCATACTACAAGCTTTATCAATCACATTAAACATCTAATTTGTTTTATCCTACAAAACCTACAGGCAAGGTAGGAATGAGGAAGCTAGTGTACATGAAACCAGAAATTTCGGTAGTTTGGTTCTTAGTTTATCCATGTCGCCAAATTAGTCAAGTTAAAACAAGTTATGGCACTGCAACAAGAAAATGGACTTCAATTACTTAGTTCACTCAGGTTTTCAACTTGATCCCAAGGTCAATGAATCTGATTTGCTAACATCATACATATGCACAACAAACTCTCAACAACTAGGAAGAAAAATGGTAGTCGTCTCAACAATTAAACAGAAAAAGAAACCCTGCAAATCATCCTCCCAACTTTGCTTCAAACCTACCCAAAAACTATCCAACCTCCAACAAAAATATAACATTTTCAAAAACAGATGAACAAAACAAGAAAAAAAAAAAAGAGCAAAATTTAAATAATAATAGTTAAGAATCATGAGGAGGGTTGTTTGTTCAGCTCAACAGGGGATACAATTTAATTACAAGCCCGTCTAAGGGAAGAGAGAGATTATGATTTTTACCTCAATTGCAGAGACCAATGACTGGACCATCAGACATTGCAGTGTCGTTGCCTCAGCTGCAGAATCCAACAACTCCGACGGTCACAGATGTGGAGGGAACAAGGGAATGAGGGATCAGGGATGAGAGATTAGGGATGAGGAAAAAAGATACGAGGGATTCGAGGGACCGAAGGAGATGAGGAGGGACCTTTCTGATGATTGGACTGCCGGTGCTGTGTAGCTGCCTCAGTTCCAACTTCCGAGTCCAACAATTCCGATTGTCGAATGGCTATGAAGGAAGGAATGAGCCAAACCATTTCATCCTCTTTAGAAATTCTAGGTAAAAATTTTATTTTCCTTAACATTTTTTTCTTCTTTCAGTAGTTAATGTGATTTTACAACATTAGCCTCTTAAATTTATTTGCAACCATGTCCCTATATGTAGTTTTGAGAGGATAATGGGTGTTTTGTTATGTTTGGAAAAATAACATACGAGTGTTACATTAATAATTCCACACACACACACTAACATACGAGTGTTACATTAATAATTCCACACACACACACACATATAGTGGTTCAACATAACATACGGGTGCCCAAACAAGAAGAAGAAGAGTTATCATGGTTCAACATCCCATCGTGGGGTGTCTAGTGCCACCCAAAGAAAGAGAGACCTCTTTTATTCCCAAGAAAAATCTACAGTTATTCAACATCTGGTTCTCCTTTATCAACCTTGATGAACTTGATATGACACTGAGAGAAGAGGTGAATCAATGTCTGAAATTTTTCCCTAATAATTTCAATGCTGCCTAGAGCTGATGGAGATCTAATTTTTCACACATACACAAGCGCATGCAAATCTACCTCGCTACCACTCAGTGGTCAGGTCTACCAGATTTACACACCCACCCTGCAAGTCATTCCACGCACTCCAAAATTTATCAGAAAAATAAAACAAAGAACACAGAGATATTACGTGGTTCCCCACCACAGTGTGTGATGGCTAGTCCACGGAGTAATGCCCAACGGGCTTTGTATTTACTCAATACTCAGTTTTTAGTCTCTTACAGACAAAGATACTAACATAGGTTTTTCCAACATAAAATCAAGAGGGTGTAACAACGTCAAGATTTAGGCTTAATAGCCAGTGTCCACCACCCACTGAACACACCATGCTTAACCCGCACCCACGGGAAGTAAATAATATTTTTTGGGCTTATAGACTTGCCCTACAATGAAACCCATAGACTAGATAGGTATTCAATTTTTTCTTTCACCTATGCTAACATACAATGCATAGAAAATAATAAAAAGATGGGGAATGAAAAAATCTCACAATCAATTATTTTTTAATAGCCAGCAATCTCTTTGAAGCTTCAACTGCTCTCAGGAACTCTTCAACAGCCTTCAATGATGATAGAGATCGATTCACAGAGCACACCTCACTCACAGGCTTCCAATCTCTTCCACACAACCCATAATTACCAAGAATGTAAATATAAAAGCTCTACCAATCTCTCACAGGGATTTAGTACTCCATTGATGGGCGGAAAAGAGGTAGTTGGTGATAGATCACTCCCACAGGGCACGAAACCCTAGAAAACCTTGGATCCACATCCTCTCCCGCCTGAGTTTGGGCGAGAGAGTTGGCGGCCCGGATGGATGGCCGCCACCTAGTTCTCGGGCGGATCCGAGCCCTCCATCCAAGTCGACACCCCTGTCGGCTTAGCTTGTCTGCTTGGGTGTCGGCTCAGATGGAGGGCTCAGATCCACCCGAGAGCTAGGTGGTAGTCATCCATCCGGGCCGCCAACTCTCCCGCCCAAACTCAGGCGGGAAAGGATTTCTATTCGAAAACCTTCTGTTTCTCTTCAAAACCTTCTTTTTAATTTTTCTCAGCATTTTCACGACTCCCAACACTGCCCCAACCAATAGAGGGCTCGAAAATAATGAAATTGCAACTTGAATCGGATCGATTTAGAGCTCGGATGAAGAAGCTATGTTGGTTTGAAGTTCAGCCAACAAAATTATTCTAAATAGAATCTTTCGGACTCCATCCATGCACATGCGAAACACAGGAGCGCCGCCGCACAGACATGACAGCTCGCGCTGTCGCTTTACGATTGGTCCGCTGCAAAATCTGAGACAGAGACCGTTGGATTGACCTCAAAAAGGCGGGATCTTGTCTCTGCCTTAGGATCTGCATCAATCACATTAATATAAGTCGGAGCCAACAGATTGCTTTCGATTGAAATCTTTTTGCCATCACATCAAACACCGCCACACCAGATCCAGGCGTAATCTTCATAAAACATGATGCATTATATTATCTTACCTTTAGCCTACCAGTGAGCGCGCGAGAGGATCAAGGCGCAACGTCTGTGCCACACCTTAGCCCGCATTTTTAAGGGCTATCCGATGAGAATTTGGACTTCAGGGATTCATCTAGGCCATTTAACTTGAATCTTCGTCTTTTAGATTACCACAAAAGCCCCTGAACAACTCCTAAAGTCGCCTCTATGACCGAAGGTTTGTTAAAACAAACCCTATAGAGAGTTGACTTCCTGATAAATCTTCTCTCTAAACAACTCGACTCTCTCTCTCTAGGAATTTAATCAAACAAGTGGTGCGTGTCAAGGGGGGCAGCCATGCCAAGCCATGTGCGCGGCTATGGGCCTACTACTATGCCTTGCGGCTGTTGCTGCTCATGGCTGCTGCCTACGGCCTTGGCTGACCATGGGGTTGGTTGTCACTGTGGTGCCGCAGCCCTCGGCCAGGCTGGCTGCCATGGTGGCAAGCCACCTAGGCACAGTGGGTCCCACCCACACTTTCTCTCTCCTCTTTCTCTTTCTATTGTCTCCCTCCTGATTTCTCTTTCTTCTTCATTTTTCATGCTTTAGAAGATATGGAATCACTGTCACGTAATCAAAAACTCTGCCACATCACCAGTGAGACCCACAGATAATCTCTTTCATCAAATTCAATGTAGAATACCATTTAACTCGTTGCAAGCCATCTTAGACACACTATAAGGGATAGAATATTGTATAACACACATACGAGGTTGTCATATCTTTGTCACTGCACTAATACTCTCTCTCCTCATTTCTCTGACTGTATGCTCATTAAATCTGTCAAATCTGTCAAGTTGTCAACAATGATAACATAAAACAACAAACTTTACCTAGGATTTTTCCCACAGAAACAATATATAAAAACCTTAGAAACCCATGTAATAGACTCAAAGCCTAATATAAATACTATTCTAGTAACTGTAGACCCCACAGAATACTAGACACCAATCCAATATATATATATATATATATAATAGTCAGCTTATTTGGGATTGCCTTTTTGTTTTAAGGAAAAGATGGCAAGAGAAAGAGAGAGTGTCAAAAAATAAAAGATTGGCAAGTAATACAGCTTAGTAAACCGGCATGAATGGTCTTGATCATCAAGGAAAATTTGTTTGGGGCATCCTTTATACTGAAATAGAGAAGTTCAGTTGTAATTCTCTGATGCAACAATAAACATGGGACTTACATCTTTAAAGTAAGTTAAATGAAATTACATATTGAATTTGGGTTTGAATTATTACAAGTATCGAAGGAACCTGACTTTTATTCTTAAATTATATGAAGATTATACTGTGATAACCTCACAGTGGGCCTGAATTTTGAAAGCATGTATTTCACTCGTCGTTTCTTTAAATTTCCTTATTTAAAGCTGGATATTGGAAACTGAATCACCATGGTGGTAAATTTTTATATACTTTTCAAAGTTTCCAAACATGGTTGTAGATGGATTGTGATGATTCTACGAACAGCAGCTGATATTTTTGTTTTTTTGTTTTTTTTTTTCTCATTTTTTCTTTTTTTGGTTGATTTCTAACGTCTAGCATACAAAGATGTACATTTCAAATCAATTACAAGTAAGGATGTAAATGGTTTATTTTAACCCCAAGGGGTTAGTTGAGTCGGCAAAGAACCTATGCCTTGGAGCCACTCACATGGGGTGGTAAGTGCTCTTTCTTTCCTGCTATGGGTACAAGTGGAATGATTCTCATTCAACCCTGAAACGACCCGATCTATGCAGTTGTGAGATCAATATGAGCCCACGAGAGACGGATGCGGATTCAGATAGCACCCTAAAGGAACGGATTATATCAGCCCCAATCTATTTAAATATTTAAACAATTTTCATATTAAAAAATAGGTGACTTCACTTATTCTTAGGGTTCTGATTTCATATTCCCTAATAAATTTTAAAACCAAATTTCTAGTCAGTTTCCATATTAAAAAATAAGTGACCTATTTCATAGGGTTCTTTTCATATTAAATTATTAATAAATATTAAAATCAAACTTTTTAAGATGAGTGACTTCATGTATTCCTATTTCCTAGAGTTCTGTTTTCATATTAAATTATTAACAAATAGGGAAAATTTTAGGAACCATCTTGAACTTTATCTTTAATTTATGCAATTTTAAACTTTATCCATAATTTCATCCATCTCCATTTAGATGTGAAATATGTATGACACAGGTTCAGAATTAATAGATTAATCTGTCAAGTGATGAGGTGGCAAAGTTATATATTTATATAATAACAAAATTACCCTTAAATATCACCAAAATGACCCAATTACCCTCTATGATGAACTCGCCATCAACCATTCTGCAACTTCTCTCCGTTGATTGAAGCGGTAACCTTCCTTTAGGTCCTCCGTCTCTCCGTCTAAACCTCTGTTGTTGGCAGAATCTTGCAAACAGTTGGCGTAGCTATCTCTATCGACTTGAAGAACCAGCATTGCCATCACCGGAGAAGATTGTCGTGTTTCCTTTTCTTTGCATCCTGTTTTCTGTAAAATCTCTCTTTCCTGTAATAAAAAACAGAGATATGGGTGGTTCTCTCAAGTGGTTTACAAAACAAACACAGACTGCTCTCACGTGTCAATGCATGAAAGAAAAGAACAAAACTAGATTGTCCAAGACTATCAATATACTGAACTGCAATTGACAGACTTCTCGAAAGTGAGAGAGAGAGGTGAAGAAAATGAGAGAAAAAGCGGAGGAACAAAGAGAGCCTGGAAAAGATGAATAAAAAAAAAGCAGAGAAACATTAGAGAGTGCCTTTCTACAAGCTCTTCTCATTCGCCAAGCATTTCGATGTCGGACTGGTGATCGTTGGCACTATTTCCGCCATAGGAAGCGGTCTGGCAATGCCACTCACGACTCTCATCTTTGGCCAGATCATCAATGCCTTCGGTTCTTTCTCTAATTCTCCTTAGGTTGGTTTGTGATTTGATTTCGGTTTTGCGTTCGACAATCCTCGAACATCTCGCTGTGACGGATTCGGTCATGCGGTTCTTCTGTCTTCTCTGGCAGATCGCTCCGGAGATTGTACTGTTCGATCTCTGCTTCGTACTCTGGTTCTGTCTCTGACTCTCGGTCGGTTTCTGGCCATATCCTACCCGTGAGATCAGGTCGGAGAAGATATGGAGAAAGTGATTTGAACTGAGAATCTGCCGACGACGACGACGAAGGAAAAAAAATTAAAAAGATATAAGAGTTAAATCTAAATGTGTTCGTTGTTCGTGTTGGCGAACTGTTGAGAGTTTTCTTTCTGGGGATTCTTTCTTCATCGTTAAAATGGATGATCTTTAATTATTTTCAATTCCTTTTCTGCTTTTGAATCTTCAGTTTGTTTCCAAAATTTTGATCGGATTACTGGAAAACAAAGCTTCAAACTGTTCTGAAATTTTGAGATTTGGATTTTTTATTTTTCTTTTTCCTGAAACTCTGATTGTATAACTTTGGATCCAAAAAAACAGGAAGTAAAAGAGAGCTCGAACTTAGAGAGGGAATCGATGATTCGCTGCTTGAAAAGAATATACCGGCACCGGCGAACTTCGACGTAAAAAGTGTTGTTTCACCGAAGATAGAATGAGTTTGGTTATAATGTATATGAGGTGGGTTTTTTTGTTTTTTTGTTTTTTTATGCTTTTTACCATAAATTAAAATAGATATTTCAGATTTTCCGTTAAATTACTTAAGTGCATTGACTGTGGGTGAAATTATGGGCAAAGTTTGAGGTTACATGAATTAAAGGTAAAGTTCAAAAGGAATGGGTGAAATTTTTCCCAACAAATATTAAAACCAAATTTACCGTATTTCTAAATTCTAAATTAATAAATAATTAATATTAAAACCTAATTTTACATCTGTACTTATCCTATTTACTAAGGTTTCAGTCTCCATTCAACAAAACCGCCGTTGACTTGTCACTTCTCAAGATCTCCTTATTACTAAGGTTCATGTCTCTTGCAGATTGCAACTGTTGCTCCATGTCAAAACATAAGACGGTAAATATCACTTTCAAACTTCATCCCTATCTTCTTCTCTCAAGACTCAACTGCTGCTCCATCAAAATATGAAAGGCAAGAATCACTTTGACCTGTTTCATTGTTAAAGGAAATTATATTGAAGGTTTTTTTTATTAGAAATACTAAGAAATTTCTGCAACAAAGAGAGGAGATAGACCTAGCCGCATAAATGTCTTTTGTTTTAATCCGGATTCGAATATGATTTTAACTAGGAGTGCAAATTTTATCCTGACGACCCTAACCCGCCCAGGCCCGCCTTAAACCCTGGCAGGGTTGAACCAGGCCCGAACCCTGACAGGGCTGGGTTAGGACTTAATTTTTTATCAACTCTGATAGGTCTATCAGGGTTGGGTTAGGGTTGACCCCCTGGGTTGAGCCCGGCCTGGCCTGACCCTATATATATATATATATACTCGGGGAAGCGTTGCCGACTCTAAGAAGCGTTGAGACATTGTCTAAGAGACTGAGAGTCAACTGTTGAAAAAAATTATGTGAGAATCGAAATTTCCTAAGGAGTTTTTCCTATTTTGAGTTAAATGTTTTTTATAGTTTGATTGTTATTGTCTCGACTTCATTTGCTAATCTATTAGAAAACTGTAAGGAGAGATTTCACTTTGTTATGAGTTATGTGTTTTCAATTTTTCTGTTGTTCTTTTGATAGATTGAGTATATTATTTGATTTTTGTTGTTTCTATTTTATTTGTTGATATTTTAGAGTTCCCCTCTATTTTAGTTACCAATCTTGTTCATATTTTGTTCATATTTTCATCGGTAGAAATTTATGATTCTCATGAGTGTTGTAATGGACAATCAAAAGCATATTTAATGATCGACAGAAAATTTCAATTTGAGCAAAGATCAAATGGGTTTTAAATGAATTGTATGATTGAAATCGTTTATCCTCTTCTTCTTTTTTTCTCTTTTTTACTTACGAGGATCTTTTTTCCCTTTTTATCTCCTCCTGAATCAGAGTTAATTAGGGTTAACCCGGCCCAACCCGGTCTTGTCAAGGTCAATCAGGGCAGGTTAGGGTTAGGCCCAACCCTGCCAGGGTTAGGGTTAGGGTTGTACATTTTCTGACCCTGGTAGGGTTGGGCTGAGTTATGGTTAAGTTTAAATAGTCAAGGTTGGGGTTAGGGTTTTGAAAAACCCGGCCCAACCCGGCCCTGTCGCACCCCTAATTTTAACTGGATATCCGGTTAAAATGTGAATTCGAATTTGGATTTAATTCTTAGAAATCCACCGGATGCGAAGGCAAATTCGGATAGGGTGGTCAGGATTTGGATTCGAATTTGGTTAATAGTCTATCCGTGCCGAATCCAGTCCATTTACATCTTTAATTACAAGCCCAATCTCTAATGATTCTTCCCCATTTCCGTTTAAACCCCAATGAAAGAATATCCCGTGATAAAACACTACTGTAAACCAATTGTGTATCTGTGTGTTTACCAAAAACTCTTCTTTAACACATAGTCAAGCGAACTTTTATTCCCTATCCAATTGAACATGGCTATGGGATTCAAATCGTTTCATCTCTGAGATTCGGGAGGCGTGGTGGCGACCCCACTGGATCTTAGGGATGAGACGATTTGGATCCTTGTTGCAGGGTATCGGTATTGAGACAGATACAATACTGATCCAGATCGATGCAAAATACCCTTTTGGGAAATTACTCATAACACACCCAGACCAATTGGTCAAATACAAACAGTACCTTAAAATGGTCAACAATTACAAGTACTATATTTAAATCCCAAACATTGTTATAATTGCTGACACGATTTTGTTTTTTTGATATCCAAAATATCCTTATGAGCAATGTGAAATGACGAAATTAATCTTTGTTATTTTAAACCCTTAACCCTTCTTCTCTTTCTTCTTCGTTTTCCCCAAATGCACAATCACGATTTAGGAGAACCTCCATCGATGACTCCACCGCAAATCTCAGGCAAACTCCATTGACGATGTCTCAGGCAACCTCCATCAATGAGTCCATTGCAAACATCAGGCGACGTATGATTTAATAAATTTAGGCGGCCTCCTAGGAGATGAAGGAAAGGCAGATGATGGTATGCAAAGAGGACTCCAGAACTAAGGATTCAAACTGCGAACGAGACGTAATATTCATACACCCATCCGAAATCCAATTGGTTTGGAAGCCGCAGGAGGAGCGAATGTTGAAATTGGGGATGACGAGTTCATCGATCAAGGATTGGTCCGTGGTTCGAATGGTGGTTCCATGGCCTGCCTTCACATCAACATATGATGCTATTGCTCACTGGGATCTCTTCAGATAAGCCTTTCGTTTTCCTACCTCTCACCTTCACTGTTATTGGCACTACCTTCCTCGTTGAAGGCACCGACAAGAACCGTTCCGTCTCGTGGGTTCATGCTTGGACAATGAACACTTGTGGGATAATCACTCAAGTCCGGGAATACTTCAATACCTCTCTCACTATAACTCGTTTCTTCAAGAACTCCAACCAATCGTCATTACCATCTCTTCATCTGCTTCTCCATCGTCGTCGTCGTCTTCGTCTTCATCGCCGGTGTCATTGTTGTCTTCGTTCAAGTGCCAGTGGTTGTAGCAGAGCAAGCTCTCCTATGCCATCGGAAAAGACATTATGGGCCTTTGTTCTGGCGAGCGATCTAATTTTCCCAATCTGAATTAAAGCAATAGTTCTTGGTGTCAGTGTTTGATGATGGGCTAAGTTACCCATTTGGATTTGCTCATAGAGACAGAGTATTACAATATTGTGTTTTGATGTTGTCTGGTTTGTCATTTCATTTGCATTCTCTTGTGTTTTACTGTGGATTTGGTTTGATTTGGTCTTTGTCTCGGCTCTGTGGTAGTCAGGGAGGAAAATGGGCAGGAAGCAATGCTGCCGAACCCATTCTATTCCGGTCTCTCTATTGATGTATGGCATGAAGCATCGTCATCAAATAAAAGGATGTACCCATTAGTTTCAATATTCAAGGATTCTACTAGACGGAGACCTTGAAGAACATATTGACATTGAGCGTAGACACGGGGTAGGTCACGTCAGTTCGAACCTTGTATAAGTTTGCGTAAAGCATCGAAGTTCAAAGGACATGAAGCGTCTACGAGCTTTCTATGTGGTATTTTGCCTCAAATTACAAGACCAGAGTTGAAAGTAGGAAACCCCAAAGCCAAAGGGGCAAGCAAAATGGAAAAATATAAGAGGGATATGAGAGGGCTCTTGGGTTTCAGTACTTATGCAATCGTTATCCATTGATACTCTGATGAAGAAATGCCGGAGAGTATGTGAAAACGATTGCCCTTGATATTTTGCAGTTGCTGGTTGATGGAAAACACAAAGGAGGAATGAATACAAGCATTGGCTTTTGTGTAGGGGTTGTAGGGGTATTTTTGTAATTATATCATTCTCTATTTCAGAAAATCAAAAGTGTCTTTTCTCCCATTTTTTTTGTAAATGCAACAAGGGTAAAATTGTTTTTAAAATTTTAAACTTAACATTGTTAGTCAATGGGGTGCGGCAGTAATTGTTATCAACTTTAGGATGTCTCTGTATTATAATCATAGGTCAGGAGTGGTATGAGTAATTGAATCCGTCCGTATTATTTTAATATTAAAAAACGCAAAAGGTTTTGTCTACAGTTATGCATGTACACGATTGTTGCTTTCACTGTCGGATGGGAGATGGATAATATGTAATATTAAATTCGCCCTTTCTTGATGGATGAATGACCACAGTTTAAAAATTGGGGTCTCTTTATAGTCAACAAGGTACATGCTTTCAAATGGAACCCCCAACTTGAGATGTTAGCTCTACTTTTGTCACACCTCAATTCTGATCCAACCAGAATGGTGTGAGTGAACCGCCATTGAACCAACGGTTCACACCAGGATCTCGAATAGGCCGTGTTCACTCATACAAACCATCACACATAACCACAATCAGAATATAATAGTACAGCGGAAGTCTTTAAAATAGAATGAACTGAGTATCTATTGATAAATTAAATAAGTATCCAATTATTCAAATCCAAACATAAAATAAATATCTTTTACATCTCTTTAATATCAAACGAAAACAACTGAAACGAATAAATAAAATCCGATCACAGGTACACGCAGAAAGGGCACTCGCATGAAGCGTCATGTTCGTCCTCTCCTGCCTGTACGTCCAAAGCAGCAACATCACCATACACCGGAGCGTTCATAAAGTCGTCCACTGTGTAACCTGCATCAACATCTAAAACAATGTATATACAAAGGGTGAGCTCACAACTCAGCTCAGTAAGACAATCAGACAGTTTCACAATATTATGCATGAGTAACAATCATTTTATGCTGTGGTCTGATTTTAAGTTTGCAATGTGCTATAGAAAGGTTTGGTGGCCCCCGCACCTCTATACACGAGTGTGTGGCACCTCATGGATCACACCCCCATTGGCCCACATGCACCCATCATTGAATAGAGATAGAGCTAATATGCCCCCGTACCTCCCCTGATGCTCTACCCATACCAGTACCTAAGCCCCTACTGGTCAGGGCTCGCAAACTGGACTCGCAACTAACCAATCATATATGTCATCAATGTATGCTCTATCCCAACACAGCCGTCTACGGCATAGAGATAGAGCTAAGGCATTCCCACACCTCCCCTGATGCCCTATCCGCAACTAACCCACTAGGATAGAAACATAACGCAGGTAGACCCTATCCCAACATAACTCCCTACGGCATAGAGATAGAGCTAAAGCATCGTGGACAAGCCAGCGTCGACCTCGGAGACCACAATGCCACATAACCATGGCCAGGCCAACATCAACATCGGAGACCACCGTACCACGACCTTCCCCTGATGCCCCACCCGTACCAAGTATGTTAAGATAGAATACTACAAAATGTGCTAGTGTAAGGAGCGATCCCAGGCCCATTCCCTACTCCATACACTAACGAAAACAATCACATACATAACAATCACATCCTGTCAATGCATGAACAGTAATAATAACTGAAAATAAAAGATGGCATGTGAATATGCACAAACATCACATCATATATAATCAGGTGATTTAACAACGATTTACTGTCCATTAATTATTAGGTTTAGGTCAGATTCCCTTACCTGACGCTCATTTGTTAGCTTGCTCCACGTCGCAAGATCCAAACGGAAAGTCACAAAGTCCTACATAATATTAGGGTTTCATTAGAATAGTTTTCTTAGGGTTTCACGTTGGTCGAAAACCAACAAAGTCCAAAACCAGCCTTTCAGCTCTGACCGGTCGCAACATACCGGTTGCAGCTCTGTGAGCAGACTAGCAACCGGTATGGTCGACCGGTATGTCTCTGGAAGACCATAAACTTGGTTTTTCGACTGTCGTCGATCGATCTCTATGGATTTCCAGGGTTTCTCCTATCCATTCTAAGTCTAATCTTTGAGTTAGAGTTATCCCCAACTCATTCAAGTCTTATTTCGATGAATATTGTAAGACCTGTGTCATTTAACCCGGTCTTACCACCTTGAATCAGGTTTACCCATCATGGTCGAGTCAAGTGGACCAAGGGCGTGATGGAGATCGAGATCCCAGGTATAAAATCGACCCAAAAACACTTAATTTTAGGGGAGGGTCGCATACCCAGCCAAGTAGGGTCGGACCTCCCAAAACAGAATGTCAGACCCTCAGATTTGAAGGGAGGGTCGGACAGCTTAAGACCCTAGGGTCGACGGGATCATCGACCCTCCCATCGACCCTCGGTTTCTGCCGAATATAGAAATTAGGAAATTTCCTAATTTTCGATTGAGATTTTTTTCAAATCTCAATGGGACTATTATAGGACATACCTACTCTATTTAAAGGACGTCCCTAAGCCAATTTCACTCCTTTCACAACCCTAATTGAATTGAGAGAAAGAGAGAAGAAGGAAAAGAGAAAAAAAGGAGACAAGGAGGAAGACTTAGAAAAAAGGAGAAGAAATTCCAGAGAAAAGTAATCTTCTCAGGTATGGATACTAATTCTATGAGTTTCTACAGACCTTAGGTTAGATATGGTTGAGTGTAGGATTTCGGAGAAACCCAAACCATCCATTCATGGTTAGGTTTTCGTGGAAAACCATAGGATGATCCATGAAAACTATTTAGATGGATTATACATGGTTCTAGACCATGGAATGACTGTTGAATGAATGTAGGAAGCAAACCATAGGACCCCAAACACGAAGAGTGGATTTAATAAGTGGAAATTGGACCAGAGTGCATCGAGGGTCGCACCGAGGGTCGATAGACCATCCGACCCTAGGTGTTTCTGACCATCGACCCTCAGCATTCGGGAAGTTCAGAATGAGGGGAGGGTCGATAGACCCATCGACTCTAGCATCGACCCTCAGTTGATAAAATGGTTTTAAATTCCGAATTAATTCTAATTAAATTCTATCGACTTTGTTAGGTTTGCTAGCAATATAATAACGTTATAACGGTGATTCTAAAGCTTGGAAAAATATCTTTTAGCAAGCTAAGGTGAGGAACCTTAACTCCAAACTAAATTGGTTAATAATAAACTGTTTTTTATTTCTTGAGTCCTATGCTATGTTTGATTCTATGCGAATATGTTTGTAATGTGCATACAGCATGCCATCCAATATTTCTATTACTTGTTCATGCATATTTACTTTTATTTTTATAACATGATGATGATGATGATGATGATAGGAATAGGCATGTGCTTGTATGTGTGTGATTGATGTACTTGATGCGAGCGAGTATCAGGGGAGGTGTGATGAGAACGTCAATAAACGTTAACCTTTGGCGGGTCTCAACACTTTAGCTCTATCTCTAACTCAAGTCTTGTGCATTGACATCGTCGTATCGCCATTACCTTAGCAGAACTATTATGTCGTAGAGTATCAGGGGAGGTGGTCTCGGTCCTTGTAGTCTCTGACTCTATCGGGGGGCCTTAGCTCTATCTCTATGGGCATTCTGAGGGATGCTGGGGTGAGGCCTTGGATACACTGTTTGGCATTAGGATTGGTTAGTAGCGAGCCCAGTTTGCAAGCCCTCGCTAACAGGGGCTTACGTGTTAGTATAGCATTATATAGCAATAAACGTTAACCTTTGTTGTATAATGTTATGGTAGGGTGGATGGGGACGACGATAAACGTTAACCTTCGGGCGGGCTTCCACACCCTGTGTATAGAGACAGTGTCAATAAACGTTAACCTTTGATCACCCAACCTTTCTATTGCGCATTGCAAACTATAAACCAGACCAAAGATATAAATTGGCTTTTTGCATGGATATGTATTGTTGCATTGTTTTGGCTACTCACTGAGCCGTGTTGTGTGCTCACCCCTCGACGTCGAATATTTTTAGTTGATGATGCAGGTTACACAGTCGAAGATTATATGAACGCGTCTGCGTACGGGAATATAGCAACAATGGACGCTGGAGCTGAAGATGATACACACGACTCCTCTTGCGAGTGCAACTGTGTGTATTTGATTAGATATTTTTATAGGTTTTTTTATTTGGATTTATTAAAGACTTGTATTGATATTTACTTATGTCTCGGTTGATACAGAATAATTTTCTATTAAATTATTAATATCATCTTAGTTCTCAGTTCATTTATTTATAAGATTTTTGCTATTGTGTATTTACTCTGATTATGATTGTGGATGCGTGTAAGTTTGGATAACGCAGGGATAGCCTATTAGAGATCCTGGTTGAACCGTTGGTTATTTAGCGGTTCATCACACCATTCTGAACAGTGCATAATTGGGGTGTGACAAATATCATCTCGGAACTCGAATCTAGGGTTTGAGGGCAAATTAGGGTTTAATATCCAAATTAGGGTTTTAGATCAATACCTACTTTGCATGGTATTGATCCACCCACACAACTAAACTAAAGTCATAGGGTAAGAAGAATGACTTAAACACTTTCCGTTGACTGGCGTAACGTGAGCGTCGTCGAACGATAATGGCGGCACCTTCTTCTTCTTCCTAGCTTCTTCTCCTTTCCAACCTCCTTTTCTTCTCTAGGGTTTATGAGAGATAATAGAAAGGATTTGAGGAGGTTTAAGGTGTATTTATAGGCTAACATTAGGGTTTAGTAACCCTATTAGGATTAGGAAGGTTCAGGCATTAGAGTTTAGGAAAATGGGACCCACAGAGATCTAATTCTGGATCTCCGCACCCAGCTGCGCAGAGCTGACCGGTCGACCGGTACCATCGACCGGTCAACATAAAATGATGAATATTTGACTGTCTTTGATCCGATTTCGTACCTGTTTGTCATCCGCTCGTCCCGTCTGATCCGGTGATGATCGGAAGACCTGCTACGACACAAAACCAAGGTTTAGACCGGGTTTACGGAGTGCGGGTCTTACAACTTTACTTGGACTCAAGCCATTCCCTCGACCATGGTTCTAAATCTAGGTATCAGACATATTATCCGCCATGTCAATAACCAATCCGATCTAATGTACAGATCCATTAGGAACCAACAAGTGTCCAATCTTCATTAAAATAGTATTAAAACAAACTGGGATTGAGTACTAGATCAGCAATACCGATATCTTAAACTTTGCCCTCGACTATGAAGTTCAGGACAAATTAAGGCACCACACTCAACATTGTGTTTTTTAAGTTCCTATTAGTAATGACTCTTCTATCTCATCCTAATTCATTATAACTTTCCCCTCTTTTTCTGCTCCACTCCCAAGTCCCAATGGAATCTCTCTCTCTCAGTAGAGTTTCTTGTACCGATTGAAGCTCCCATAGTGCCATGTAAGGATGTTAATGGATAGCCAAAATACGGATCTGATTTGAATTCACAACTATTTAAGGGAATCTATATCCGGACAATAGGATTGGGATTGGACACCATTCAAATGGATTACTATTCAAACAGATCGGATTATATCCGCTCCGTTATAATTGTGTAAGACGAATATGCCATTAGGGTAGTATTATAAATCACTTTCTTACTTGTTTGTTTTATTTATTTTTTATTTTTTATGCTTTGATCATTTATTTCAATACCAAAAAAAAAAAAAAAAAAAAAAAGGAGAATAATAAGGAGGAAGAATACAAGCCCCCAGGGCAAACAAAGAGGGCCTCATATCAACAATAAGGCCCACTCAACACCCTAATCCGAAGGTCATACCCCATTAAAACCTTATAAAATCAAGACCAACATGTTGTTGAGGAAAACATTTCTAAGAGAAGGCTTCCCCGACAGAGGGATCAAGTTACATTTGTCTTTCACCATGACCTTGATATTCTCCAAATAATTTCCCTTGAAATTGCTTTGTTTCTGAAAATTATGTTATTCCTTATCTCCAAATCATAGTAATGGTAGTGGTTTTTTACCCCCCAAAAAAAAGAAAAGGCAATGGTAGTGCAAAAGACAAGCTTGGCAATTGGCCCATAGTCCCTGGGCCTTTCAGCCTCTGAAATAATAGATCTGATCTGGTGTTGCTTCCAAATCCAAGCTGAGTATCCACATTCAAAAAAAATAAATGGTTTCTTGAATCAATCTCTGCCCAGCACAAAAAGCATGCCGAATTGACCCTAACATTCTTCTTCTCAAACTGATCAAAGATTAGGAGACCATCACTAAGCATCTCGATGCAGTAATTTACTAATGGAGAATCTAGGGATGGGATGTTATATTTGAATCAAATCGTGTTAAAGTTGGATTTGCATCACTCCATTCCACTCTACAGTTTTCCCTCTGACAATATTCCAGTCGGCTTTAGCATTGCATTCCAGCATTTTTCAATCTCACCTGGGCCTCCTTCATTGGATTATTCGTTTTACTTTCTTTCCCTCAACACTCAATACTCAGGAACAGGAGCCTCGGAAGCGTCGACGGCTTCTCAGTTCTCACTTCTCTTTTCTCTGAATCACTATAAGTCTATATAAGTATCAGGCTATCAGCGATTTAGCGGCATCAGCCTATCAGCATCAGCCCTATCTTCTCTCAAAACCCAATACTCAACACTATCGACCCTATCTTCTCTCTCAAGAGTCAAGACTCAACCCTCAACAGTCAACTGGTCAAGGCGTCGACGGCTTCTCAACGCAAGACTGAAAGATCACTGAATCACTATCAAGTATCAACCCTATCTTCATTCTTCAGAGATTCAAGCTCATAGGGTTTCGAGCCTTGTCGACTTTCAATTGCCAACCGCCGTCGCCAATTGCAGCTGCTGCTCCATCTCTTTATTACTGCGGGCGACTCAGGTAAGGTCCATTGTCATGACGGGTCTATCGAATTTTAGTTTTGTTCCTGAAATGAAAATCGAAATGCTGAACTTTCAGAAAGCTCGATTTTACTTTTATTTTTTTTTTAATTTTTTGACTTAAAAAAAATAATCCTAAGAATTAGTGAATTACTCGATTGTTGATCCTGTTTCATGAAATGACGATGAGTCCGTTTGAAATGCTGTGAAATTTCTGCAACAAAGACCTCGTGCATTCCAACCGATAATATCACTTTTGTTTATATTACAAAAATTTATGTTTCTTCCTCTTGATTCGGTTAAGAGTTTTAAGGTGGATTGTCAATTATGTGAGAATACGAGAGATATCTAACAGTTTGTTAAAGAATAAGTGAGAAATTTCTTTACAGGTCTTTTTATGAATAACCATGAAAACATGGTTGACATTGTTCAGTTATCATTATGGTATTCCTTACTTCAGTACACTAATAGTGGATTCATACTCTGGTAATGGTCTTTAATTTCCCATATCAGGCCAATGTTAACAAAGCATCACATGGGTGACAAGGCACCTACCTAGGCAATTTACAAAATTACAGCATGCACAGACTAATGCATTAGCGAGGAGCAACCAGTGAGTCCCTTGATTATGACTACTCAATAACTTAAATAGAGTTGCTAGGGCCTCGGTGGAACCAAGGGACGACTTTAGGGGTTTACCGATTTGTACCCTCAACTAGATATTTTTTTGTTTTTTTTAAACCTCTGGTCTTCCCCCCTTTTTGAATGTTGAGCATTATACCAGCAAACATGTTTTTATTTTTTTATAACTCTGGTCTTCCCCCCCTTTTTATGTTCACTTAATCCTGTGATCTTTTTTTGTCTTACACTCTTACCTGGTGTGTGATCGCATTACAAACGAAGCTCACTTGGGCATTTTCTGGATTGGCTCTGTTAGTTTGAGATTTATTCTCAGATTTGAAACCTCTAAATTTGAAGAAATAAAAAATCTGCTGTTAGGCTCCTGAATCAGGTTAAACCAGTACATCAACCCATTGGAGTGGCTATTTTATACTCCTTATTTTAATAGTCTCAGACCAAAGATTCTACTGGACAGGCTGTGAATCCACCAAAACTGAACCTTTCTCCAAAAACTTCAGCAAACAAAACCCTCAACACTTTGAGAAAAACAAAAACAAAAGATCAAAATCTCATATAACTGAAACAAACAGATAGAAAAAGAACGGAGGAATTTACATATAAACCAAATGTAGACAGACAATTGCAAACAACAAGAAATTAAAAAAAATGGAACTTTTAATCTAGAACAATCGTAAAAAATGAAAAAAGAAAAAAAAAAGAAGGAACTTTTGATCTAGAACAACTACCGAGATACCAGCAATTCAAACGATGAATTTGAGTAGAAGTTGAACAAGAATGTATGACGTTGTTGGTGGAAAAAGTTGGGTCTTTTGATTTTAATTGTATTGCTTTGGCACTTAAATTTTCAAAGTGTGGTATGTGAACTTCGTGGGTGGATTCTCTCTGCAGAAAAAAAATCCTCTCATGTTGGCCAAGCCAATTCTTTCGGTTGTGATTGTACGGTTGGAGTTCACCCAGCACACATACCAATGTCTTGTTATGCGCATTGAGTGACTCCAACTTTGCGATCACGGCATGAGGTTCTGGCGTGACAGGATAGGATTATGGTCCAAACACAGTTGCGGATTCATTCTGATACGAGTTTGGACTACTACTACAGTTGGAGGGTGTTTTCCTCCTCAACGTTGTTTTGTGAATCTTCCTCTTAATTGTTTTTAACTTTCAAGGCTTTCTTTCACGTGTTTAAGTTCATGGTTTGAAGTATCGGTATCGGATCAGCTGATTCGTATTGATTTTGGACCTGCCGATCCCCGATCTAGACTGTTTCATTTATATTTTAATGAAGATCGGACATGTGTCGGTTTCCCATTGGATCTGTACACTGATCCAATGATTTTGAACATGGCCGATATCTGAATTTAGAACCATGGTTAAGAGCGAAGATGAGTTACTCATTATCAAATAATTTCTTTATAGACAACCATTGATTTCACATGTGGTGTTCCATGAAATGCCAAAACATTCTAAATATGTATCCAAACAATATTCTCATTCTAAGTTATAAATGCATTAATCATTATGCATTTTCAGAATGGAAATACGCATTCTGGAATGGGAATGCATTACCATACATAGCCGTAGTCTACGGCTTCATCTGTCGGTCTATCCCATTCCCATCCGTACGCTCTATTTGGAAAGCCCTCCTTCGTCTGTCCCATTCACTTCGCTTAAGTTGTCCGCAATCTGCCTCTTCCTTTCGTTGCAAGCTCCACCTGCGTCGGAGAAATCGCCAGCCCTCAGGTTGGTTTCTTGAGTTTCTATCTCTCTTCCTTTATCCCTTTCTCTCTCTCTCTCTATCTCTCTCTCGCTCCTTCGTCCGCGGTGCTGGTTAGGACCCTGATGCAGGCCGGGATCCATTGGATAGGAATATTTTTAGGGTTTAAGCTTAATTTGGGAATTCTTTGTAATCTTTTTTATTTTAGCAAGTTTAATTAAATTTGTTAGGGTTTTGATATTTATTTAATAGAGTTGTTATAATAGGAGTGTGTTTATGTTTTAGGTAGTTTCTTTTATTTTATTGTTTTTATTTATTTAGTTGAGTTATCTCGTGGGACCCAATGTAAGCCTATTTATAGGCAAATCTCATTATCAATTGAATATGATGAATAGAATGAAGAATTGAGAAGTCTGTTTAGTGCCTACGAGCAGAGCAGAAATTGCTTTCCCTCTCTCTCTCTCTCCTCTTCCTTTCAGTTTTGCCGTCTTTCTCTCTCACGGCTGCTGCTGGTGGTATTCTTTCCCCTTTCCCACTACTGTGGAAGTCCATCCCTCCCTTGCTAGTCTGTCGGTAGGTTTTCTCTTCCCTTCTCTTCTGGTTTCTCTCTTTCTCTGGACCCTCCTTTCTTCTTCCTTCCTTCCTCCTTACCCCTGTTCTTCTTTATCAGTCTGGTTCTGTTCTGGGCGGTAATTCCAGCTCCTCTGAATCCTTCGAACTCCCTCATCACCCATCTATCTACCCTCAAATTGTGGTATTACCTTTGATCCCCAAAGGCGACCCAAACCCCACGTCTTTAGTCACTAATCCTTTCATTACCAAGAGCTACAGACCTGCAACGAAAACTGAGCGAAGCTTTACTGCCTGGTTTTGATTTCAAAGTTTTTTGTTCACAGAATCATCCTTGTCTCCTAGTTTGATTTGTTGGGTTTTAAAGGGATATGGGTCACGAACCTCTACCCAGATTTTTAGCTTGATTGGCTAATAGGTTCGGCAGCTGTGGAGGTTGAAAGCAGCCTGGTTTTTTCGCCTCCCAGTTCTGAACGAGAAAACCTTCTAACGAAGGTTGAAGAAGGCTTGAATGTCTTTTATTCCACTTAGTTTTCCTCCTCAATGAATACTCTTTCTTAATCAAGTTATTACAATTTTACCATACCCTTATATTTGTTTCCTAGTTTAACCTTCCACTTTAATTTTATTTCCTACCATATCCTAAAGGTCCGTTTGTTTCATCCCAAAGCTAGTAAGTTCTGATTTATTATGAGATTGCCACTGGTTTGTCAAGTAAAGTTTCTACAATATTTGAGTGGGCCCATTAGTGAACCCAATCGGGTTTTCTTGACCCGGGTACGCATCATTTGGTATCAGAGTGAAGCCTGGCAGTATATATGATGGATCTCAACGTTTTGCTTGATGTTTGTAGTCGATAAATGCAGATCCTAATAGGGAAACAAGATGATTATCAACGCACAACCAGTGGGTTGGTCACATTCAATCTTGACGAGTCGCCGAAGAAAGAAATTCCTCTCAGACATCAAGAAGTTATAAAATTCGAGGACAAATTTTTTTAAACGGGCGAGAATTGATGTAGGTCGGGATCCGTTGGATAGGAATCTTTTTAGGGTTTAAGCTTAATTTGGGAATTCTCTGTAATTTTTTTTATTTTGGCAAGTTTAATTAGATTTGTTAGGGTTTTGATATTTATTTATAGAGGTTTAGTTATAATAGGAGTGTGTTTATGTTTTAGGTAGTTTCTTTTATTTTATTGTTTTATTTATTTAGTTGAGTTATCTTGTGGGACCCAATGTAAGCCTATTTATAGGCAAATCTCATTATCAATTGAATAGGATGAATAGAATGAAGAATTTAGAAGTTTATTTGGTGTTTACGGGTAGAGCAGAAATTGCTCTCCTCCTCTCTCTCGTCTCCCTTTCGGTCTCGCCGTCTTTCTCTCTCACGGCTGCTGCCGGCGGTGTACTTTCCCCTTCCCCAATGTTGTGGAAGCCACCCCCCCTACCAATCTGTTGGTAGGTTCTTCGGTCTTCTTCATGTCTCCCCCATTGCTGGGGGAGGTATCTTCCGTCTCCCCCCCTTTCTCTGCTTCTCTCCTCATCCTTCTTCCTTCCTTATTTTCCCTTCCCCTGTTCTTCGTTATTTTCTTTTTCCAGAGATTGCTTTGTTCTGGGCGGTAACACCAGCCCCCAATAAAGCCCATTGGTTCCCCCGTTACTTCCCTGTTTGGGTTGATACTTTGAGAACTCCATCCTTACATATAGGTGACCAAACCCTACGGCCTTAGTCCCAAGTCATGCCTTTGTTGGGAAGTCCAAAATTGAAACCAAACCTGCAACTTTCAGATCTGCCCAGATCTGTTTAGGTAAATTTCACATGCTTTATGTTTGATTTTTGGACCTGGTATCAACTGGGCTCAGTAGGGCTGAGTGTATTGATTTTCTCCTTGAAGTTTGAGGCCAATCGACGACTTGTGGAGAGAGTTCTCTCTCCTTGAATCCAGCCCCGTTACCGTATCCCTGTTTTGGCTAGAGGTTGAAGACAACCTCAAGCCACGACTTATTTTAGTTGCTTTATTATGTCTCTTTCCACTTTTGCCCCTCTTTAGACTTTTATTTCTGTTTTGGTCCTAGTCTTATATTTCTTTCCAAGTTTATACCCTACCTTTAATTCTAATTCCTACCATATCCTAAGGGCGTGTTTGTTTCATCAAGGATTGTTACAAATTCCGATTATTTACCAAACTGCCACTGTTCCACATCAATTGGTCTTATATTATTTGGAGTAGGGCTATCAATGGACCCAATAAGGTTTTCTCAACCAGGGCGTGATGCGGACCTTGGTCGAGAAAACCCGATTGGGTCCACTAATGGGCCCACTCAAATATTGTAGAAACTTACTTGACAAACTAGTGGCAATCTCATAATGAATCAGAACTTACTAGCTTTGGGATGAAATAAATGGACCTTTAGGATATGGTAGGAAATAAAATTAAAGTGGAAGGTTAAACTAGAAAACAAATATAAGGGTATGGTAGAATTGTAATAACTAGATAAAGAAAGGGTATTCGTTGAGGAGAAAAACCAGGTTGCTTTCAACCTCCACAACTGCTGAACCTTTAAGCCAATCAAGCTGAAAATCTGGGTTGAGGTTCGTGACCCATATCCCTTTGAAACCCAACAAATCAAACCAGGAAACAAGGATGATTGTGTTAATAGAAAACTCTGAAATCAAAACCAGGCGGTAAAGCTTGGCTCAGTTTTCGTTGCAGGTTTGTAGCTCTTAGTGATGAAAGGATTAGGGACTAAAGACGTGGGGTTTGGACCGTCCTTGGGGATTAAAGGTAATATCATAGTTTGAGGGTAGATAGATGGGTGATGAGGGAGTTCGAAGGATTCAGAGGGGCTGGAATTACCGCCCAGAACAAGACTAGATCGATAAAGAACAGGGGTAAGGAGGAAGGAAGGAAGAAGAAAGGAGGGTCCAAAGAAAGAAACTAAAGGGGAAGGGAAGAGAAAACCTACCGACAGACTGGCAGGGGAGGGATGGACTTCCACAACAGTGGGGAAGGGGAAAGAACACCGCCGACAGCAGCCGTGAGAGAGAAAGACGGCGAGACCGAAAGGGAGAGGAGAGAGAGAGAGAGAGGGAGAGCAATTTCTCCGTAGGCACCAAACAAACTTCTCAATTCTTCATTTTATTCGTCCTATTTAATTGATAATGAGACTTGCCTATAAATAGGCTTACATTGGGTCCTATTAACTCAACTAAATAAATAAAAACAATAAAATAAAAGAAACTACCTAAAACGTAAATACACTCGTATTATAACTAAAAATCTATAAATAAATGTCAAAATCCTAACAAATCTAATTAAACTTGCCAAAATAAAAAAAGATTACAGAGAATTCCCAAATTAAGCTTAAACCCTAAAAAGATTCCTATCCAAAGGATCCCTTCCTGCATCAATTCTTGTCCTCTTAAAAAAATTTGTCCTCGAATTTTATAATTTCTTGATTTCTGAGAGGAATTTCTTTTTTCGGCAACTTGTCAAGATTGAATGTGACCAACCCACTGATTGTGCATTGATATTCATCCCGTTACCCTATTAGGATTTGCATTTGTCGATGACGAACATCAAGCAAAACGTTGAGATCCATCATCCATCATATATACTGCCAGACTTCGCTCTGATATCAAATGATGCGGACCCGGGTTGAGAAAACCCTATTGGGTTCATTGGTAGGCCCACTCCAAATAATACAAGATCAATTGATGAGGTGCAGTGGCAATTTGATAAATAATCAGAATTGGTAACAACCCTTGATGAAACAAACATGCCCTTAGGATATGGTAGGAATTAGAATTAAAGGTAGGGTATAAACTTGGAAGGAAATATAAGACTAGGACCAAAACAGATTTAAAAGTCTAAAGAGGGGCAAAAGTGGAAAGAGACATAATAAAGCAACTAAAATAAGTCGTGGCTTGAGGTTGTCTTCAACCTCTAGCCAGAACAAGGATACGGTAACAGGGCTGGATTTAGGGAGAAAGAACTCTCTTCACAGGTCGCCAATTGGCCTCAAACTTCAGGGAGAAAATCGATACACTCAGCCCTACTGAGCCCACTTGATATTAGGTCCAATACTCAAACATAAAGCATGTGAAATTTACCTGAACAGGTCAAGGCGGATCTGAAAGTTGCAGGTTTGGTTTTAGTTTTGCACTTCCCAACAAAGGTATGACTCGGACTAAGGCCGTAGGGTTTGGGTCCCCTATATGTAAGGTTGGAGTTCTCAAAGTATCAACCCAAAATGGGAAGTAACGGGGGAGATTGATGGGTTTTATTAGGAGTTGGTGTTACCGCCCAGAACAGAGCAATCTTAGAAAAAAAATAACGAAGAATAGGGGAAA
Organism: Protea cynaroides; assembly: GCA_028583415.1. Taxonomy (NCBI): domain Eukaryota; kingdom Viridiplantae; phylum Streptophyta; class Magnoliopsida; order Proteales; family Proteaceae; genus Protea; species Protea cynaroides. Next base: position 80,095,963 of record CM053273.1, on the reverse strand, counting down.
GGAAAATAAGAAAGGAAGAAGGAAGATGAGGAGAGAGCTAGGAAAATAGAAGGGGGGGAGAGATACCTTCCATAGCAATGGGGGAGACGAGAAGAAGACCAAAGGACCTACCGATAGATTGGTAGGGGGAGGATGGCTTCCACAGTAGTGGGGAAGGGGAAAGCACATCGCAGGCAGCAGCCGTGAGAGAGAAAGATGGTGAAACCGAAAGTGAGAGGAGATAGAGAGGGGAAGAGCAATTTCTGCTCTGCCCGTAGACGCCAAACAAACTTCTCAATTCTTCATTCTATTCATCATATTCAATTGAAAATGAGATTTGCCTATAAATAGGCTTACATTGGGTCCCATAAGATAATTCAACTAAATAAATAAAAACAATAAAATAAAGGGAGAAAGACAGTTGCTTCCCCTGTACTATGCCTAAAGACAAATGCCTCCCCTAGAAACACTACTAAAATACAAATAGACTCACGCCATTAGGAATATTCCATTAGATACCGACAGTTGGAGGCCAATTTTTTTTAATGACCAAAGTAACCCTTTAGAAGGGTGAACTACCTATTTTACCCTTTTTCAAATAGGGTTCTATTAATTGACCAAAGTAACCAGGCTCGTATAGAACCGAACCAAAACCCAATAAACTCCATCTCTTTCATTTCTCCCTTTCCCATGGTCCATTTGCAATTGAAATCCAAAGTAAAGAAAAGACCTTTTGCAATTTCAGTTGAATCCGATTTTGTTTGAAGTCTCCTGGTTCTGATCCTATTCAATAATTTAAATTTTATTGAAAACCTAAACCTTCTTCATTTTCAGTTGAACCCATCCAAGGTTTTAGAGCTTGCACTGTTAGACATAGGATTAGCGCGACTGTGTGGCGGACGAATAGACTGCCATTGGTGGTGGCCGACGAAAATGTCATTTCTTCTCTTTCGATTTCGATTGTAGAGTGACTGTAGGACAGGAGAAATGTGTGGATAGCAGAGACGGATTGAGACAGAGAGAGAGAGAGAGATAGAGAAAGAGAGAGAGAGAGAGAGAGAGAGAGAGAGGGATATCAGAGACAGAGGAAGAAGATGGTCTCAGGCTCCGGTATTTTTTTTTTTTTTTTTTTTTGTGTTGAATCTGTTCTTGGATTTTGATTGATTTCCTTGATTGGCTATTTGTCTGAGATCGCACACTATTATGAACACCAAAATCAGTGAGGATCGTCTACTCCAGCCTCATTTTCATACTCCTAAAAATTAAAGCCATTAGATAAAAGGAAAACCAGGTGGCGCGCATCCAGTGATGAGAGGGTAAGTTGGATATGAGGGTTATAGTAGTCTTTTAACATTAATAGGTTTTAAACTAATAAAATGTTCAGGGGTAAATTGGTCCACAAAAATATTCACTTTAACACCGTTAAAAATAAGGGACGTTTGTCTTTTCCTAAAACTTTAGGAGGCAATTGTCTTTTAGGTATAGTACAGGGGAGACAACTGTCTTTTTCCCTAAAATAAAAGAAACTGCTTAAAATGTAGACACACTCCTATTATAACTAAAACTCTATAAATAAATATCAAAACCCTAACAAATCTAATTAAACTTGCGCAAATAAAAAAAGATTATAGAGAATTCCCAAATTAAGCTCAAACCCTAAAAAGATTCCTATCCAACGGATCCCGGCTTGCATTAGAACCGAAACTGTCTCTAATCATCTGCAGTTTGTCCCATGTTCTTCTTCTTCTTCTCTCTCTTTCTCTTTGTTATATGCTCAATGAAGTGAACCCCAGGGTCGTGGCCTAGTGAATTTCTACGATTTTGTCTTCCTTTAATGCTATTTGGTACTACTGTTGTTTGCCTTCTTGTTCTTCAATGGTGCAAAAAATTCTGGTGTTCACCAATAGTGGTCATGTGCGCTTTTGTTGTTCCTAAATCCAAACCTCATTGTTCTTTTAGCAACTTAGATTGATTCAATAGGTCTAGTTTTGCGTAGAACTAGATTTTTGACTTTCAACTTACTTTAGTTATTAATTATCTCCTCTTGCTGCCGAATTACTTTTCTATAATCGTTTAGTTTTTCCCCAAAGCCATTGATAAGAATTTTGGCCAGAAAATTTCCAAATAAAATGGCCTGTATGCTAGAAGAGAGAGAATTTTCTTGCCTATACCTTATGGTCCATTAGACCTTATTTGATCATCATTTCAGATTGCATTTAATTGCAGCTTGTATGACTGTTTCTTTAATTTTCACGTTTTCCCTGTTTTGTGCAATTCTCGAGTTGAATTGCTTCTCTAATTCTTTGATAATTATTTCGTACCTGGAAGATTGTTTAGTAAGGGTAGCTAGCTTTGTTTGGTTAGGGCATCTAGCTTTTTTACCCGCTAATTAAGTGCTTTAAAACCTATGCTCACCACCTGCAATTTATCCAGGAACTGTCTCATCTTATCCGAATCTTTGGGTGGTCCTGCGAAAGAAGAGCCAATAAAAGTTCCTCTTTTCAAGGTCAATTATAAACAATTTTTTTTTTGTGGCAGTACTTTTTATGTTTGATGAGATGATGACTATGCTATTGATATATTGATGTGTGTTTCACGGTCATCTTGTGGGATGTATGATTGGATTGAATATTTAGCTATTCTATGTTGTTCATTTCAGTTAGGTTGGTTTTTTTTTATTTCTTTTTTTTTTTTGGGGGGTATTATTCCGTTTGATGTACATGCATTTTCTATAGTAAATATATGCTTGTATTTTTGCTCCCTCATTTTACAGAGGAACTGTATTAAACAGGTATTAAATGTGTTCCTTATTATTACTGTGGTATTGAAGTCTAGGTCTATTCAATGTATATATATATATATATATATATATATATATATATATATATATATATATATATATACACACACACACACCATCTTTTTGCTGTAGCTGAACTAATTATGGCTTGCTGTGCACTTGTATGGTATTAGTATGGAGAGGCTTACATGTCTTACAATTTAGGTGCTTTAACTGTCTTTGGTTTCTTCAATTGTGAATATATGATTGGGTGAGGTAGGGTGGGACTAAAAGTCATTAATTTTGTATATCTTTGAAACATTACACGGACCTTCCCTTGACAATTTGTTTATTACGCGGCACTACCTTGTGCGTTTTAGACTTACGCTCATGTCCATAAAAGTAACTGTGTTAACAAACTTGATAATCTGACGAAAATACCCTTCCACTTCCCTAACTTAAAACTTTATCAATTTAAATTTCCATTCTGCGACTTTTCATTCTGTGAGCTGCAATTCCGATGGATAGATTATGTGAAATGAATGGAGATTATTGCTTTGATTTTTGTCTTAAACAATTTGGGAAGTCAGAGCAAAGCTGGAGTTGAAGTTAACCCCCTTGAACATAAAACGCTATCATCGTTTTTCATGAGACAACATCTCTATGTGGCATTTTATTGAATAGTTGGTGAAGCACATTGCTGTCTTTGTTATCTGCATACCATTAAGCAAGCTATTCCATGTTACGATCAAGGTTCAAAATCTCGAGTCTCGAGGGTGTCTCGACCCTCTGAGAACTGAGATCTCGATTTAGACACTGCACAAAAGCCGCAAAGGCTTAAAATGTGTATTTCGACCTTAAAATGACCATTTTAAGGCTTGATACTCCAGAGAAACCCTATTTTAGCATATATAAACATATTTAAACTATAAAACTGTATAAATAATCACCCGTAGTGGTTGTTTGGGTTTACACCCATGTTTAGCAGTGTCGGTCTAAAGTTCAAATGTAAACCTAGGGTAATATTGGCTCTTCTACATAATGTTACACTAATAGAAGATCATAGAAGACCAAATGAGCCAGTAAAATTATATTTTAAGAGAAGAATAAACATAATAATACTTAATTAGTTAATTGTTATAGTAAAAAAAACCTAAAGTAGTCAAGTAGACCATACAATCATAATTCATACATTGTCGAGGCCAGTCAAGAACTGGTCGAAAGATGTCGAGAAATGGTCGAGAACTGGTCGAAAATGTCGAGAAATGGTCGAAAATGTCGAGAAGTGGTCGAGACTGGTCGAGATCAGTCGAGACCAGCTCAAGAACTGGTCGAGATGGTCGAAACACCGTATTGAGCCAAGATCTCGTCTTGAGCCCCTCGAGATCTTCGAGAAATTCGAGATCTCTCCGAGATCTTGCCGAGATTTTGAACACTGGTTACGATATCTAATTCAACACTCGAGTCGAAAAGCTTGCGAGCATCAGAAATCGATCCAAATGCAGCATAGAGGTGGATGAGCTTGTTCCGGATAAAGGCGTTGTACTCAAGCCCAAGCTTGACAATTTGAGAATGGAACTATTTCCCAATCACTGGAGTGGACCATTGGGTACAAGCTTTGAGGAGAAAAGTAAAGGTGAAAACATTAGGTCCCATGGATTACCGAAGCATCCGGTCATAGAAAAGGATCGATTTGAGGGGATTATGCTTAATGAGGTTCCCCCTAATGACAATGTTCATTACGAAGGTGTAAGGTTCTTGGATAGAATCGAGGACCTTCTTGGCATCCCCAATACACAGCGCCACCACCTAGGGCAGAATCGGGATTCCTCCAATGATGGTTTGTAATCACTGACCAGGATTTATTGACAAAATAACCCATTATAATCCAAAAGTTTAAGATCAGTAGAGAGAAAACTGTACATCACCACCATATCCCGAATTCTGCACTTTTGGATGAGATACTTCCTGACAACACCTTCCTTCTAAAATCTCACCTTCTCTAGAACCCTCTGTGGCCCTGGATTCTCAACATCAACCAGAGCTTCAAGTCTCACTAGGTGAGGCCACTCCTTATATATCGATGACCCCACGAGCTTCATGGCCGGGTAACGATCCCTCTCCCCCAGTATTTGGAGACGAGCACATAACCCAGCTCGTCTCTGCAATTATCGCCCTTGAGCTCTCTTGCATTTTTGGGAAGATGAAGATGTTGGAGAAAAATCCTCCTTCGAAAAAAACGCCCTTATTTGTTTAAGGACTAATAGGGGTACAAATGTAACTTCAATACAAATAAGTGTATTTTTGTCTTTTGAAAAAATAATCATTGTGCATGTCAGCAACTAGCGTCCATTGTCTAACGGAGTGGACTTATGTGTTATAAATATGATTTTTTGAGGGAGGTCTGTAAAAGGGCATCCCAGTACACGAGGCTCCCACTACTGCAGGGTCTGGGGAGGGCAGAATGTACGTAGCCTTATCTCCACAATGTGAAGAGATTGTTTCCAGGATTCGAGGGAGGTCTGTATAAGTCTAAAAACGCACAAGGTAATGTTGCATAATAAATGAATTGTCAAGGGGAGGTCCGTGTAATTAAATGAAGGAAAATTGGTAACTGACTAATTGGATTAGACGGGCTGAATTTGTTTCTTAGGATTTTGTTTGGGTTGGGTTTCTTATCCATTTAACAAATGTGTTGGATGGTTGGATGTTCTTTTAGGTAGCTAGAAGCATAGTTGTCAAGGTGTCGCCTAGGGGTCCAGGTGAGTCAAATTGGGCTAGGCGGTTGGTCTCTTTACTGTATCACCATTGGTTTTATTTATTTATTTATTTTTTAATTAATGACATTTGTAGCTATTGAATAGAAAAGAAAGAAAGAGGGTGAGTAATTCATCTCACCTCACATCTTATTTATAAAAAAAATAAATAGAAATCACAAGTTTACCCTTAATGAATAACAAAAAGAAAATAAAGAAACTAAAACTAAACATAACATAATGGAAATTACACTAATGCCCCTAATTATTAAAGAACGACATTCAACACTCCCCCTCAAGTTGGTGCATATATATCAGACATGTACAACTTGGATAATAATGGATGAAACTACTTCCCCAGGAGTCCTTTGGTAAAGATGTCAGCCACTTGATCATTGGATTAAACATATGGAACATAGATCTGTCCATTGTCTAATTTTTCCTTGATAAAGTGACGATCAATTTCCACATGCTTGGTTCTATCATGTTGTACTAGATTGTGAGGAATGTTGATTGCAGCCTTATTGTCACAAAATAACCTCATAGGCTGGGTAGTATGGATACCAGATCATTGAGCAATCCCTAGAACCATAACAACTCACATATTCCCTGAGCCATAGCTCTAAATTCGGCCTCTACACTAGAACGGGCTACTACATTCTGCTTCTTACTACGCCAAGTAACTAGATTTCCTCCAATAAATGTACAATATCCTGAGGTAGATTTTCTCTCTGGATTTCTTGTCTAGTCTGTATTAGTGTAGGCATCAACTCTAAGATGACCTTGAGAAGAGAGTAAAATTCCTCTTCCAGGAGAAGATTTCAGATAATGCAATATGCGGAGAACTGCATCCATATGGAAAGTATATGGATCATGCATAAATTAACTCATCAAACTTACTGCAAAAGCAATATCAGGTCGAGTGTGGGCTAGGTATATTAACTTTCCAACTAACCGTTGGTACTGTTCCTTCTCAACTGGTGTACTGGTCTTCTCTTGCAGCCTGGTATTAGGATCAATTGGTGTCTCACAGGGCCGACACCTTAAGAGACCTGTCTCTGAAAGAAGATCAAGTATGTACTTTCGCTGAGACAAATAGATACCTCTGGTAGAGTGTGCAACCTCAATCCCAAGAAAATATTTCAGTTTTCCTTGTTTTTTTTTTACTTCAAACTCCTTTCCCAAGAAGGTCTTCGGCTGTCTAATTTCTTCATCATCACTGCCTGTAATCACAATGTCATTTACATATACTATGAGAATAGTGATTTTCCTGTCCCTCTGCTTAATGAACAATTTGTGATCAGCATTACTTTGTTTGTAACCTACTGAGGTCATAGATCTGTGAAACCTCCCGAACCAAGCCCTAGGTGATTGTTTGAGCCCATAGAGGGATCGTTTTAGCTTACACACTTTTCCTTCAGGGGTTGATGATGTAAACCTTAGAGGAACATCCATGTACACTTCCTCAGCTCTCCCCATGAAGGAATGGATTCTTGACATCCAGTTGCTGTAGATCCCAATCAAAGTATACTGCACAGGCTAAAATGACATGAATAGTAGTCATTTTCACCACAGGAGCAAATGTTTCCTGATAATAGATTCCATAAGTCTGTGTGAAGCCATAGGCTATTAATCTGGCCTTGTATCTGTTTATAGACCCGTCTTCTTTTTGCTTTACAGTAAAGATCCACTTGCACCCAACAGTCTTCGTCCCTGGTGGAAGGTCAATGAGATCCCACATATCATTCTTCCTCAAAGCAGTCATTTCCTCTACCATGGTTACTTTCTATCTCGCATCTACAATTGCATCTTGCCAATGTTTGGGAGTAGACACAGTAGAAAAAATGGAGACAAAAGCTAGGTATGATGGAGACAATGATTTATAGGACACACACTGAGAAACAAGATACTGAGTATAGGACCTAGTACCTTTACGAAGTGCAATAGGTAAATCAGACTCAGAGGGAGGAATATTACCAGACTGACGGATTTCATTCTCTGATACAGTTTCTGGATCCAAAGCTGGTGAAGGGATGTGTGTAGATGCATTGATGATGGTGGTCTTTCCCTGCTTGAGTCTGGTACGGCTATAGACTTGTAGGTGAGGTGAAGCAGTGTCTGCTTTCTCCACTGTTTCTGGGCTAGGACGATTTTCGGCCAAGGGTTCAGGAGCAGAGGGTTCAGGAGATAGAGATGTGTTCTCCCCCTGAAGTGGAAGAGGAGAGGCCATAGGTATGATGAGAGGTCCATCTTCCTGTAGAGTAGGCTCCCCCTGAAGATGGAATGTTGGATAGTAGGAAAGATGCTCATAGAAGAGAACATCCATGGAGACAAAAGTGCGGCGGGTGGCTGGGTGATAACACTTATATCCTTTCTGAGTTGGAGAATAGCCTAAGAAAAGACAATGGAAACCCCGGGGTTTAAGTTTTCCTGGAGATCTATGGTTGCACACATAGCATACGCAACCAAAGATCTTAGGAAGAATAGTATGGCGTGCATCATTGAGAAGGAGGTTTAAATGGGATTGATGATCCAAGACTGGTGTTGGGACACGGTTGATTAGGTAGGCAGAGGTAAGAATGACATCACTCCAATATTGTGGTGGCACATTACGGGCAAACATCAACGCATGGGCCACTTTAAGGAGATGGCGATTATTTCTTTCAGCCACCCCATTCTGTGCAGGAGTATCAACACAACTTGTCTGGTGTATAATTCCATTTTCTGTTAGATAACATTGGAACTTGCCCTCAAGGTACTCTTTGCCATTATCACTCCGTAGAATCTGTAGTGTAGCTTGAAATTGAGTCTTAATCATTTGGTGAAACTGGCGAAAGCACTAAAACACTTCACTTTTATTATGTAAAAGGCAAACCCAAGTAGTTCTTAAATAACAGTCTATAAATGTAATAAACTAACGGTGACCAATAATGGAATTAGTTTGGGCTGGTCCCTAAACATCAGAATGAACTAAATGGAAAGCAGTACTACTGCGTTTAAATGATGGACCATACGAAGACTGAGTTTGTTTAGCCAGAATATACGTTTTGCAAAAAAACTCGTCTTGTTTACATTTATTTGCTAAAGAAGGAAAAATACTTGTTAAAATTTTAAAGGACAGATGCCCGAGCCGCTGGTACCAGTGTTGAAGATCAGAGGATGCCGAATAGAGATGATGTAATGGGCTTGGGGAAGTTGAAATTGACTCTGGGATATCTTCCTCAAGCAGATACAGACCACCCTGCATCTTACCACATCCAATCATCCTCTCTGTTGCCAGATCTTGAAACAGACAATAAGAAGGAAAAAACGTAACTTTGCAGTTTAAAGCAGAGGTAATACTACTGATAGACATAAGATTGATATCAAACTTTGGAACATGAAGAACAGACTGCGAAGATAGATAAGGAGTGCATTAAATGGAACCTTTCCCTGATATAGAGGAGAGGGTCCCATCCGCAACACAAACAGTATTAGTTTCAGGATTAGGAAAGTATTGATGAAATAGGCTATGGTTACCAGTCATGTGGTCCGTGACACTAGAGTTAATAATCTAAGGATTAGAGACCATTAACGCACAGTGTCCACTGAAACACATACCTGAATAAGCAAGGTGAGAATCTGGAATGGTAGAGGTAGGAGCAGGAACAGACGGTGATTCGGAAGAGGCAGCAGAGGGTGGCTGGAGCAAATGACTGAGTGCCTGAAGAATTTGATTGTCTTGCACTGGAACCATGGGATCAGTTTCCTGATGAGCTTCAATCTGATGTGCCTGTGAGCCCTTGAAGTTCTTGTTTTTCTGCATAATTTTGTCTCGTCTCTTGGCTTCAAAGTCTGCTTGTTTACCATGGAGTTTCCAGCATGTGTCTTTGGTGTGCCAGGGTTTACCACAATGCTCACATTTCACCGTATCTCTGGATGCAGTGGAGCCCTTGGGAGGTGGAAGAGATGTCTGGAGGGTAGATCTATCAGGGATAAAGGGTAATAACATAGTAGCTCTTCTTTGGTCTTTAAGCTGAACCATAGCATATGCCTGCTGAAGTGTAGCGAACGGATCCTTGCTGAGAATTTGTGAGCGAATTGGATCAAGCTCGACATTCAATCCTGCCAGAAAGGTATAGATTCTGTATTTTTCTTCCCGTTTCCTAAACAGAGTAGCATCTTCTTCACACTTGGCATTTATGGAATCATAAAAATCGATGGCCTGCCAATGAATCCGCAACAAAGTATAATATTGAGACACTGTCAACTCCTTCTTTGTAGTTCCATGTACCTTTTTTTGTAGACCATAAATTAAGGCATCATTCCCAACCTGAGAATATGTGTCCTTTACAGACTTCCAGATTTGGGCTGCGGTATCCAATAACAAGTATTCCTCGGCTATGGGAGGTTGCATGGAATTGGGGAGATATTGCATCACTAAGGAATTCTCAGCATTCCATTTGTCCAAAGAGGCATCTTCATTATTGGGTTTAGTTTTGGCTCCTATGAGATAGCCAAATAACCTTCTAGCAGTAATAGAAAGTTGTGTGGCACGAGACCACATCAGGTAGTTACAACCATGAAATTTTGTGGTATTTGCTGGAATGGTAAGATTTTCCGTTCTATAAAAATCTGTTTCAGCAAAGGTCACTTCAAAAGTCATTGCAATCGCAGGAAGAGATAATCTTGATTTGGGTATTCAGAACAAACCAAAACTGATAGTGATCGTATGCTGGAAGAAGAAAAAAAACGATATCTGGTAATATTTTCCAATCAACCATACCAGATCAATCGCAGGGAATAACAAACTCTTCAACAGAGATGCCGTGTATCAATCCTTAGGGACCAAGAGACAAGTTTGCAGTAAATTGTCGATCTTCATATATGTGTAGGGAAGAATCGATGATGGCGTGCCTCAGGATGTCTTCAAAGTTCAAAATTATCTTAGCAACAAGGGATACACGGCAATTAAGGAGAACAAGCTTTAGGAAGGTATTTAGGCTATGTTTGGTATCATTTTTGTTTTTCTTTTTTATCTATTTAACAAAAATCATTTTGAAAATGATTTTTGTTCAAAAATAAAATGTTGTTTGGTAGCTATAATAAAAATAGATGGTAGAATGAAAAACAGATTTGGCATACTATGTCTAAAAATGATTTTGAAAGTCTTCCTCTTCCTCTGTCATGGACCGTCTATTCCTCTTCCTCTGTCAAGGGATTATGGAAAGAAATCAAACCAAGAACCGTCTTTGGAGAAACGACGTCGCCTCCGTTGGAATGATTGTCGTCGTCGTCGCCGTCAGAGCCGTCTCTAGGACGAAGTTGCAGGTCTGCGTTTTTGTGCTTTACTTCCGTTCGTCAACGAGAAGAGTGCTTGAGGGTTTGATTTGGAATGGTTTTATAAAAAGAAACTAAATTATTTTTTTAACCCTTTATTTTAACACATGTTTTAAGTGTTTTGCGCAAAACACAACAAAAATAATTTTTGACCAAAAATAAAAAAGAGGTTGAGACCTCTTTTTGAATTTTGACTTGTTTTTATTTTTATTTTTCATAAATAGCACTCATAAATTATGCCAAACCCCTTCAAAACTATAAATTTGAACAAAAATCAAAAACAAAAATGATACCAAACACAGCCTTAGTTCATAAAGAGGATTTTTGAGAAGAGAACAAAGGGTTTAGGAGTGGATTATAGGGCTGGGGTAAGGGATGATAGGTTTACGACCAGGTTATAGGTAGGCGGTGATTTAGGTTAGGTATTTTTTGGCTGTCGGTTTTGTTATAGAGGTGGGTAGGAGCTATATGGGAGGAGATAGAGGTGGCGGTAGAGATTTTGGAGGCTGGCGGCAGAGATTCTGGAAGCTGTTGAAGGTGTTGGTAGTAGTGGAGGCTGGCGGCAGTTATTTTGGAGGCTGCTGGAGGTGGCGGTAGATATAGGAGATAGCGGTAGTGATTCTGGAGGCTAAAGAGATGGCGGCAGGGGTTAGGGAAGAAAAGAGAGGTTGGTAATCCAGCTCTGATACCATGTTGAATAGAAAAGAAAGAAAGAGAGTGAGTAATTCATCTCACCCCCACATCTTATTTATAAAGTGGATAAATAGAAATTACAAGTTTACCCTTAATGAATAACAATAAGGAAATAAAGAAACTAAAACTAAACATAACATAATGGAAATTACACTAATGCCCCTAATTATTAAAGAATGACATTCAACAATAGCATTTTTATTGGATGTTTAAAGTACATATATACACCATAATGTATGAAATCATGCATATCTATTAAAAACAATAAAATTGATGTGTTAACCTCCCCCCCCCCCCTCAATTTTTGTATAAATCTTCTTATTAAGATTTACCCTTACAATGCCTTGGGTACGCCTTGGGTACACTAAGCCTAGGTGCCTAGGCACCTTTCCAGTGCTTTGGGTTACCTTGGCGCCTTGACAGCTATGGCTAGAAGATCTAAGCCCAGGCTGACCCAACTTATTGTCACCAATTTAAGGCCATTGAATAACTGACAATTCCTAAATATATTATTTATTATATTATATCATATATTTATTTATTCTTTTCGTTTGCAGAATATGATGGAGAAATCCTTGTCCTTTGCTGCTGATAGTCCCCCACTTTCAGTCATTGCTGTGGCAAAAATTGGTGGCATTTTTGTGAAACTTGATTCAAACCTTCCCTCTGGCTCTACACCGTTTCTTCAGTTGACATGTGGGTATGATTACCTTCCTTGCTATTATATTACGAAATTGTTTCGTGTTGATGTTATATGAGATGGGAATGAAAGATGGCGTTTTCTCGTTGTTTAAGAAATTTGGTATTAACTCTTTGTTATTGAGCAACCATTTGGAGAAGCGTTGATTATGTCTTGCTTGTTTCATTTGTTACTAAGTAGCTATTGCAATGGTGGATGTTCTGATTTTGGGTTCTAATAATGTCTTACTTGGAGAAACAGATCCAGTGTCTAAAACTCACCAACCAGTACTGGCAGAAACAGAACATATTTAGCAATCTGATGAGATAAACAAGGAAGGGTGCCTAATAAGAATAAGAGAGAAGTTTTTGACCAGATTTATTTATCAGAATTATTAGGGTAGAGTATTGGAAACTCAGAAACAGAATTTAAAATTAAAATTTAAAACAGAATATGCAAGTTCAGTTTGCAAACACAGAACCAGTATATGAACTAAAATAGGTTATCGAAGGGGGATGTAAGAATCAGAGAATCTGACCTGTTTAGCTGATTACAGAACTGGAATTTGATGAGCTGGAAAAAAGAGAAGTAGAAGAAGTTACAGGAATCCTCCCATAAAATACCCTAAAAATTCACCAAGATATAGAGGAATCCACTGCTAGCAAAGGCACCATGAATCCACACAACAGATAACTAGAGCTTTATTTCATAAAATCGCGAGCTTAAACTGGAGCCATTACACATATTAATAGGCTGTCAAGAAACCCTCTTAAGCTTTTCGTTCTATTACAATTCCAAAAATAGAAACTATAGTTGAAACCTCTAACCAGAAGTATGGACCAGACTAGATTCTTAATTAAACTAGGACTTCAACATTAAACCAACAAATAGAAACTAACTGGACTGGGACCTGATAATTAACAAAAGAAAGAAGAAGTTTCTAAGTGAGGGAAAAGCCGAGTAATTCTTTCACAGCTGGGGTTTATCCCTTCCATCTTTTTGCCCTTGGCTGCTAGGCAGCTTCTTTTGCCTAAAAAGATGAGGATTAAGATTTCCCTTATTTAAATGACCTTCTGAAACAACCAGGAATTAATCAAGTTGATGCAGCAATACACCATCAGAATGGGCCAATAGGCTTTATTTTGAGTGCCCAACAAATTGTATGGGTCATGGGTCGACTTTTTTTGGTTTTCTCTTGTGATGGGCCAATTCTATAAGCCCAAGAATGAGGGATTTGAGTCCTATACGAGATTAGGTGTTAGTTTCTTATTTCTAGAAGTTTGATGTTAATTTCTTATTTCTAGAAGTTTTAGGTTAGATCTGATCTTACAAGATCTGATTTGGATTTTACCAAATCTGATTTAGTTTAGATTTAGATCTTTATTGTGTATCTTTTATTTATTTATTTTTTTTTTCTTTCTTGGTTTGAGTCCTTACAAAGATATATGCCTATAACCAAGGGGAACAATTTTGACTACAAAAATATGAAGTGCCATGTGCATGTGTGTTGTGAGAGACAGGGTGGGGTGTGATGTCTTGGTGGAAACCCTAACGATCCTAGGTGGGAAGCCTATTGGTAGTGAAAAGCTACCAAAACCTAAGGTAAGAGGCCTCTGGTTATATCCTTTCTTTAGCTTCTTCTATATTCAGTAAAATAAAACAGGTTCTCTTTGTTGTTTTTCCTATCCCTCTAAACATGGCAATGAAGCCAATTTACCGCTAATTTGTACTGGTTCGAGATTGGCATCTGCATTAAGTCTTAAAGTATGGGCAATAGATTGAGTAAGCTGAGTTTGGCAGCCCTCCCTGTATTGAAATCACATAAATTTCCACAGCTATAAAACAGATAACATCATGCTTGAAGATGGTCTAAGTATGAATCCTGAAAAGAAAACCAAAAATCCGTCCTCCTCCACACTCTAAGCTGTTCTCAAGACCAGTTCCTTACCCCTGGAATGATACCACCTCATTTTGGTTTTCCCTTACATTTAGAATAAGATTTTCATTACCTGTGATCTCATCTCTGTTATTGCCAAATATGATAAACGAGTTCATTTACTACAACAACAACAACAAAGCCATATCTCAACTAAATGGGGTCAGGCAGATGGATTCTTGTCATCCAATCAGCGTTGTTCGATGTCATACTTGAAACAAGACCTAAGCTATGCATCTCTTTCCTTACCACCTCCCTTAGAGTCATCTTAGCTCTGCCCCTAGCTCTTTTAGATCCTTCAATTTGAATTAAATCGTTCCTCCATACTAGATCTTCTAACGACATCCGTTGAACATGGCCATACCATCTTAAACGACTTCCTCATAGCTTATCGTGTATCAGCGATACTCCCAAATTAGCTCTAATATGATTATTCCTTACCTTATCCTTCTTAGTTTTGCTACACATCCATCTCAACATTCTCATCTCAGTTACACGAATTTTATCGATATGATGTTTCTTAACTGCCTAACATTCCGCACGATACATCATAACCGGTCGAATGACTCCTATAAAGATTTCTTTTAATTTTTAAAAGATTGCGTCGATCTCATAGCACTCCAAACGCACCTCTCCACTTCATCCATCTTATTTTAATCCTCTTTGAAACATCATTCTCTATAACACCTTCTTTATTTATGATTGAACCTAGATTTCTAAAATAATCACATTGTTGTTTCTCCCTCTCATCAATTTTCACCCCCTCATTATCCGTCCTTGTATGACTAACGTTACACCATATACTCCATCTTCATTCTATTTATCTTAAATCCTTTTGATTCCAATGTTGATTTCCATAGTTCCAACTTGGCATTAATCTTTGTTCTTGTCAGCGCCTTGTTTTCAATGTGTATTTTTTTTTGTTCTCAAGAACAACATTTATCAGGTAGTACTTATTTATGACTAATATCATTTAAGTAAATGTTTAATTTACTTAAGATATTATTCATAAATAAGCAAATACCCCCCCCCAATTTGAATCCAATAAAAATAGTCTAAAATTCAAATTTCAAAAGGATAAAAAGTCAACCCTCCAGTTCAAGAACAAAAATCGTATTTTTGGGTACGGGGGTGATTTTGAATTTCCAAATGCTAGGTTTTTTTTCCAAATATAAAAATTCCATAAATCTTATTATAGTAAAGCATCACTAAAAACCAAGAGTGCGTGAAAATAATCTCTTGCTTTGATGCCTAAAAAGTAATTTACATTCAGACGACTTTAAACAACATTCGTGTATTCCGAACAAGGTTTGACTGTAGTGTAACTCTTTCATTATAACTCGGATTCAAGCAAGCTTGGATTTGTTGGAAAGCTAATTATGCTAGTTTTGCAATGAATTCGAGATTGCTTGAATCTGAATTATATTAAAGGAGTTACATTCCACTCAAATTTGTTAGAAGTACACAAATGCTAGTCATAAATATGTGCTGCCTACTTAACTCATTATTTGTTGCCTTGTAGGTTTTCATGTTAATTAAGTTATGTTTTAAATGTTGATTATTTATGTGGAATGTTGCATATATATATAAACATTAATATAACATTAATATTTTAGAAATAAAAAAAATACATTGGGAATGCCTTGGTTGCCTAGGCGCCCAGGATGGTCCCGAATGCCTTGGATCGCCTTGTCGCCTTGACAACTATGCTATCAACACAATGTCATCAACAAAAAACATGTACCAAGGAACTTCATTTTGAATGTCCTTGGTTAATTCATCCATAATGAGGACAGAGAAAGGCCTAAAGCTAATCCTTTAAGTAATCCGATTGTGATTAGGAATTCACTACCTGATCCCCCACGGTTCTCACACTAGTCACTACATTATAATATATAACCTTGACTGTGCTACATATTTGCTTGAAACACTTCTCTTCTTTAGTAATTGCCAGATTAACTTTCTAGGGACTCTGTCATAAGTTTTTTCTAGGTCAATAAAAACCATATGGAAGTCCTTCTTGCCTTTTCTAAATTTTTCCATGAGTCTCCTAAGCAAGTAAATAGCTTATAGTGGATCTACCTAGCATAAAACTAAACTGGTTTTTTGAATAGTAGATTCTTGTCTCATGCGAGTTTCAACAATTCTCTCCCATATTTTCATAGTATGACTCATTAGTTTTATGCCTTTGTAGTCATTGTAGTTCTGAATATCTCCGTTATTTTTATAAATCGGAATCACAATGCTTCTTTTCCATTCTTCTGACATTTTTCTTGTGCTCATAATCTTATTGAATAGCTTAGTTAGCCAAGATACTCCATAGATTCTAAGGCTCTTCCAAACTTTTATTGGGACCTCTCCTAGGCTTGGTGCTTTGCTTACATTTATCTTCCTTAAAACTTCTTTTATTTTTGTCACCCTAATTTTGCGTATATATCTTTAGCAATGTAGCCTTCTGGGATACTATTACTCGAAGTGTCTTCTTAGTAGATGGTAGAAATAATCGTTCCATCTCTCTTTTATGTCTCATCCCTTACTGGAACTCTACCATTTGCTACGTCTAATATGATCTAAATCTCTATTCTTCCTTTCCCTCATTTATACCTTTTTAGATTCTCTATATCCTTTGTCTTTTGCCATGTCTTAAACTATCTTTCTTACTTTTAATGGCTGCTTGAACCTCATCATCCCACCACCAAGATCCTCTAGGGCAATGCCATTTTCCTTTCGATACACTTAGGACATCTTTAGCAACTTTCTTAATATAAGCAGTTCGTTTACTAAAGTCACATTATTTTTATTTTCTTGGCAGACTCGGTGAAGCTTAACTTTTGATAGGAAGTGGTTTTCTCATTGTAAGGAATAATTTTTGCTTTTATTCTCTTTGGTTCTTGTTAAAAATGTTGCTATAAGGGAATGGGTCTGATCACCAGGGCCCAATCCCATTCACGAGTTAACCAGACCGCACTAATATCATCTTGGAATTAGTGCCATCCAGTTGGCCTGCTGACTCACCTCCTTATGGTGGAGTCATTATCTTTTAGTGCTTTATCCTCTTATGTTTTGTTCTTTTGTGTTCTAAATCTCATAAATATTAATTGCCTCAGCATCCTTGGAGTCACTGGATAGAGGGGTCATCAATAAGGTGTTGAAGTTTACCTTTAGAGTGGATATAGGCTTTTACAAACTGAGCCCATAGTAAGTAGTTAGATACACCCTTTTATTTAATGGTGGTAATCTGAACAGGAGAATGGGCTGATTACCATCTGAGGAAGTCTTAGGATCAGCCATAAATGTGGAAACCCATATATAAATCGGCAGTGTAAAAACTATCACCCGTATGGACCCTTGCAGCAGCAGGAGAAGATCAGATCATTCCTTAGATACAAGTTGCAGTAGATCTGAGAAGGATCTTTCGGCAGATATCAGCAACTCAATGCTAGCAGTATTATAGCAGCAGTAGCACTCAGATCAGATCTAAATAGAGTAATATAAATAGTAGCAATAACGGAGATCAGCAACAGGATATAAATCAGATGTGATCTTAAACAGGAGAGCAGATCGATTGCAGCAGTGGGAAGAATCAGCAGCAGTGCATTGAGATCAGTTGCAGTAGATAAAAATTTGAGTAGCAGTAAGGCATCAATAGTAGTAGTACCACGAGCAACTGATCAGATGCAGGAGTAGCAGTAGGGGTAGCAGATTGACAGCACATCATCATTAGCAGTAGAACATTAGTACGTAGATGTAGTAGTAGGAATGGTAAGACCTAAGGGATTATCAAACCAGCAGTAAAAGATTACAGCAGTAATCTATTAAAGCTCTGATACCATGTAACTGAAAGCAAAGGGAAAATAACCGAACTGAGAGAGGGAGAGAACAAGATAAGAATGGAGAAAGAGTTGTTGATTCTACTGGATGGGATAATCAAACTAAATAGTCCTCTCCTCCCAGCAGCTACTATTTATAGATGAAAGAAAAGAGTAGAGAGATAGATCTAGGACTCCACATGACAAGGAGTCCTAGTGACAAAAATAGATAGAAAATCCACATGTTAACATGACAAGGAATTCCATGACTAAAAGGATAAAAGTAGTCCTATTCTAATAAGGAGAAGAGAACTCCCCAAGATAGGGAAGGGTCCTAGTTACATTATGAGACTTAGAAGAAAAAAGAATAAAACATAAGAGGATAAAGCCCTAAAAGGTAAATGACTCCACCATAAGAAGGTGAGTCAGCTGGCCAGTTGGATGGCACTCATCTTGAGATGTGATTAGCACCATCTGGTTAATTTGTGAATGGGAATGGGCCTTGGTGATCAGGTCCAGGGTATGGGAAGCCCTATAAAATATGGCGGATATAAAATAAATAAGATTTTATTTGACATGTGATTGAACTGTGATTCGTAGTTGTCAAGGCGTGGTCGGGCGGTTTTTATAGGCCAGGGCGCCTTATGAACATGAGAAAGGCTGTCGCCTAGGGCGCCTGGGCGTCGCCTGGGCGAAGCCTAGGGCGCCTTGGATACCCAGAATGTTTGGGCCCAAGGCGCCTTATGAACATGAGAAAGGTGGTTGCCCAGGGTGCTTGGGCGTCGCCCTGGACACCATCTGGGCGATGAGTAGGGCGCCTTGGACACCCAGGATGTCTGGGCGGCCACTTTGTTTTCAATGTGTTTATTTTTTTTTTCATATTTTTCCTTGACCTCTGAATTTTCTTCACAAGATTTATTAGGCTAGACAAGAACAATATATATTGGGTAATACTTATTTATGACTAATATCATTTAAGTAAATGTTCATTTACTTAAGATATTATTCATAAATAAGCAAATACCCCCCCTCCCCCCCATTTGAATCTAATAAAAATAGTTTCAAATTCAAATTCCACAAGGATAGAAAGTCAACCTTCCAGTTTAAGACAAAAACCGTATTTTTGGGTGCTGGGGCGATTGTCAACTTCTGAATGCTAGGTTTTTTTTCAAATATAAAAATTCCATAAATCTTATTATAGTAAAACATCACTAAAAACCAAGAGCGTGCCAAAATAATATCTTGCTTTGATGTCCAAAAAATAATTTACATTCAGACGACTTTAAACAGCATTCGCGTACTTCGAACAAGGTTTGATCGGAGTGTAACTCCTTTATTATAACTCTGATTCAAGCATTCTCAGATTTGTTGGAAAGCTGATTATGCTAGCTTTGCAACGAATTAGAGATTGTTTGAATCCGAACTATATTAAAGGAGTTATGCTCCGGTCAAATTTATTAGAAGTACGCAAATGTTAGTCATAAATACGTGTTGCCTACTTAACTCTAGGCACAATCCCAGGTCTCAGTGTGCACTAGCAAACTTGGGTCCACACCACATATTATCATTTTGGATTTTTTATTTAAACTAATGTGAGAATATGTGTAAAATGGTTAAAATAGGCTACAGAAAAAAAAACTCAGATCAAGAAAAACACTTTGATGTAGGTTAACCTATGGTCTCTAGTTTAACCTACTCTAATATAATGAACTAATACAAAGATTTATAAAATAACTAACTAATGGGTAGGAACTGTTATGGGCAGCAACTCACATGACATGCTTACGATATTAGTTTCATGATAATCACAAATAAAGAATAACATAAAGCCAAGTAACTTGATCAATTAAGCAATAGTCAATTAGGTTTCATGTTATGTTTATAATAAACCATAGGTTAAGAAGTACTAACATGCAAAAGATTTCAAAACTTCTAAACTAATAAGATAAATGCCTAATGACTAGATAAACCTATGAACATGTGAAAACAATAACTTTTCAATAATTAAAGAGATGATTACTAACCAAAACAGTGCTAAAACGACGGCTCAGTTGTAAAGAAGTCTCACATAATGATGCCCATGCTAATAAGTATTAAACATGATAAGATTATGGTAGAATTTATGTGGAATGGAGTTACAGCTCAGCATGATATACTAGAACAAAAATAAATAACTCAAGGCAGGCTATTACTATGATATGATAAGAGAGAAAAGGGACATGTAAAGAAACTAATAACGGGGGATATATATGCTGCCGGAAGTAGAGCAAGGGGTGGGAATAATATGCTAAAAAAAATATATCAGAAAAAAACAAAGGGGTAACAGCAATGCCGAGAGCAGTATAAAGGGAAATATCTGCAACAAGAAAGAGAGAGGGATAGGAAGATAAGAGAGGAAAAAGGGGGAAGGAAGTGATCTGTCATAGATCAGCAAGGGGGAAGGGGAGGCATACTTGTCTTAAGGAGAGAGAAACCGAGAGAGAGATGGGGGTTGGGATGTTTTCGTACCTGCAAAGAGAGGAGAGAGACGAGAAAGAGAGAGCACGAGAGCTGTTTTCCCTTTTGTTTTTTTTTTGTTTTTTCCTTCTGTAATCAATAATCATCATCTGAATTCCATTAATTAAGAAAGAACCTTTATAAGGCTTACAATCCTAATATCATTATGATTATAAAATCCAATTAAATATAAAGTCCTAAAACAACTCAACTACTAACTAAAGAACTATAATAGTCGTGGATCACATCTAGGGGGTGGGGCCCATACTTCTAAATAAAAGAAACTAACCCACGTCTAAGGAGAGTGTGGGGTCCACAATAATAGAAATAAAATAAGAGTAATAAAACAAATAAAAAATAGTCCTAAAACTAATGGACTATTGACTGACTGAGAGTCCTAAAACTAATGGACTACTGAGACGATGTCCTCATCACACTTTTGGGCTCTCGAAACCAAGCTTCGAGATGTCCCGGGAAAAATATCAGGTTTCGATCGAGTTTTTGTCGAAACCCGAGATATCTCGGTTTCAAGGCTGGCCGAAACCGGCCTCGAAACCGGCACCTCGAACCTTGGGTACAAGCTTACTTTTAGAGGAATAGAGACACAAACACTTATTTTGGCATCATAGAGGTAAGTAACATTATAGTCTTCCTCTTTGCAGTCTTTTTTCTTACTTATATGCTACGATGTTCTAAGTTTTAACTTCTTACTTTATTGATTTGTGATTTTTGTTTATTATAAATATGTTATTTTATGTCCTATATTTTGTTCATTATTTGTTGCCTTGATGTTTTCTCATATTAATTAAGTTGTCTTAAATGTTGATTATGTATGTAGAATGCTGCATATATATAAACATTAATATAGCATTAATATTTAAGAAATAAAAAAAAATGCATTGGGAACGCCTTGGTCAGTTGGTCGTCTAGGCGCCTAGGATGGCCCCGAACGCCTTGGATCTCCTTGTCGCCTTGACAACTATGCTGTGATCTCAAAGTAGTTGTGAGGTTAGCATATTTGTTTTGTCTCTTCATAGAATTTGAAGTTCAACTATCAACCATCAACGATCAACGATCAACATAAACTAACCCTGAAATGCTAATAAAGAAACTGCATTGAATTGATTTTCATGAAACCTATTATACATTAGATAATCTCTGCTTTTCTATTCCCCCTCCCCCCTCTCCTCTCCTCTCTTTCTGTTCTGATCCAAGTAGTGTTGTCAAGGTGTTGCCATATGGTGAACTGGGGTTCAGGTGACCCTTTCCTAGGAGAGGTTGAGCTAGGTGCTAGACTTCCAGGCCGCTGCCTAGGCTCTATTTTTGGGCTTGCAACCTCGCAGAAAGCCATATTGAATAAATTAGTAGTCAGAAGGATGGAGATTGAGGACATCTATTTTTTCCCCCTTGGATACCATAGAATCTTTTCTGGATGGATTTGATGTTGAATAAGAGACTTAGCTTTGAACTTTTGGACTTGCCATTTCTTTGTTCTTTTTCCAGCTCAAAATTGCATGGCACCACTGTACTTCTACGCTATCTTGGTCGAGAAGCAGCTATTCCCAATTTCTATCGCCAGAATGCATTGGAAGCAGGCCAGGTGTTGCTTTGTGAATTTGCAAAATCTCTTTAATACTTTGGATGACTTATTCAAGTATACTGATGCAGTTACCCAAGTTTTCCTCTCCAATGCAAAATCTCAATATTAATGTTGCTAATATATTTTGTATATTACTCTTTTTCAGGTTGATGAATGGCTAGAGTATGCCTCTATCTTTTCTCATGGTTCTGAATTTGAGAGTGGCTGCGCCTATGTTGATGAGTATCTATTGCTGAGGACTTTCTTGGTCGGTAGTAGTCTGTCTGTTGCAGATATAGCTATCTGGGCTGGTCTTGCAGGTAAATGTTTCTGTCTTGGGTCCATTAGGCTGCACTTCTGTTCCCATTTCCTGCAAACTGAGTCCAAGGTAAATGTTTCTGTCTTGGGTCCATTAGGCAGCACTTCTGTTCCCATTTCCTGTAAACTCCATTATGTATATGACTGTAGAAGTAGTTGTTTCCTGCAAACTTAGCATACCTTTCAATTCAATTGTAGAAGGTAGTTTACTAATCCCTTGACATAAATAACCTTCACATGCCTGGGTGAGAACCTGTCTTGTCATCTGCATTAGCTAGAAGGTCTCTTGGACCAAAAAATGGCTGTTCAGGTCTGATGGTTGGTCACCTTATTGTGTGGGAAACATGATGCAGTCCAAGAAGGCAACCAGCCCACATAGTCAACACTGTTCACGTGGTACTGTTCACGTGAACAGTATCAGCAGATTTTTTAGATTTAGAAAGTTTTCTTTCCATTGTATTAAAACCTTCTTATGTTATAAGGAGGTTTAATTTTTAGTAGTTTTCTCTCTTTCCTATTTTAATTGTAAGGATTCTCATTATAAATAAGAGGAGTAGAAGCTGGCTGGCGGTAGCTCTTAGAGCTTTTCCAGAAAAATTGAGAATCAATTAATTTCTGGTTGAGCCTCACGTGGTTGTGAGACTCAACCTCTTGTTCTTCTTTTCCTTGCAATTCTTGTGTTTTCTTTGATCTCGATTTGCTATCCCTTGGCTGGCGACATTGTTTCTAGAAGCCTCATCAATTTCTTTGGCTGAATTAAAATCAAATCACAAAATTATAGTGGAGCTGTCCAGAGCTAGGCGCTACCAGGTCCAGCCTACTTGTGGGCCCCATAACTTCCTCAAATTTGTTCTGATCTTCTTCAACTTTGGAGGGTTGTTCATAATTATTATAAAGATCATTCAACCTAAGTTTCATCAGTTTCTGATGGATAGATTTCAAGATAAGTAATTATTCCTATTACTTTTCTCTGCAGAATTTTGTATTGGACTGAATTAAGATCCTGTAGCAAAGAGGGCTTGTTAATTTGATATGTTTTAACCCCTTTGCATCAAAACAAGGTCAGATTGTTGGTTAACCTATTGTGTGGGATATTAAACAAGTCGTCATTTTGTCAGTTCAGTTAATTTGTTCATGGATTGGATGGTTAATTATCATCTAATGCTGTCACGCTATTAGCATCTGTAATAGTTTCACTGCCAAGTAATGATACCACTCCTTCCTACTACTTGGATTTTTTCCCCCCAAAATGTGGTGCTATGATGTTGATCTTTGTTTATGTCTTTCTTATAGGTTATCTTTTTGTCCTTTGTATTTAATTATTGGTTACCTTCTTAATATGTCTGCTATTCTGTGGTCTGCAGGTGCTGGACAAAGATGGGAGAGCATAAGAAAGTCGAAGAAGTACCAAAATTTGGTCCGTTGGTTCAATTCAATAGCTGCAGAATACAATGTGGTGTTAAATGAACTCACAGCGGAATATGTTGGGAAAAAAGGTCTTGGAAAGTCTTCCATGATCAAACCAAAGGAAAGAGAGCAGCGTGTTAATCAATCAACAAGTGTGAATAGGGAAAGTGATGAGAAGGGAAAGGTTAGCACTCGGTCCACCTCCGAAATTGAACTTCCCCATGCTAAAATTGGAGAGGTCTGGTTGCGGTTCGCACCAGAACCCAGTGGGTATCTTCACATAGGGCACTCAAAAGCTGCACTCTTGAATCAATATTTTGCTCAAAGATACCAAGGGCATATGATTATCCGCTTTGACGATACCAATCCCTCAAAGGAAAGCAATGAATTTGTTGAGAATCTGCTAAAAGATATTGATACTCTGGGCATCACATATGAGAAAGTTACATACACTTCAGATTACTTCCCGCAGTTGATGGAAATGGCTGAAAGATTGATACGTCAACGCAAGGCTTATGTTGATGACACACCAAGGGAACAGATGCAGAAAGAGAGGATGGATGGTATTGAATCAAAATGTAGGAACAATAGCCCTGAGAAGAATTTGGAATTGTGGAAGGAGATGATTGCAGGCACTGAGAGGGGTTTGAAGTGCTGTCTCCGGGGTAAGCTGAACATGCAAGATCCAAATAAGTCACTTCGAGATCCAGTGTACTACCGGTGCAATCCGGTTCCTCATCATCGTATTGGGTCCAAGTATAAGATATACCCTACATATGATTTTGCATGTCCTTTTGTTGATGCTATTGAAGGTATAACACATGCTCTACGATCTAGTGAGTACCATGACAGAAACGCACAGTATTACAGGATTCTTGAGGATATGGAATTACGCAAAGTCCACATTTATGAATTTAGTCGGTTGAATATGGTATACACACTTCTTAGTAAGAGGAAACTTCTTTGGTTTGTTGAGAATGGAAAAGTTGATGGATGGGATGATCCTCGTTTCCCGACTGTGCAAGGAATAGTACGTAGAGGTTTAAAGATTGAAGCCTTGGTACAATTCATTCTTGAACAGGTGAGATATAGTGATAGTCTAGTCTGATTTGTGAGTTTTTATATCTTTATTTTTTTCTTTTTTACTTGAAATTGTTAGACTCTTCAATGTTAAAACTGTTTCCTGTTTGCCAATGATTTGCAGTCTCAGAATCTCCCTATGCATGCAAATTCATATCTTTGATTTCTTTTTGCTGTACTTTCTGTGATTCATTCTTTTCTTTTTTGTTAACATTGGTGGTTTGAATTCTGTTATATGCTCGAAAGGTTAATCTCTAATTTGATCTTACTGTTTTTTTTTTCTTTAGGGGGCCTCGAAAAATCTCAATCTTATGGAGTGGGACAAACTGTGGACCATTAATAAGAAAATAATTGATCCAGTTTGCCCCAGGCATACTGCAGTAGTTGTAGAACAGCGTGTGATGTTGACCCTTATGGATGGTCCTGAGAAACCATTTGTTCGTATCATACCTAGACATAAGAAATATGAAGGGGCTGGAAGCAAAGCTACAACATACACAAAAAGAATATGGATAGATCATGCTGATGCTGTCTGTGTGTCACAAGGTGAGGAGATAACTTTGATGGATTGGGGGAATGCAGTGGTAAAAGAAATTTTGAAGGACCAAGATGGAAATGTCACTGAATTGATTGGAGTTTTGCACCTTGAAGGCTCTGTTAAGACCACAAAGTTGAAGCTTACATGGCTGCCTGTAATTGATGAGCTTGTTAATTTATCCTTGTTTGAGTTTGACTATTTGATCACCAAGAAGAAGGTAAATGCTTGTTGCAACTGCTTCAAATGATTGATTTTTTTTTATTTATTATTTTTATCTTTCAACCCAAAAAATAAAAAATAAAATATCATCTGAGGTTCGTCTAGTTTTTCCTGTTGCCTTCTGCTCTTGTAATTTCATTTTTGGTATCTGTGGTGTATAAAACTTAGAAACATATAATGTCGTTGATCTCTGTATCTGTTATGATGATACTGCAGCTGGAAGAAGGGGAGGATTTTGTTGATGTTCTTAATCCTTGGACAAAAAAGGAAACTGCCGCACTTGGGGATTCCAACATGCGCAATCTGAAGCGTGGGGATATAATACAGCTGGAGAGGAAGGGCTATTTCAGGTGTGATGTTCCACTTATTAGACCTTCGAAGCCTATAGTGCTGTTTGCAATCCCAGATGGTAGGCAACAAACATCACTCTGATGAGTCCTTTATGAGCTAGTATATTATGTTTTTACGTTGACCCTGTTGTCATAACATGTACTCCTTATTTATTATGCTGAGCAGAGCAGATTGTTGGTACTTTTCTAACTATGTTAGTTGCTGGCCTTGGACCTATTTATTATTTCACCCATCCTCCCCCCCCTCTTTCTTGTTTCTAAAATCTAGCTCATCGATTGGCTAATGTTTGAGTGACCATTTCTCATTGGTTGGGAAGGGAGGGACCATTCATTTATTTTGGCACAAACAGTCCAATGAGGTGATTCCTCGATTGCCTCTTGCCTCTTTATTTAGCAAAAGTTGAAACTCCTATTTTGATTGCAAATGACCTGTTTTTATGGGCTTGAAATTTCTTGTTTTGCTCAGACAAAATTTATGGATGATCTGTGTTGTTCATAACTCAGTATTATGATAGTATCAAGGTTCAAAACGTCGGATTTTATCCCCATTTCACTCAAATCCAAAACTGAATTGGTGCAAAATTTACCAAAATTTTGGTGGTTATTTCATTTTGATTTCTTATGAAACCGAAATATTTTGAAAATTTTGATGAAATTATTTCGCTGAATATATCCTCGTTCTGTTCCTCTTACACTTTGCTCTTGCATCCTGGGCCTTCTCATCTGGTGAGTTGTGACAATTGGTGTTATGGTGCTTTTTTTTTTTAGGTGCTAGTCATGGCGCTATTCCGCTACCAAATAGATTATGGTAGTAGCTGCCAGTACCTCGTAATATCCAGTTTATATGTATTTTTACAGCACTTTAAGTGGTCAGAGGGAAACTCCAACCTTCCCAGCTCAGCATCGTACTTTTGCCACCACTCTATAATGGTGGCCTAGAGTTCCAAGAAACCCTAATTAGGTCGCTAGGGCCCACTTTCAGGCGATAACATCTTGCATCCAAATCCTCTCCAATGTGTACGGCCATTAGAGGAGTGGCAGTGGTCGCTCGATGAGTGCCATGTGGCCTTCCTCCTATCTAATGGCTGTAACCATTTGGCGATTATAGATCTGGATCCATACTAGGCACGCATACGTTTTCTTGTTTCCTTATCTTTTTCCTTAATTGAAATCCCTAACTTCTACCGTCTTCTACCCTTTTCTACCGTCCTTTGTTCTTCTTTTGTTCCTGAAGCTCTGTTGCATTGATCAGTACAACAATGGCGGCACCCATAGTTTATGCGGAGTACTCCTATGAAATCGAGAAAGCTGGTCAGAATCTTCGCGAGCTCATCTCCAGCAAAAACTATGATTGGTACAACAATGGTTGGTTGGTTTTTGAGAATAAACAGCCCAGAAGGGATCCTAATTTCCTGAAACTGTTTCCAAATAATTATTCTAAACAAGTATTCATATGATCAGAGTAACCCAAATGGAGCAAACCCGCCAATGGAATTCAAATAAAACCAGAGATATCTAAAACTGAAGTGGAATCAAGAGAAAAAAAAAAAGAAAAAAAAAAAAGAAAAGAAAAAGGAAGACAATGAACTGAGAAGTACGTAACCTGACAGCTAGAGAGAGGGTGTTTAAGAAAAAAGTGTTCGGGTACTGAACCTCCCAAATATGGGTTGAAATTGTTTCCAATTATTGAAGGATCCAATCGTCCATCCGGCGGTTGAAGTTAACCAAACGCATCTATCCATCGATGTATTAGTAAGTATGCCCAATTAAGGCAATTGAAGCCTCCAATAATTGAAGACAATTTGACTCCCTAAATACTAGTTTTTGGAGAGAGAAAGAAACGTGGGCCGTAAGGAAACTTGGAAGGAAACACCCTTTTTTTTAACTTTTGTGTAATAATTTTGATTCCTCCTTCAATTTGATCGGGAACACATCTGTAAACCCCTGTTCTTGAACTTTGAAAACAGTTCTTTGCGCGTTTGAAACCAAAAGGGTCGGATTCCTTGAAGAAAATTTCATTTCTTCTCTGGTTGCGGAGCGAGTAGAAGTTAGGTATTCACTCTGGCAAAGAAGAGAGATAATGATCGCTCTATCTGATCCACTCTAGTTCACTCAGTGAGCGGTGAGCGTCGTATTCTATGTAACATGATCCACGGTTTTTAGATCCACTCTATTTGCTTTCGGCCTTTAGATTGGAGAGGTGCCAGATGGCACTCCTCCAATGGCCACTGCCACTCCTCCAATGACTGTACACGTTGGAGAAGATTTGAACCTTAAAATCTCACGATTGAGATCATCTCTAGTCCGTCCAGTTCGTTCAGCCGTGAACGGACGGACTGGAATCAAAGAACACACCTACCAATACATTGGGGGGCGTGTCTCGTGATTCCAATCCGTCCGATCACGACTGAACAACCGGACAGACTGGAGACGATCTTTTTCCAAAATCTCAAACAAATGCCTGTAGCAGTGCTGTATTTTCAGAACATGCCAGGTGCCTTTCCAAAAGATGAAATAAACTCCTGGAAGAAAATGTAATAATTCTGGATAGTACAAGGACTCTAGAAGTGGGGAGAATAGGGTCGAACTCGCAAATAGAGTTACTTCTAAACAATTTCAAGAAGAATTTTGGCCTTTGAAATGATGAGCACCAGTCTTCTCCAACCCCTAGATTGTAGCAGGAGCTAAAACGGATGGTACGGGTTTTCAATGAATTAGATATAATATGGTATGACGGAAAAAATGGTAATATACACTCATAAATTGAAGAATTATATCTAAATTAATGAGAATACATGACATTTATGATGTGTTCAATCACAAATGGTAAGAAAAAAGTAATAAAGTAACGAGTTTAAAAGCAATTATGAAGAAGTAGCCAACCTTTAAGCCCACATCGGTTACATGGAGAAAACAATAAGAGTATTAAACGATGTAGGATTAATCGACTCATTACTCATGAACGATGCAGGTTAAAATACAGATACGGGTACAGTACGGTACGCATTTTAAACGCTTTTCAAACGGCAAGGCTTGGAGTATGGAGTATTTTAAAGTATTTTTTAAATCAATACGATAATACGTATTTTAAACAATCAAATACGATACGATAATACGATACACGTTTAAAACACGTTTTAACTAATAGATTTAGACAACTTTGGGATGTTGCAGCATTAGAACCACTCGGCCAAATCTTGTAAAATTTTGGGAGGATCTCAAAACCCCACCCTCATGAATCCACTCAATTGTTGATCAGAACAGTAAACAATATATTATAAATAATTCTTTGAACTTAGATCTGGTGGTAGGACAGATCTAGATCTGAAACTTTGATCTGGATCTTGCAATTACCAGTCTTTTGACCATGCTCAGCAATGTGGGTTACTTCCAGGCAAGGAACTGATGTGTAGATTTCAGAGAGGAAGGAAAACTAAAGGCATCGAGGATTCTGACATTCTACTGACCTATATATTGACACACAAATTTAGATTTTTTTTTTAATTTTTTTAATTTTAATTTTTATATTTTTCTTCGGTGGAGACAACTCTAAAAGTTTGATCTTCCTGAGGGTATCAATATTGAACCGAAGCCAGCCAATGAAACCGTAATTGGTCATTAAAAATCGAATTGTATATGTTAGAAATATTAATGTAGGCCCTTACCGAAATCAGTTGGTGCTAGGATTAGCGTCAGCTGATGTCGGCAAGGCTTGGTTGGCCTATTTTAAGTAGTTTTTTTAATTCTTTTTTTGTGTTCTCTTTGTTTTTTTAGTGTGATCTCTATCTTTAGAAACTTCCTTTGTAACTGGTACATGTTTTTCTATATAAATACAAATTTTAGAGGAGTAGAGAGCCATCGATTCTAGGGTTCAGCTCTTTGCTGTCCACTAAATCTCTCTCTCTCTCTCTTCTTCTTGTTCTCAATTCTCTTCTCTATATTTTTCTGGTTTGTGAACTTGTTGGTTACTTCTTTGTGAATCATTACATGGTATCAGAGCACTAGATCTTGGCTATCATTCAAAATTATTTTTTTGATAGGCCTTTGATATTTTTGCTCTTATTCTACTATTTCTTCTTTATTACTACTAAGATGGTCGAGTTTTCTTTTTAACTTCGTCTATGCTACTAATGTTGGTTGATTAAACTGCTCAATCATCTTGTGCTCATGTGTTGAGAATTATAGAATTTTTTGCTACCCTACTACTACCCCCCCCAATACTTTGAGCCTCATTTTTTTTGCTAATATATATATATATATATATATATATATATATATATATATATATATATATATATATATATATATATATATATAAAGTGTGTGTGTTGTGTGTGACAAAAAAAATCATCATCATATCACAAATCCTGATCATTGTTTGGTGTTAAGAGATACTAGTTATCGAATCATCTAGTGGAATAACAACCAATAGCTTCGACGGTAACGGTGTTGTTCTTCGAAATTGATTTCTGATACAACCAATCTCTAAGCCATTAATAGTCAGGAAGTTCCTTACATCCACTACCTCCACACCAAAAAAAAAAAAAAAAAAAAAAATCATCATCATATCACAAATCTTAATCATTGTTTGGTGTTAAGAGATACTGGTTATTGAATCATATAGCGGAATAACAACCAATAACTTCGACGGTAATGGTGTTATTCTTCAAAATTGATTTCTGATACAACCAATCTCTAAGTCATTAATAGTCAGGAGGTTCCTTACCCCACAACCTCCACCAACCTTGTTTTTATCTTGAGCCTTTATTCCTTGGCCACTTGGTTGGTTGAACCAAGAATTTTTTTTAATATATTGTGCTTGATTATTTATGTTCAAGATAACTGAATCCAAGTCTTCAGAAACTCACATTATTTCTATTAAGTTGAAAGGGGTTTCCAACTACCTACTATGGGCATAGGCTATAAAAGCCTACATCCGATGTAAGGATAAATTTAAACTGTTGCTTGAAGAGGCTCTTACAGTTGATGACACAAATAACGAGTCAGTTAAGCTTTATGATGCTTGGCAGCGTGATAATTCTCTTGTCCAGACTTGGTTATGGAATAGCATTGAACCATCTATCATGTCTACTGTAATATTCCATGATACTGCTAAGACCATTTGGGTTGACTTAAAGGAGACCTATGGATAGGATAAGAACGTGTCTCATATTTATGACCTGTATGAACGAATGTTTACCTATTCCATTGGTGATAAATCCCTAACTGATTATTATGGGAGTTTTAAAGGTCTCATTGAGGAGATTCAAACTCTGCAACCTCTGACCAATGATATTACCAATCTTAAAGCCCAACAGTCTGAGTTATATGTTGCCAAATTCTTGGCTAGCCTATCTCCTGAGTATTAGGCTGTGAAGAGTCAGTTCTTTGCTGGAGAATCCATACCTACCCTGAGTGAGACTTTCTTTCGTCTCCAACGTCTTGTACCCCAAACTGACTCTTCTCTTAAAGATACTTCTGCCTTGTTTGCTGGCCATGGACAGAGTTCTTCCTCAAGAGGCGGTGGTACCATCCGTGGTGGTGGTCGTGGTTTTGGAAGACCACCTATTGATAAGTCTGCTCGTTTTTGCCCTCATTGTCAGAAGCCCAATCACACTGCTGAAGCCTTTTGGGAAAAGTTTGGACGTCCAGAATGGGCCGATAATTTGGTTACCACTGCTGCCATCCATGATGCATCTCCTGCTGCAGTACTTGTTCCTCCACCCACACCCATAGTTCCCTCTGCACACTATGAGGCCCTACTTCATGGGGTTCAACAACTTGAGGCATTTGGCTCCACATCCACTACTACCTTAGCTCATACAGGTAACTTTGCCCTTATTTCCCATATTTCTCCTTGGATCATTGTTTCTGGAGCTACCTACGACATGACTGGTGAAACTTTTACCTTCTCCTCCCTTCATGATACCACTAGCCCTGTTACTATTTACCTCGTTGATGGTTCCTCCACTACTGCCTCTCAACATGGTGCTATATCCCTTACCCCCTCTATGACCTTACCTTTCATATTACATGTTCCTAACCTCCCTCTTAATCTTTTATCTATTAGTCAACTAACCAAGTCTCTTAATTATGTGGCTATATTTTTCCCTTCTTATTGTACTTTTTAGGATCTTAGGACCAAAGAGATGATTGGTGGAGGACGTGAGCATGCTGGTCTATACTATTTGGAGCCCACTGAACGTTTACCTACTACTGCAACTGCATCCACTACTACTCCTCTTCAATGGCACAACCGGCTTAGTCATTTATCTCTGTCTAAAATGAAAGTACTTATCCCTAATTGCATGTCTCTCCCCTCTCTACAATGTGAGGCCTGTGAATTAGGAAAGCATCATCGTACCCCTTTCTCTACTAGTACTTCTCCTGGATTTCTATCCCTTTTTCCTTAGTTTGTTCTGCTATTTGGGGTCCTTGTAAGACTCCCAATAGGTTAGGCCTTGCTTATTTTGTAACCTTTGTCAATGACTTTTCCAGGATGACCTAGCTTTATCATTATGAATTTCCTTCCATTTTTCGTGGGTTCTATAAAAAAATTTTAAATCAGTTTGGCGTGTCCATTAAAGTGCTATGTATTGATAATGCTCTTGAGTATGTCTAATCTATTGTTGCTAATTTCTGTCTCAAGAATGGTATCATTCATCAGACTAGTTGTATTTATACCCTTTAACAGAATGGGATTGCTAAACGTAAAAATAGACATTTCTTGGACATTGTCAGATCTCTATTGTTTCATATAAATGTCCCTAGTTTCTATTGGTGTGATGTGGTTTTAACCGCTTGTTATCTTATAAATCGGATGCCGTCTTCTGTCCTTCATGATAAGGTTCCCTTTCGCCTTCTTTATCCTGATGCATCCTTGTTTAATGTCTTCCCACGTGTCTTTGGTAGTATCTGCTTTGTTCATATCATGCATCCAACATTAGGGAAGCTTTCCCTTCGTTTTATTAAATGTACTTTTTTATAGTTATTCTCGTACTCAAAAGGGGTATCGTTGTTATGATCCTACTACTAAACAACATTATGTTAGTCATGATGTTACTTTCTTTGAGGACAAACCATATTATCTGGTTGCCGTGCCATCCCCTTCTCCTACCATTTCTTCTGATCCTCTTATTCTTCTACCATCTATCCCCCCCACTGAGACTGCATCGCCACCTACTCATCCCATGCTTTCGGACTAGCCCCCACCCCCCTCCAGGTTTATACGAGACGTCATCCACTGGCTCCTCTTGGTACGGCTCCATCTGTCTCAATGCCCCCAACTATGTCTTCAATTCTTGAGGTCTCTGATGATCTCCCTATTGCTCTTCAAAAAGGTACCCGTACTTAGAATCCCTCTTTTCCTTACCCTATTGAGTATTTTGTTACAACTGCCCACCTTCCCCCTTGCCACCAAAATTTGGTGCATTCCGTTTCTACTACTGTTGTTCTCTCTTCCGTTAAACAAGCCTTATCCCATCCTGGTTGGAAAGCAGCAATGCATGCCGAGATGGGTACTCTTCTGGAGAGGAAAACTTGGACATAGTTGATCTTCCATCAAATCACACAATGGTTAGATGCTGATGGATGTATACAGTAAAACATAACTTAGATGGTACAGTGGATAGACTGAAGGCTAGACTTGTGGCCAAAGGATTCACTCAAACTTTTGGAGTTGATTATTTTGAGACTTTTTCTCCTATGGCTTGTCTAAATTCAGTTCGTGTACTTATTTCTTTGGCCGTCAACCTTGATTGGCCTTTTTATCAGATGAATGTCAAGAATGCCTTCTTATATGGTGATCTCCACTAGGAATTTTACATGGAGCAACCTCTAAGGTATGTTGCTCCGAGAGGAAGCTCAATTAAGGTGTGCAAGTTACTTAAGGCTATATATGGCCTTAAACAGTCTCCTCGTGCTTGGTTTGATAAATTTAGCACTGTTGCTATAGGTTTTGGCTTCACAACATGTTATTCTGATCACTCTATCTTTGTCAGACATCGTAACTCCAATGTCACCATTATTGCTATTCATGTTGATGATATTATTATTACAGGAAATGACAAGTCTGGTATTGTTAAATCAAATCATATTTAAATGCTAAATTTCAAATAAAAGACTTATGACTTCTTCATTATTTTTTGGGGATTGAAGTAGTACGTAGCCGTAAAAGCATAAGTCTTTTTCAACTGAAATATGTACTTGATCTTCTTTCTGAAACTAGCTTACTTGGAGCCAAGCCTGCTGATACTCCTATGGACTCACATAAGAAACTTGAAACGTGTGATAGTCTTAAGTTATCTGATGTTTATCAATATAGATGCTTGGTTGGGAAACTGATCTATCTTACTATCACTTGACCTGACCTCTCCTTTGCTGTTGGAGTGGTGAGCCAATTTATGCAAGCTCCCAAAGTAGCACATTGGGAAGCTGCCTATCGTTTATTGCGTTATCTGAAGAAAGCTCCTCGTAATGGTTTTTTTTACCATCAACATCGTCATCTTAATGTTGTTGGTTATTCTGATGCTGATTGGGCAGGAGCTGATGGTGACAGACGTTCAACTACTGGATATTGTACTTTTGTTGGTGAAAATCTTGTTACATGGTGGAGTAAGAAGCAAACTACTGTTTCCAAGTCAAGCGTTGATGCTGAATATCGTGCTATGGCACAGACTACTGCAGAGTTATTATGGTTGAGAAATCTTTTGCAAGAACTTGGTTTTTCTTCAACTCAACCAATGTCCTTACTATGTGACAATCAATCTGCTATTTATATTGCGAGTAATCTAGTCTTTCATGAGCGTACCAAACACATAGAAGTTGATTGTCACTTTGTTTGAGATGCCGTCATGAAGAAGTTAATTGTTACTCCATTCATATTTTCTTCCAATCAACTTGCTAATATTCTTATAAAGCTGTTGTTTGGACCTACATATCGATTAAACTGTCACAAGCTTGGATTGAGTGATTTATACATTCCAGCTTGAGGGAGAGTGTTCGAAATATTCATGTAAGGGCTAAACAGGCCCTTACCGAAATTAGCTGGTGCTAGGATTAGCACTAGCTGATGTCGGCAAGGCCTGGTTGGCCTATTTTAAGTAGTTTTTTAATTCTTTTTTTATGCTCTCTTAGTTACCTTAGTGTGATCTTTATCTTTAGAAACTTCCTTTGTAACTGGTACAGGTTTTTCTCTATAAATACAAGCTTTAGAGAAGTAGAGAGTCATCAATTCTAGGGTTCAGCTCTTTGTTGTCCACTAAATCTCTCTCTCTCTCTCTCTCTCTCTCTCTCTCTCTCTCTCTCTCTCTGTTTTCTTCTTCTTCTCAATTCTATTCTCTATATTTTTCTAGTTTGTGAACTTGCTGGTTACTTCTTTGTGAATCGTTACAGTATATATTCAGTTTGGTTTCGATTTTGAAAGGAAATTGATGGTTCCAAATCGAACCGGTTAAACTGAAACGAGACTGATTTACACCTTTAGTTAGAACAGACCATGTGTTAAAACTTCTCTACAGGTTCGTGCAGAGAATATTCAGGCAATGATCATCTTGAGGTGGTTCAATCTTATATGAAAAAAGTATTGATGATTAGCCCTTGGGGCGTCCCAATGGACGATGCTCCCGCTATTGCAGGGTCTGGGGAGGACAGAATGTACATAGCCTTACCTCCACAATGTAAAGAGGCTGTTTCCTTAATTTTTGTTCTAGGTTGTACGTATTTTTCTTTGGCTAAAAGACTAATGTTTGTTATATTCGTAAAGATTTAATATTCCTAGTTAATTACATGGCTAGGAGAAGTAGATAGATTCACTAAACTTATTAAGGATTATGGATGCTATGCATATTTTACAAATTTCTCAGTAAATATTATTTGGAGAAAAGTTATGGCTGATGAAGTAAAATAGAATTTTTTTGGCATAGCAGTTGACTTCGAATCATTACTTTTCTTTCTTGACTCCTTATTTAATGAGTATCTGAAACTACCATCAAACTCACAAAAAATGAACTCAAAGTTATCCGGGCTCTGCCACACCATGGTTGTTCGGACAAGCAATTATCAGCCCATAATATTTTATATTCCTTCAAAAAAAAAAAAAAAAAAAAACCAGTGTAATGAAATAAACCCAATTGAACATTCCTAGCCCAAACCCAAAATATAAGTTTAAACATAGCCTGAGATAGAGCCATAAAGTATGAACAAATAATTGAAGTACTACTAACAATGGTCATGCAAAACCCTGTTAAGACAATCCATGATGATCGGTACAATACCGAAGTCAGTCCAAACCTTAAATTTCCATGTAGTTTATTTGTCCCAATCTGCATCAATGTTTGGACATCCCCTCATCCTTATATGTTCCTCTAACCTTGTTGGAAGCTAGACTGGTGTACCCGAAGGATGGTGGACTAGTTGTCTATAGATTATTGAATCCAGGTAATTGTTGACTGCCCACTGGAGTATAGTACTGATTCCACCCCGGCCCATTATATGAGGCAAGATGAACTGCTTCAAGTGTACAAGTCAGAAAGCAAGACCCAAAATTTTTGGATTGCAAATACTGCTCATAAAATGCACATATTGATGAATGTTTGATATAGAAAAATTCTTATACCAAACAAAAGTTATTTAAGTATTACACGCACAATAAACAAATTACTAGGAGTGGTAGAAATCCAGACAAATCTGGGTCCAGCTCAAATAGCATGCAATGTCTGTGCCTATTTTCTTTAACTGTAATAATCTACCATCTAATAATTGAACAGATGCACCATGCATGAATGCTACAACATGCATGGCAATTAAAAAGTTGCCAAAAAAAAAGTAGGTTTGTGTTGGAACCTTGGCTCCAAAGGGGGAGATTGTCGGAACCTTGGCCAGTATTGAGCAGATATGGGTAGTTTCAAGTGTTTTGTCATTGTTGGCAACCACAACAGCGTGTGTGTGCAAAAAAGTGGCAATATGGGCAGTCTCCATGAAGACCAGTGCATAGAAGTGATAGTATGGGCAGTCTCCATGAAGACCAATGCATAATGGTAGTGTTTGTGATAATTTTCCAACATGAAGAAAGCTTCTAAAGAGGAGAGAGAAATAAGAGAGAGAAAGAAGAGAGAGAAAGTGGGCCATGTGGGTCTCACATGGCGTGGCTTGCCACCTTGGCACCAGCCCAGGCCAGCATGGCGGAGGCCTGTTGCACCAGGCCAGTAGCAAGGTCACAAGGCAGCCATCCCACATGCAGGTGCATCGCAGCTGCTAGCCAGCCATGCCATGCCATGCCGTACACAATAGCACAGCAGCTGGCCAGCCAGGCCTTTGCCCCGCGTATAGTAGGAGGACCATGCCACGTATACCGCATCAGGGTTCGCACAGCAGCGCACGACCCTCCCCCATGTGTTCGACGCATTTCCTCAATGAACAGGGTCCTTAGGACCCTACTGGAAAAATGGACCCTGAATCGTTGCTTAACAAAACCAAATGGTTACAGAGGCCATTCGGCCAAAAGATAAGGGCATGTTGGTCCTTTTGATGGAGGGTTTATTCGAAATCCACCGTGAAAATGAAACCACGGAGTCCAGATCCAAATCCTGTGGCTCAACATAAGGTGGGATCCTGTGTGTTGCTGGATCCGCGTCAAGATGCTCCCATGAGCATTAGGATTGGGCGGAAGCACCTTATAATCGTGCGTCACATAGAATGAAGGTGAGTGGGCGATTCAGTGGGGCGCTCATCTGATAAGCCAATGCATTTGATGCTGATCCAGTGGCCATGGTGACTCTCGATCGTAAATAACGCGATGAAGCCAATCCAGTGGCTATCGATGAATCCCGCCCTCCTGCAGATATCGTGCGGCCTCAACTCAAGATTCTAGATTCTACCAATCAAAAATTGACACCGCACCTACTGTGTCAGCGACGACACGGCTTGTGTGTATCGCGGTGCACCAAATTCATCCTATTAGATTCCATTTTAAATGATCTAAGCGGTCAAATTTTGATTGGTCATATCTTGGCCGTCTGAGCTCAGATTGAGATGATTCAAGTCCCCTGGTCTCCATTTTTGAAGCTGAATCCATTGGAGCAACTTTGAAGGTCTGGTTGTGCGAGAAATCTGGGGTTCTGTTGGAAAACCCTTGTTGGAGCATCTTGGATTTGATTTTTGGATTCCACCTTTTTCTACTACCATTAATGTCTTAGTAAGGCTAAGGAAGAGTGCTGTGAGCTTCTATTGAGCCTCCATAGAAGCTTTGGTGAGAAGAAATGGCATGAGTGGCTATTAGAAGTAGTGAACAAGCTCACTAGAGTGCTCCATAGAAGGAGTGATTATGCTGGGAAGATAATATCTCACACAAACCCTCATTATGATGTATGTACTTAGTGGGAAGGGTTTGTAATCAAACTATTCATGTATTTTTAGTCTACTGGATTGGGGCTTAGCAGACTTGTGGGTTATAACTCATATTCGAGTTGTAGCTTGTCTTATCCTAGTGGTGTGGCACCTCGTTATTGTAACAGTTGAACTCCACCTATTATAGTTGTGTATTGGGTATAATACGAAACCCTGGTTAGGGTATTACCCCATGGACTAGCCATCACAGTGCGTGATTGGTGAACCAAGTTACATATTGTGTTATGGATGTATTTGTGGAAGCCTATGTGTGTGGAATAGAAGTTTGTGTGCTGCAGGTTTGGGTGTACACACTTGGCAGACTAAGCCCCTAGTATGGATACCTGTGGGTGTGTGATTGGTGTGTGCACGAAATGTGTTTGACAAACTGGTTGTGAGAGAAATCCATCTGACAGCTCAAAGCAACATACAGTGAACAACAACTCTTGACAGTAGTGACCAAAGTAGAAGGCTAGATCATCTCAGTGGGATTGTTTTAGTGGGAACTGAATCACCCCCCCTCCTCTCAGTGACTACTTGGGATTAACAGTTTGAAAAATATCATACACTAAAAGCTGCAAACTCAGTTATTGTAATGGAAACAAAAAGATGATCATTGTCACACCCCAATTCTGTACTATTCAGAATGGTGTGATGAACCGCTAATAAACCAACGGTTCAACCAGGATCTCGAATAGGCTGTGTCCATTTGCTTAAACCATACGCATCCACAACCAAAAATCAGAATAAATACACGATAGCGGAAGTCTTTAATATTAAATGAACTGAGAGTCTAGTTGTGATAAAGTAAATAAATTATCCAATTATCTCCCAAAAGGACTAAGACATAAAATAATTAAATCAAATACATTGTCTGTATAACTTAAACAAAATTTAATAAAAAACATAGGAGTTGCACTCGCATGATGAATCATGCGACTCCATCATCACTTCTGCCTCCATTGCCGTCGCATGCCCGTATGTTGGAGCATTCATATAACCTTCCACCATCGTATCTGCATCATCAACTAAAAATATACGAATCGAAAAGGGTGAGCACACATCACGGCTCAGTGAGCAAACAAAACAATACAACAAACATATGCATGCATTCAATTCATTATCTTTGGTCTGGTTCATAAGTTTGCAATGTGTAATAGAAAGGATAGGTGGCCGCCGCACCTCTATACATGAATGTGTGGAACAGCCTAATGGATCAAACACCATTGTCGCCCCCACATGCACCCACCATGGGATAGAGATAGAGCTAAAGTGCTTAGGACTGCACCGCATCACACTTCCCCTGATGCTCTATCCATACTAACACGTAAGCCCCTGTTGGCGAGGGCTTACAAACTGAGCTCGCAACTAACCAATCCTAATGTCAAACAGTGTATCCAAGGCCTCACCCCAGCATCCCTCAATACGTCCATAGAGATAGAGCTAAGGCCCCCCGGAAGAGTCAGAGACTACACGGTTCGAGACTACCTCCCCTGATGCTCTATGACGTAATAGTTATGCTAAGGTAATGGTGATACGATGATATTAGTGGACAAGACTTGAGTAGAGATAGAGCTAGAGTCTGGTGACCAGGCTGAACCACAGTGTCACGTCCTCCCCCTGATGCCTCACTCGCATCAAGTACACTAACCACACACAAACATTCACTTGCCTATTCCTAGCATCATCATCAACATCATATTATAAATAAACGGAAATTAAATATGCATGAACAGTAATAACAGGAATAGTGGATGGCATGTAATATGTACATTACAATCATACAATCATAGAATCATTCATGGTATTGGATTCAATAAACAAAAACAGTTTATTATTAGCCAATTAGTTTAGGTCTTGTTCCCTCACCTTTGATTGAGCGTAAATCCTCGTTAAAGCTTTATGAATCACTTTTAAATCACTAGAAGGACCTAACAAGTCGATAGATTTTAATTAGAACTAGTTCCAACATGTTTAAACTAACAGAACCTGTAGGGTAGCAGGTAGGGTAGCACCTAGGGTAGCAGTTTCTACGACCATAGGGTGTAGGGTCGCAAGTGGGGTCAGATACCATTCGACCCTATGTGCGACCACACCCTCCCTGGAACTTCCCGAGGGCATGTGGTCGATCCTGTGGTCTTGTAGGGTTAGATATCATTCGACCCTATGTACGACCACACATATTCTGAGTCGACCTTTCATTCTAAAGTCCATCCCTTCATGTTTGGATCCTTTGGCTTACTTTCATGGTCCATTCTATGATTGTTCTATGACTCAAAACTACAAGTTATGCACTATTCATTGTCCATAATGATTTCCTCCATGGAATCTCTTGGAACTTGTCCATGGATGGATGATTTGGGTTTCTCCTAATCCTATGTTCTTCATAACTATGCTAGGATCTCTTATTCAGGTAGAGAATTAGGTTCATATCTTTATTCAGAGGTTTCTCTGAACTTCCTCCTCTTCCTTAGTCTGTTTCTTCAAGTTTCCTTCTCTTATTCTCTTCCTTCTCTTTCTCTTTCTCTTACTTTCAATTAGGGTTCTAAAAGAGTAAAAGAGGCTAAAGGACGTCCTATTTATAGAGGAAAATCCCCCATAATAAGTCCCAATGAGTTTAGGAAAGACCCCCTTTTGAATTAGGAAGGTTTCCTAATTTTTGGTTTCTGATTGTATTCGTAGGGTCGGACGTAGGGTCGCAGAATCTGTCGACCCTATACCTTCTTAGTTATGCGACCCCACGACTAAAAAGTCATGGGTTGGACTTCTCTTGAGGTGGGGTCGACCATACCTGTTTAGGCATGCGACCCTATCCTCATGTTTACTGTTTTGGGTTATACTTCATACCTGGTCTTGTGGTTTTTTCACGCACTTGGTCCACTTGGCTCAACCATGATAGGTAGACCTGGTACAAGGTGGTAAGACCAGTTAGTTCGATACGGGTCTTACAACTCCCCCCTCTTATTAAAAATTTCGTGCTCAAAATTTGCACATACCTTCCGAGTCGAAAATGTGAGGGTATTGCTTCCGCATGGCATTCTCTTCTTTTCATGTGATCTCTTCTATATCTCGGCTCTTCTAGGTGACCTTAACATAGTATATGTCACGGTTGCGTAGACGTTGAATCTTTCGGCTAGTGATTCTAGTTGGTGCTACTTCGAATGTCAAATCATTAGTTAGATCTGGTGGATCTGCTGTTTAAACGTGTGTTGGATCCTCTGACGTACTTCTTTAATAATGAGATATGAAATACATCATGCACACTTGACATAGATGGTGGTAGTACTAACTGATAAGCCACTTTTCCACGTCTAGCTAGAATCTCATATGGCCCGACATATCTCGGACTTAGCTTCCCTTTCTGTCCGAATCGTTTTAAACCTCGCATAGGTGATACTTTCAAGAATACCTTATCACCTACGATAAATTCAAGGTCTCGGCGTCGAGTATCTACATGCTGTTTCTGACGATTCTGAGCCGTTCTAACTCTTTCCTTGATAATATCAACTACTCGACATGTCTCTTCAACAAATTCTGGTCCAACGATGCTACGTTCTCCAACTTCATTCCAAAATAGAGGAGTTCGACACTTTCTACCATACAGTGCTTCATAGGGTGACATCTGTATAGTAGCCTGATAGCTGTTGTTATAAGCGAACTCGATCAATGATAATTTCTCATCCCATGATCCTTTAAAATCAATTACACAGGCTTGAAGCATGTCTTCTAAAATCTGAATGGTACACTCCGACTGTCCATTTGTCTAAGGATGGAATGCAGTACTGAACTTCAACGTTGTACCCATAGCCTTTTGCAATCCTTCCCAAAACTTTGAAGTAAAGCGTGGGTCTCTATCGGACACAATGCTTTCAGGTACACCATGTAATCTGACAAATTTTATCTACATATAACTTGGCTAACCTCTCCAGGATATACTATGGTCGTATAGCTATAAAGCGAGCTGTCTTAGTCAGACGATCTACAATCACCTAGAATACGTCAACTACTCGAGGAGTCAATGGTAATCTGGTGACGAAGTCCATAGTGATGCAGTCCCATTTCCATGCTAGTTTTGGCAGCGACTGCAACAGTCCTACAGGTCTTTGCCATTCAGCCTTCACCCTCTGACAATTTAGGCATTGAGACATGAATGTAGCTACATCTGCTTTCATTCCTCTCCACCAATATAATTTTTTCAAATCATGATACATCTTTGTACTTTCAGGATGTACCGAATAAGCGGTGGTGTGAGCTTCCTTCATTAGTCTGTGTCTAATGTCCAAGTTTTCTGTTTCAGGAACACATATTCTTCCTTGTACTTCAATACCTTTTCATCGTCCAAGGCAAACTCAGGAGTCGTCCTACCTTTTTCGATGTCTTCTTGTACCGTTCTCAGATAAGGGTCTGATTTAATAGCTGCTTTCACTTCATCAATTATATCAGGTACAATCTTCAACGTTGCGAACATATTAGAAAATCGATGAATAAATCCTTGGTTGGTTGATTCACCTGGTGCATTTATCACAAATTGCTCATTACCATAATTGAATACTTTCCCTGTAGCACACATTGCTGCAGTCGTGTTAACTTCTCCTTGAAATTTTATCATTGCTTTTCTGCTTAGCGCATCAGCAACTACATTAGCCTTTCCTGGATGATACTGGATATCGCAATCATAATCCTTCA
Source organism: Protea cynaroides (assembly GCA_028583415.1). Taxonomy (NCBI): domain Eukaryota; kingdom Viridiplantae; phylum Streptophyta; class Magnoliopsida; order Proteales; family Proteaceae; genus Protea; species Protea cynaroides. Next base: position 80,052,956 of record CM053273.1, on the reverse strand, counting down.
ATAATTCCAGCCATCTTCTTTGTCTCATGTTCAACTCCTTCTGATTAAAAAGATAAGTGAGACTCTTATGATCTGATTTAATATGAAATTTCTCTCCATACAAATAATGTCTCCATATCTTGACAGCATGTACTACTGCTGCTAATTCCAAGTCATGAGTGGGATAATTCTTCTCATGTGTCTTCAGTTGTCTTGAGACATACGTAATTACTTGTTCTCCTTGCATAAGTACACATCCTAAACCCAATCCAGATGCATCAGTGTACAAGATAAATGGCTATCCTGGAATAGGAATAGTCAAGATCGAAGCAGATATCAATCTAGCCTTCAATGTTTGGAATCTTTTCTCACATTTATCAGTCCAAATAAATTTTTCTCCTTTCTTAGTCAAACTGGTGAGAGGTACGGTAATTCTGGAATAGTCTTCCACGAATCATCGATAATACCCAGCTAGACCTAGGAAACTTCTAATTTCTGCAACGCTCTTTGGTGCTTCCCACTAGACAATGGCTTTAATCTTGCTAGGATCCACTTTAATTCCTTCAGCGGATACAACATGGCCGAAGAAAGCGACCTCATTTAACCAAAACTCACACTTTGTAAATTTGGCGTAAAACTTTTCTTTCCTTAGTCGCTGCAGAGCGGCTCTTAGATTCATGACATGAGTTTTCTTGTCCTTGGAGTAGACCAATATATCATCAATAAACACAATGACCGACGTATCCAACATATCATGGAATACCCGATTCATGAGTTCCATAAAATTTGCGGGTGCATTAGTCAATCCAAAAGACATGACTAAAAATTCATAATGTCCATATCTTGTTCTGAATGCTGTCTTTGGAATATAACCGTCCTTAATCTTCAACTGATGGTATCCTGACCGAAGATCGATCTTGGAGAACACTTTGGCACCTTGCAACTGATCGAACAAGTCATCGATCCGAGGCAACGGGTACCGATTCTTGATTGTCAGCTTATTTAATTTTTGGTAATCTATATACAGTCAAACGCTACCATCCTTCTTCTTTACAAATAATACTGGCGCTCCCCATGGTGATATGTTGGGTCTGATATAACCCTTTTCCAATAATTCTTGTAACTGTACCTTCAATTCCTTCAGTTCAGTAAGAGCCATTCGATAGGGTGCTTTAGATACTGGTACGGCTCTGGGTATCAGATCTATAACGAACTCTGTCGCTCAGTCGAGTGGTAGTCCTGGTAGTTCTTCAGGAAATACATCTGAAAAGTCACGCACAACATCAATATTCTCCATTTGTGGTGCTTCCTTGGTGAGGTTGACCACTGATACTAGATACCCAACTCCTCCTTTCTCGAGACATTTTCTAGCCTTTGATGCAGAGAGGATGAGTTTTCGTTTACGGGAAAGTTTGGTTCCCGTAAAACTAAACTCTGCTCCTTCTTTGTCTTTAAATGTCAGCTTCTTTTCGACACACAATAGGTTTACAGAATGTCGACCTAACCAGTCCATTCCCAAGATGACTTCAAAGTCTGCCATCTCAAGTTGAATCAAGGTTGCATCTAAAGTCTCTCGCCAAGAAGAACTGGTCATGGTCCATAACCTTTTTCTAATTCCACTTCTAATCCCATAGGTGATCATACAAGCAGTTTGTAGTTTAAAGATTTGAGGGGTAGATTCAGCTTCTTTCCAAATGACACAGATATAAAAGAATGAGTAGCTCTAGAATCAAAGAGTAGTCTAGTGGGTATGCCATTAATAGGTATGATACCTGTGATTTATTTTAATTTAGTCTACATGCTCACACAATGTAACATAAAATGAAAGGTTCAGGTCATACCTGTGACCACATCAGGCGATGCGGCAACATCCTTAGATGTAATAGCATAAACCTTTCCTTGCTGTAGCTGCTTTCTAGGCTTAGGACACTCCCTTGAATAATGTCCTACTTGGTTGCAGTTAAAGCATTTTACTCCTTCATTATTTTACTTTTGTTGCGGTTGAGCTGTTGGAGTAGTCTTGGCTGCAACATTGAAGCCTTGAGTATGGAAGGGTTTGAATGTCCTTGTATTCCCTCCGTTGTATGAATTTCCGTTTGGCTTTTTAATACCCCTATTTTGAGCAAAATAGCTCTCTTTCTGGCTCGACTCTATTACTCGAGCAATCTGTACTGCTTCATTGTAGACTTTCTTCTCCAGACCCAGAACATGCTCACGGATGCTTCCCCTGAGTCCCATGACAAACCTTCGGGTCTTTGTGTTTCCTTCCTGCATGATGGTGGGTGCAAAGAAAAATAGCTCCTCATAACGCTGTTGGTATGCATCCACAGTCATCTGGCCCTGATATAAACTCAGGAACTCTCTCTCCATAGAATCTCTGAAACTTCTGGGGAAGTACTTCTCAAAGAATGCCTCTTTATATATAGCCCAGGTCAATTGGGCATGCTTTGTTAATAGATAAGTCCGTGTGGACTTCCACCAGTGGTGTGCATTGCCTTTCAGCATGAAGGTTGCACACAGTACTTTCTCCTCCTCATTCACTGTCATCATCATAAAATTCCTCTCCATTTCGTTGATCCAATGTGCTGGCCACAAAGGATCAGCTGGTTTACCATTATATTCTTTGAGCTTCATTTTCAGAAAACGCTCGATCAGTCGGGAGTAGTCCAGTTGATACGGAGCATAGGCCCCATACATAGGTGGTTGGTACTGGTAACTACCTTGAGCTACCTCAGGATTCTGCACTGGAGCCTGTATGACTAGTGTTTGAGGTGCGTGGGGTACCGTGTTGCTTCCCCCTGGTACTGTGCTAGCTTGTCCTGCTTGCATAGGTGTCGTATGTGCAGCTAGAAAAGGCATTCTGTAGGTGGTGTGTGGGGTACCGTGTATTTGCTGCAGCTGTTGTGCTAAGTTCATTATGACTGTAGCCAAATCCGTAGGTGGGGCTGATAAGTTTGTAGGATTTGCCTGGCCATTAGCTACTGGCGGTGCCATATTTAGATTCTCTTGTGCTTCATGATTTACATGGCTATCTTCCTCTATAGGTGGTGGTGGTGTAATTGGGTTACGACCTCGTCTGGTCACTCTTCGCCCAGCCATTTCCTGTCCTGGTGGTGGTAGTGTCTGAAAAACAGTCATAGAACATGTGAGGCAATCAATATAAGTTGTTCCCAATTCAAAATCCAACTAATCAATATAAATTTCCAATTTTTCAAGTCATTCTGACAAAACACTATATTTTCCATCGTAGGGTCGATGGTAGGGTCGGTCCTTATGCGACCCTAGAGTATGCGACCCTAAGAACACTGTCAGCTCACCGAGAGCCTAGGGTCGATCATAGGGTCGGTATATGTCCGACCCTAGGTCCGACCCATGGTTCTCTGTCAGATCACCGAGAGCCTAGGGTCGATGGTAGGGTCGCACATTTTGTCGAATTCTGCGACCCTACTATCCAAAATCAGGTTTTTAAACCTAATTTTGGATTCATTTCCTATTCTTTCTCCTTTCTTCCAACTCAACTCGCTTCCACTGAGTTGCTATAGTATCGACCCTTAGTGTTTGGTGATCATTTCTTCCGTTCACGACCTCCGTTCCTTCCCTTCAGGTATGCTCTCTACTGTTTCACATTTTTAAGCTTTCAAAACTAGGTTTTTATCCATTTATATCGTTTTCTTCAAATTAAACTTTTTCTAACCGTAAAAATTTAATTTTTAAAAATTTAATTTTTATTGGGGGGTTTTGCTATTGGTCACCCAATGGATGAAAGCCCTAAAAAATATTTGAGTTTCATCAGTTGGTTATCGAGAAACTTGAAATTTTCCATTTTTGACCTAATTTTTGAGATTTTTTGAATTTTATTGAATTTTTTTCAAATTCGATCTTTCTAGATTAAATTTCCAATTTTATGAGCTTTGCAGGATCATTTGGAACCTATGTAAGTCCTCCTACCCAGTTGTTTGGGTGAAAAGTGAGGCTTTGAAGTGTGCGAAATTGGGGTGTGACAACTTGGTATCAGAGCTCTCGTAGGCCTTACCCATTAAACCTAAATACTACCACTGGAGTCCATGAACTGAGTTAGGATAAATTAAAAGCTTTAATACAAACAAACCATAAGCATCTATGTTGGTTGAGACAGAACTTAAACAAGACAATAACGTACATATAAGAGGTGGAACCATATATATATACACTCAAACAGAAAGAGAAGACAAAAAATTATCCTAATAAACAAATGATATAGGGTATTATCTATAAATCGAACAGTTATCTAGAAATACAACGGATAAAGTACAGTAGCAAGAAGGGAGCTTCTGTAAAGCAGAAAAGTTGGAATACCGAGTTGGTACTCACAAGATGTGAAACTCGATGCATGACGGAGAAAGAAGAAAAATGGCTAGTAATGCCTAAATCCTTGTGGAGATAAAGAGAAAGATCTCGTACTAAATCCAACAGAGATAGGAAAATAATGACCATACATTATGAATAAGAATAACTACAAGAAGATAAAGTTATACTCTGGGTGACATGGAAACTCAGAGTGAGATCCACCACAAGCTGATTCATTACCCACTGAGCATTAAGAAGGTTGCAACTTGACCCCACCACTATCAGGGTCGAGAATGGATAATGAAAACTCATATGAGTAGATAATCAGACTGCATCGAATTAAAAGAGTGAACAACCAGGCCACTTCAGCCAACCACCTGGACTACCAAATACCTTGGCTATGGTTGTAATAAACTTGGCCCAATAAAATACAAGAGCAACAACAGATGGGACCGACTATGCAAGTTGCTATGTGAATTACTACCCAAGTTGCCGATGCCACATCAACACCTCCGAGTCAAACCAAGTATGATACCAATTGGTAGCAACACTGTACCCCAACACCTGTTAACTATAACACAGTGCCTACCATATAGCAAGTCCCAGTAATGCACACCCCAGTGCAGAAGTTTGGTGCACAACAAGCAGTGTATCAAGGTGGTTAACCTTATCAGCCATCGATGTATGTGATAGTTGCATCATGACAGAATGATCTGACAAGGATTGAAGAAAGTCTTCTGAAGATGATACCTCAGACATTTTCAGCAAAGGATCAAATCTATTATGGCCATATAAGTAGATAGGTTTATATAGGATGCGGTGCATTATTGATTTACTCTTATGATTATAGAGGATGCACATACCAGATTTTAATTTCTCGTGCCTTGACAGGATACCTTCTTGATTTAACCTGTCAATTGGAGTTATAGATATTGTTTCTTTAGTATTAGTCCTGATTACACCAAACTGAGCCACTCTCATTAGCGACAACATGAACAGAGATATGAACTGAATGAACAGTTAAATGTTTAATCATGTTGAACGTACATCTTTTCGATTTTACCTGATTTACTGATGTATGAAAGCTTCTCCAGATTTACTCTTGTACTACCTTGACCAATGGCATTATATATTCGATAGAATCTATAATCATGAGGTTAAAAACTATAAAAATTTCTATGCATTTGGACCACCGTGCAACGTAATGATCTTTGGATGTCGGTTGGATTACCACAGATTTACTCCCGATCCTTTAAACTTAAGTTCACTAGATAAAGCAAGTGTTGTCATTATGCTAAATCGACAGAAGGAAGTTAATCACTTTTGGATGGACATTTTGATTCATACACTCCCTGACCTTTGTTGATAAAGATGATTAGTGGTAATAGAATTATTGGAAGAAAGATGATTGGATTCAGATTAAATGCTATGACCAATGAACCTCAGATGAAGTAATGGAGGATCTATTTTGAGATTGCTAAATGGATGGATATGAATCATGTCTATAAAAGAGTGCACGAGAAAATGTGGGAACTATTAAGATTAGCTAGTAAAGAAATAGATAGCACTCAAGTAGAGTTAAGGATGCCTATATCGGTACGAATTTTGACAAGGTAGAGGATTCTTAAAGGTAAATTTAAGAGTGGATACAAGGATAAAGTCATGGCATAAGTAGTACTCGATTTAATACAATGATAATTGAGTTATGCCCAATGTTGAGTGATTGATTAAGAAAAGACCAAAAGAGTTTAGATGAATTAATGAATTTATAAGCATATACCCTAATGCTTATAGATAGACTTGGGATATGAAGTAACAATCACAAGATTTTTCGAGGTATATGGAAGAGAGAGCAAGGTAGAACATCAAGGATAAAAGAAATACAAGCTAATGAGTGCAATATGAGATTTTGATGATAGTCTTTGAAAAATCAAAAGAGATGAAGGAACTAGACAAGCTCTTAAGACCTTTACATCATATTTTGCTAGTTCAAGCACTTTTGGACTAAATGTTGTATTAGATTAGTGTTATGAATAATATCCAAATAGTATGGATGGATGAAATTTGGACGCAACCTAAATAAACTTGAGATGGCAGACTTTGACGTCATCTTGGGAATAGACTGGTTGTCTCAACATTCTACAAAGTGATTATGTGCATAGAAGAGATTATCATTCAAGAATAAAGATGACATATAATTTGGTTTTATTGGAAGCATATTGCCTAGTAAGCAGAAGCTGATCCTCTCTATGCTAAGGGCGAAGAGATGCTTTGAAGATAAATGAGTTGGATATATGGTATCTATGGTATACGTTACCAAAGAAGCACCACAGATGACACATATTGATGTGATGCATAAATTCCCTGATGTGTTTCCAGGAGACTTACCGGGTTATCACCTGATCGTGCGACCGAGTTCGTCATCGACTTGTTACCAAGGATGATACTCGTGTCAAAGGCACCTGTAGAGTAGCTTCTATGGAGTTAAAGGGATTGAGACGCAACTACAACAGTTATTAGACAAGGGTTCTAATTGGCTAAGTATTGCATCATGGGAAGTGCCAATGCAATTCATGAAGAAGAAGGATGGTAGTGTTGTTTGCGCATAGACTACCAGGAACTAAACAAGTTCAAGATCAAGAATCGATATCTACTACCTCAGATCGATGATTTGTTTAAATAGTTGCAAGGAGCAAAGGTATTTTCTAAGATTGATCTTCGATCAAGATAGCATCAGTTGAAGAATTTGGACAGAAATATCTCGAAGATAGCTGTTAGAATCGGGATTGGACATTATGAGTTATCGATTTTGACGTTTGGATTAACCAATGCCCTTACATCTTTTATGGAACTGATGAACTGGGTGTTTCATGACATGTTGGACACGTCGGTCATAGTTTTCATAGATGATATTTGGTTGATTCCAAGAATGAAGCAACTTATACAACGGAGTTTAGAACAGCTTTACAACAGCTGAGAAGTGAAAAGCTTATTGCCAATTCCAAGGAATATGAGACCTGATTAAACAAAGTGATCTTATTAGATCACGTAGCTTCATAAAAAGGAATAAAGTGGACCCTATTAAGATAGAAGTAAACATATGGTGAGAAACACCTAAAAAATATTGCGAAGATCAGAAGTTTCTTGGGTTAGCTGGTTATTACAGACGATTTTTGGAGGACCACTCTAAGATCGCAATACCTCTTACCAAGCTAACCAGGAAAGGAGAGGAGTGTAATTTAACTGACAAGGGTGAAGAATATTTCTAGATTCTAAAGTAAGATTGATATCAGCTCCCATCTTGATCGTTTCGGCACCAGAGAAACCTTTTATCCTATCCATTGGAGCTTTCGGATTGGATCTAGGATGCGGGTTGATGTAAGGTAAATAAGCGATTTCATATGCTTTAAGAAAATTGAAAGAGCATGAGAACAGTACCCAACTCATGATTGGAGTAAACAGTTGTGATTCATGCAATCAAGACTTGGAGACATTATTTAAACGGAGAGGAATTTTAGATTAGATCGGATTACAAGTATTTTATTTATCTCTTCATTAGAAAGAGTTGAACATGAGGATAAGAAGATGGCTGAAATTGTTCAAGGATTAAGACTGGGATATCTAGTATCATCCAAGGAAGGCTAGTGAAGTAACTAAGACCTTAAGCAAAAAGGGAATTATGAAGTCCAAGGAAGGACCCAGTATAAATGCTGCCTTATGTTCCGCAGCAATAGATTCAGATTTGGAAGAAGAGTAACTTATAATAGAAGCTAGTGATGATCCAATTAAGCGAGAATTTATGGATGAACTTATGGAGCAATAATTCGGTTACGTTGGGGCATTAAAGATCTTCTCTAAATTGATGGATTAAGTAAAAGTAGCAATTTTGTTAGATCTGTATATAAGAACAATGCAAGAAGATTTAGAGAAAGAAAAACCCAAACCTGACTTACTTTGGATGCGGAGACGGTACTCAGATACAGGGGTAGATTCTGAATTCCTGAAGATAAAGACTCGGATATTATGAAAAGGATAATGATAGTAGTCCATTGTACCCAATATTCAGTACAACCTGGAGTACCAATATGTATCATGACCTGAAGAGATTATACTAGTAAAGAGGGATGATAACAAATGTGGCTTAGTGCGTATTCCAGTGTTTGAATTATCAGCAAGTAAAAGCTAAAAGACAAAGACCACCATGGCTTACAATAAAAACTATTGGAACCAGTTTGAAAGTGGAACTGCATTACAATTAACTATGTCACTGATTTTCCACTGACCACTGATCGGTTGACGCAGTTTGGGTAATTGTTGATCGCCTTATGAAGATAGCTCATTCCAATGCTATACGACCTCGGTATGCTTTGGAGCGGCTAACTAAGCTATATATGGATAATATTGCCAGATTGAATGGTATGCATGAGAGCTTAATGTCGGGCAAAGGCTTATGCCTTATTTCAAAATTTTGGGAGGATCTACAGAAGACAATGGGGACAAAGTTTAAGTTTAGTACCATATTTTACCTCAAACCGACGGACAGTCGGAGCGGACTATACAGATCCTAAGAGATATGCCCCGAGCTTGTGAAATTGATTTCAAGGAGCTTGAGTTGAGAAGTCACCGTGAATTGAAGTTTTTATTAAGCTACCGTGTAAATGTTACCTATGAAGCATGATATGGTAGAAATGTCAAACCCCTCTATTTTGGAATAAAGTCGGGGAATAAAAAATTATAATACCTGAGTTAATTCCAGAAACCTGTCAAGTGGCAGACAAGATCAAAGAAAAGGGGCAGGATAGCTCAAGTTGTCAAAAGAGACACCAAGGCCTTGAGTTCGCCATAAGTGACAAAGTGTTCTTGAAGATATCACTTATGCGTAGTTTGAAACGATTAGACAAGAAGGAAAAGTCATGTTTTATATATGTGTTGGATCTTATAAACTTTGGAGAGAAGTAGAGAAGTTGCATATCAATTAGCGTTACCACTATCCATGTCTAGTGTGCATGATGTATTTCGTGTGTCTCTATTGAAGAAATACATTGGAGATCCATATCAAAGGTATTGACCATGGAATCACTGGATTAGATAGAATGTTTAACTATTGAAGTGGTACCAGCCTAGTTCACCAGTAGAAAGGTACAATATTTCCAAAACTGGGATAATTATTATATGAAGATAATCTGACGAAGACAAGACATGGAGAAGAGGGCATGGAAAGACGAAGATGCAATGCGAAAATAGAATTCCCACCTATTGACTCCGAAGTAAATTCAAATTTTGAGGACAAAATTTATTTTAAGGATGGGGGAGTTGTAAGATCCGTACTTTCAAATTTCGAGGACGAAATTTCTTTTAAGGGTGGTGGAGTTGTAAGACCCACACGCCACGAACCCGGCCTAACCTTATATTTTGTGTCGGGATCCGTCTACATATCATGGTCGAGCCAAGTAGGCCAAATGTGTGAAGAAAAACCAAGACTCAATATGAAAATTTACCCAAAAATAGTCAAAATGAGGGTAGGGTCGTAGGTTTTAACAGGCAGGTCCGACCCTCCCATCGACCCTCACCATCGACCCTCAACCATGGGTCGCAGGGTCTATGAGTTGTCCGACCCTCCCATCGACCCTCGGTATTCGGGAAAAACAGCACGAACCGAAAATTAGGAAACCTTCCTAATTTTGATTGGAACCTTTCCTAAACTCAATGAGACTTATTTTGGGAGGTTTTGCCCTATAAATAGGACGTCCCTAAGCCTCTTTGACTCCCTTTACAACCCTAATTGGATTGAGAGAAAGAGAAGAGAAGGAAGAGAAGAAGAGAAGGAAAACTTGAAGAAAAGGCTAAGGAAGAAGAGGAAATTCAGAGGAACTCTGAATCTCAGCAAACCTAAGGTATGAATATATTTTCCATGATTTATTTAAGACTTTAGAATGGTTTATGAAAAGGGTATGACTTAGAAAAAACCCAAATCATCCATCCATGGTTTCATTTCAATGGAAACCATGGAGGAGATCATTAAAACCATGTAGGTGAATAAAGTATAGTTCTAAACCATAGAACATGTATAGAATGGATTGTGGAAGTAAGCCATAGGACCCAACCATGAAAGAGAGAACGAAATCTGATATTTTTGACTCAAACCATGGAGGGTCGCACCTAGGGTCGATGGCAGATCTGACCCTAGCATCGACCCTTAGTGTTCGGAAAGTTTAAATTTGGGGAGGGTCGCACCCAGGGTCGATCAGGACTCCGACCCTACCTCCGACCCTCAGTTAACAGAATGGTTTTTAAATTCTGAATAAATTCTAATTAAATTTTATCGGCTTTGTTAGGTCTTCTAGCAATATAATAACATTATAAAGGTGATTTTAAAGCTTGAAAAAGTATCTATTAGCAAGCTAAGGTGAGGAAACAGAACTCTAAACTAATTGGTTAATAACAAACTGTTTTCTATTTTCTTGAGTCCAATGCCATGCTTGATTTTATGCGAATATGTTTGTAATGTGCATACAACATGTCATCCAATATTTCTATTATTTGTTCATGCATATTTACTTTATTGTTTATAACATGATGATGATGATGATGATAGGAATAGGCATGTGATTGTATGTGTGTGGTTGGTGTACTTGATGCGAGCGAGTATCAGGGGAGGTGTGATGAGAACGTCAATAAACGTTAACCTTTGGCGGGTCTCAGCACTTTAGCTCTATCTCTAACTCAAGTCTTGTGCATTAGCATCGTCGTATCGCCATTACCTTAGCAGAACTATTATGTCGTAGAGTATCAGGGGAGGTGGTCTCGGTCCTTGAGTCCTACACTCTACCGGGGGGCCTTAGCTCTATCTCTATGGACATTCTGAGGTAAGCTGGGGTGAGGCCTTGGATACACTTTTTGGCATTAGGATTGGTTAGTTGCGAGCCCAGTTTGCAGCCCTCGCTAACAGGGGCTTACGTGTTGGTATGGCACTATATAGCAATAAACGTTAACCTTTGTTATATAATGTTCATGATTGGGTGCTTGTGAGTCGACGATAAACGTTACCTTCGGGCGGCGTCACACACTTGTGAATAGAGGCGGGGTCAATAAACGCGACCTTTGACTACCTAAACCTTTCTATTGCATACTGCAAACTTTAAACCAGACCAAAGATATGAATTGATTGCATGCATATGTACTGTTGCATTGTTTTGTCTACTCACTGAGCCGTGATGTCTGCTCACCCCTCGACGTCGAATATTTTAGTTGATGATGCAGGTTTCACAGTTGAAGACTGTATGAGTGCTCCAGCGTACGAGAATGTAGCAGCGATGGAAGCTGAAGCTAAAGTGGATACACATGACTACTCTTGCGAGTGCCACTTAAGTATATTTGATTAGACATTTTATAGGTTTCCTATTTTGGATTTAATAAAGACATGTATTTGATATTTATTTATGTCTCAGTGGAAATAGAATAATTTGCTATTAAATTATTAATATCACCGTAGATTCTCAGTTTATTTTATTATAAGACTTCCGCTATTGTGTATTTACTCTGATTGTGATTACGGATGTATGGGGGTTCAGATAACGCGGGGATAGCCTACTCAAGATCCTGGTTGAACCGTTGGTCTATTAGTGGTTCATCACACCATTCTGAAGTGTACGGAATTGGGGTGTGACAATGGCGATACGACGACATCAGTGGACATGACTTGAGTAGACCTTGGCACAATATACACCCCATGAAGAACTGTCATGGCTGTACCGATTGATACCATCCCTACCCACACCATATACACTGGCCAAACACAAACATTCATATGCCTATTCCTATCATCATCACCATCATCATGTTATAAATAATAAAGTAAATATGCATGAACAATTAATAGAAATATTGGATGACATGTTGAATGCACATACAAGCGTACACGCATGGAATCAATATGGCATTGGACTCAAGAAATAAAAGTAGTTTATTATTAACCACTTAGTTTAGGTCTTGTTCCCTCACCTTAGCTTGTTAATAGATCCTCTTTCAAGCTTTAGAATCACCTTTATAATGTTATTATATTACTAGAAGACCTAACAAAGTCGATAGAATTTAATTAGAATTAGTTCTGAATTTAAAAACCATGCTGTTAATTGGGGGTCGGAGATAGGGTCGGAGTCATGATCGACCCCTGGTGCGACCACCCCTATTCTGGACTTCTCGAACACTGGGGGTCGATGTTCAGGGTCTGGTAGGGTCGATTGGCCATCGACTCCCTGTGCGACCCTCTGTGGGTTTTGGTCAATTTTCTTCCTTTCAATCCATTCTTCGTGTTTGGGGTCCTATGGCTTGCTCCTAAAGTCTATTCTACACACATTCTATGGTCTAAAACCATGAATCATTCACTTATATAGCTTTCATGAATTCCCCCATGGTTTTCCATTAAAACCTAACCATGGGTTGATGGTTTGGGACTCTCCGAGATCATACTCTCTTCATTACCTAACCTAAGGTCTGTAGAAACTCATGGAATTAGTATCCATACCTGAGAAGAATACTCCTTCTCTGCAACTCTTCTCCTTTTTGCTTTCTTCTCTTCCTTGCTTCTCTTCTTCTTCTCTTCCTTCTCTTCTCTTTCTCTCAATTCAATTAGGGTTGTAAAAGGAGTGAAAGAGGCTTAGGGACGTCCTATTTATAGAGTAGAAACTCTTAAAATAAGTCCCATTGAGTTTAGGAAAGAGTCCAACCGAAATTAGGAAACTTTCCTAATTTCAGTTTCTGGCGGCAACTGGGGGTCGATGAAGGGGTCGATGATCCCGTCGACCCCTAAATCCTAAAGTGTCCTACCCCCTCTGTAAAACAGGGGGTCTGACTTTCTGTCTTGGGGGGTCCGACCCTCCCTTGCTGGGTATGCGACCCTCCCCTTAATTTAAGTGTTTTTGGGTCGATTTGATTCCTGGGATCACAATCTCCTTCACGCCCTTGGTCCATTTGGTTCGACCATGATGGGTAAACCTGATTCAAGGTGGTAAGACCGGGTTAGTTTGATACGGGTCTTACAACTCCCCCTACTTATAAAAATTTCGTCCTCAAAATTGTATGTACCTTCTGAATCAAATAAGTGTGGGTATTACTTCTGCGTAGCATTCTTTTCTTCCCATGTAATTTCTTCCATGTCTCTACTTCTTCAAGTGACCTTAACATAATAGATATCTCGGTTGCATAGTCGTTGAACCTTTCGGCTGGTGATTTCAGTTGGTGTTACTTCAAATGTCAATTCATCAGTCAATTCTGGTAGATCTACTGTCAGGACGTGCGTTGGATCCTTGACATACTTCTTCAATAGGGAAATATAAAATACGTCATGCACACTTGACATAGATGGTAGTAGTGCTAACTGGTAAGCCACTTTTCCACGCTTAGTTAGAATCTCATATGGCCCAACATATCTTGGACTTAATTTCCCTTTCTGTCCGAACCGTTTCAATCCTCGCATAAGCGATACTTTCAAGAATACTTTATCACCCACGACGAACTCAAGATCTCTGCGTCGAATATCTGCATATTGCTTCTGACGGTTCTGAGCTGTTCTTACCCTTTCCTTGATAATGTCGACCACGCGACAAGTCTCTTCAACAAATTCTGGCCCAACAATACTGCGTTCTCCAATTTCATTCCAAAACAAAGGAGTTCGACACTTTCTGCCATACAGTGCTTCGTAGGGTGACATCTGTATAGTAGTCTGGTAGCTATTGTTATAAGCAAACTCGATCAGTGGTAACTTTTCATCCCATGATCCTTTGAAGTCAATTACACATGCTCATAGCATATCTTCTAGAATCTGAATCGTACGCTCTGACTGTTTATCTGTCTGTGGATGGAATGCAGTATAAACTTCAATGTTGTACCCATAGCCTTTTGCAATCCTTCCCAAAACTTTGAAGTAAATCGTGGATCTCTATCGGACACAATGCTCTCTGGTACACCGTGCAATCGAACAATATTATCCACATACAGTTTTGCTAACCTTTCCAGTGTATACTGAGGTCTTATCGGTATAAAGCGAGCTGTCTTAGTCAGACGGTCTACAATCACCCAAACTGCGTCAACTACTCGAGGAGTCAGTGGTAATCCCGTGACGAAGTCCATAGTGATGCAGTCCCATTTCCATGCTGGTTCCGGTAACGACTGTAACAGTCATGCGGGTCTTTGTCGTTCAACCTTTACTTTCTGACAATTTAGGCATTGAGACACGAACTTGGCTACATCTGCTTTCATCCCTCTCCACCAATATAGTTTCTTTAGATCATGATACATTTTTGTACTTCCAGGATGTATCGAATAGATGGTGGTATGGGATTCTTTCATCAGTCGGTGTCTAATGTCCACACTTTCTGTTTCGGGTACACATATCCTTCCTTTGTACTTCAGTACCTTCTCTTCGTCCAAGGTGAACTCAGGGTTAGTTCTACCTTTTTCGATGTCTTCTTGCACCGTTCTCAGATAAGGATCTGATTTGATAGCTGTCTTCACTTCATCAATTATGTCCGGTATGATCTTCAATGCAGCGAACATGTTTGAAAATCGATGAATAAACCCTTGGTTGGCTGATCCATCCGTTGTATCTATCACATACTGCTCATTGCCGTGATTGAATACCATTCCTGTAGTACACATTGCCGCAATTGTGCTAACCTCCCCTTGAGCTTTTATCATTGCCTTTTTGCTCAATGCATCTGCTACTACATTAGCTTTCCCCGGATGATACTGGATATCACAGTCATAGTCTTTCAGTAGTTCCAGCCATCTTCTTTGTCTGATATTCAACTCCTTCTAATTAAATAAATAAGTAAAACTTTTATGGTCCGACTCAATCTGGAACTTCTCTTCGTATAGGTAATGTCTCCATATCTTGACAGCATGTACAACTGCTGCTAACTCCAAATCATGAGTGGGATAGTTTTTCTCATGTGTCTTCAACTGTCTTGAGGCATAAGCAATTACTTGTTCTCCTTGCATAAGCACACATCCTAATCCTAGTCCTGACGCATCAGTGTATAGGGTAAATGGCTGTCCTGGGACAGGAATAGTCAAAATCAGAGCGGATATCAATCTGGTCTTCAATGTCTAGAAGCTCTTCTCACATTTATCCGTCCACAGAAACTTTTCACCTTTCTTAGTCAAACTGGTGAGAGGTACGGCAATCCGAGAATAGTCTTCCATAAATCTCCGATAATAACCAGCGAGACCCAGAAAACTTCTAATTTCTGCAACGCTCTTTGGTGCTTCCCACTTTACAATAGCCTCGATCTTGCTGGGGTCCACTTTGATTCCTTCAGCGGATACTACATGGCCTAGGAATGCGACTTCACTTAGCCAAAACTCACACTTGGTAAATTTGGCATATAGCTTCTCTTTCCTTAAACGCTGTAGGGCGGCGTTTAGGTTCTTAATATGGGTTTCTTTGTCCTTGGAATATACCAATATATCATCAATAAATACAATAACCAACGTATCCAACATATCGTGGAAAACTCGGTTCATAAGTTCCATGAAAGTTGCTGGTGCGTTTGTTAATCCAAAAGACATGACCAAGAATTCATAATGTCCATATCTGGTCCTGAAAGCTGTCTTAGGAATATCACCCTCTTTAATCTTCAACTGATGGTAGCCTGACCGAAGATCGATCTTAGAAAATACTTTTGCCCCTTGCAACTATCGAACAAGTCATCGATCCTAGGTAGTGGATATCGATTCTTGATTGTCAGCTTATTTAACTCCCGATAATCGATACATAATCGAACACTACCGTCCTTCTTCTTTAGGAACAATACTGGCGCTCCCCATGGTGATATACTGGGTCGAATATAACCCTTGTCCAGCAGTTCCTGTAGTTGCACTTTCAATTCCTTCAGTTCAGTAGGAGCCATTCTATAAGGTGCTTTTGATACTGGTGCGGCTCCAGGTATAAGGTCTATCACAAACTCTGTGGCTCTGTCGGGTGGTAATCCTGGTAGTTCCTCCAAAAATACGTCGGGATAGTCCCGCACGACATCAATATCTTCCATTCGTGGTGCTTCCTTAGTTAGGTCGACCACTGATACTAGATACCCGACTGCCCCCTTCTTAAGGCACTTCTTAGCCTTTAGTGCTGAGAGTATGAGCTCGCGTTTATGGGGAAGTTTGGTTCCCGTAAAACTGAATTCTGCTCCTTCTTTGTCTTTAAATGTTAGCTTCTTTTCGACGCATATTAGGTTCGCAGAATGCCGAGCTAACCAGTCCATTCCCAAGATGACATCAAAGTCTGCCATCCCAAGTTGGATCAAGGTTGCATCTAAGGTTTTCTCACCAATGAGAACTGGACATGGCCCATAACCTTTCTCTAATTCCACTTCTAACCCCATCGGTGACCGTACAAGTAGTTTGTAGTCCAATGTTTTGATAGGTAAGTTCAGCTTCTTTCAAAACGATATAGATATAAAGGAATGAGTAGCTCCTGAATCAAAGAGTACTCTGGCGGATAGGCCATTTAAAGGTACGATACCTGTGATTTATTTAACTTAGTCTACATGCTCATACAATGTAATACAACTTAAAAGGTTTCGGTCATACCTGTGACCACATCGGGTGACGCGGCAGCATCCTCGGATGTCACAGCATATACTCGTCCTTGATGTAATTGCTTCTTGGGCTTAGGGCACTCCCTTATCATATGTCCCACTTGGTTGCAGTTATAACATCTCGGGCCTTCAGAATTTGGCTTTGGTTGCTGTTGAGTTACCGGGGTAGTCTTGGATGCAGCAGTAAAGCCTTGAGCACGGAAGGGTTTAAATGTCTTATTATTCCCTCCGTTATAAGCATTTTCGGCTGGCCTTTTTATGCCTCTGTTCTGTGTAAAGTAACTTTCCTTCTGGCTCGATTCTATAACTCGAGCAATTTGGATAGCTTCATTATATATCTTCTTTTCCAAACCCAGAACGTGCTCTCTGATGCTTCCTCTAAGCCCCTTGACAAACCTACTGGTCTTAGTGTCTTCTTCTTGCATACTAAGTGGTGCAAAGAAAAATAGCTCCTCATAACGCTATTGATATGCATCCACGGACATCTGGCCCTGATATAAACTCAGGAACTCCTTCTCCATAGAATCTCTGAAGCTTCTGGGAAAATACTTCTCAAAGAAAGCTTCTTTATAAATAGCCCAAGTCAATAGGGCGTGCTTGGTCAATAGGTAGGCCCTGGTAGATTTCCACCAATGATGTGCATCGCCTTTTAGCATGAAGGTGGCACATAATACCTTTTCTTCTTCTGTAATAGTCATCATAAGAAAGTTTCCCTCCATCTCGTCGATCCAGTGTGCTGGCCATAACGGATCAGACGGTTTACCATTAAATTCCCTGGGCTTCATCTTCAAAAATCTCTCAACCAGTCGAGAGTGATCCATCTGATTTTGGGGGTATGCCCCAAACATAAGTTGTGGATACTGATAATGAATCTGAGCTGCTTCCGGACTTGGTACTGGAATCTGTGCAACTGGTGGTTGAGGTGTTTGAGGTGCTGGGTGGTACCCACCGGTGCTGCACTGGCTTGTCCAGTCTGAATGGGTGTAGCATGTGCGGCCTGGAACATAATCCCCATTGTAACTTGCATTTGAGCCTGTGCGTGTTGCATTTGTTGCAGCTGCTGTGCTAAGTTCATCACCACGGTTTCTAACTCCGGTGGTGGAGGTGGCAAGTTTGTAGGATTCGCCTGAACTGGATTTTTTGGTGGTGCAACCTGTGGATTTCCCTGTGCATATATATTTTCTTGACTAGTTTCCTCCACAGGTGGTGGTGGAACTGCATTTCGGCTCTGCCTGGTTACTCTACGCCCAGACATATTTTCTTCTGAGAATGGGGGTGCCTGAAAATCATCAAAATACGTGAGACAATCATTTATACTTCATGTAGGCACGTTAACCGATATAAACTTTCAAAATTTTCAGCTCATTGTATGAAAATTACTGTCTTTTCTATGCAGGGTCGATGGTGGGGGTCGATGATATGTCCGGCCCTCAGTATTCGACCCTGGGAATAACCTATTCTTCCCAAGAGCTGGGGGTCGATGGGTGTCCGACCCCCAGGTGCGACCCCTGGTTTTCTGTCAGATTCCGGAGAGCTGGGGGTCGATATGGGGGTCGATGATCCTGGTCGAATTGTCCGACCCCCAGACCAAAAATCAGACTTTTAAGTTCCAATTCTGGGTTCATTTCCCATCATTTCTTCCCTGTTTCGACTAGTCTCCCACCTCTGAGTTGCTACAGTGCCACTCTGCTGTATTGATCATTTCGGTTCTGTGTTTCGACGTCCACATCACTCCTACAGGTATGTTTTCTCATTTTTACCTGTTTTTAGGTTTCCATTTCTAGGTTTTTGCCCATTTAACTTGTATTTTTCAAATTAAACTTTTTCCAACCGTAAAAATTTGATTTTTATTGGGGGCTTTTGTTATTGGTGTCTCGAGGAACGAAAGCCCTAAAAATTTTTTGAGTTTCATCGGTTGGTTATCGAGAAACTTGAATTTTTGCTCTTTTTGCCCTAATTTGTCGAAATTTTCAATTTCTCACAATTTCTTCAAATTGGATCCCATTAGTTAGAATTTCCTACTGTGTGAGTGTTGTAGGATATGTTAGAACCTACGTAAGTCCTCCTTCCCACGTGTATGAGTGACAAGTGAGGCTTTTGGCCAACTTACGTCCTTATAATGTCAAAATTTTGGCTTTTCTACCCTACTAACGTACTATCTGTTTTTCTTTCTAATTTGTAGATATCATGGCTCGTACCAAAGTACCTAGAGTTCGTGATCCTCTTCGTTTCCGTTCCAAAGAAGCCGAGGCACGGTATGCCCACTTCGCTCGCAAGAAAGTAGAGGGTGGTCGTAAGGTAAACCTGGCTGAGTTAGCCCTGTTCAATGTGGAGAGGGAATTTGGTGATATGGGATGGCTCCCAGTCATCACTTACGACGCATGCACCTGTCCGGATTTGGTACGCCAATTTTATTGTAACCTCCAGGTGGTGGGGGATTACAATGATGTTGAGAGGGGTCACGAGCTGCGCATCACAAGCTATGTTAAAGGGATGAACATTTCAATCGATTATCGACAGCTGACCGACCTACTGGGCATTTCCTATGATGGCCCCATGGTTTACTGTGCTCCTGGAGAGCACCAGTTCTCCTCCACAGAGATGAGGGTTGAGATTGATAATCAGATTCTACGACCTGATCGCTGGCAGATGAGGGCATGCTATATGCGTCCGACTCAACGGGTATATTGCAAGATTATTCAGCATAACCTGATCCCCCAGAGTGGCCATTATGAGAGGTTTTCCCAGCTGACCCAGTATCTGCTGTACAACATTTGCACTAGACAGCCCGTTTGCCTTCCGTACATCATCATACGTACCATGATCACTGCTACGTTGCCCAGTCACACTGGCAACCTTCCGTACGGACGTATGATCACTGTTCTGCTTACCCGTCTGGGGGTTGATTTATTGGATGAGAAGATTCAGGAGAAGTCCTTTTCATCGCCTCTAGATTGGGAGGCTATTTGCTAGATGGGCATGCGGGATGCCCAGGTCAGTGATGAGGAAAGGAACGCGATGGTGTGCCCTCACACTCGCATAGAGATAGCTGACGCTGAGGCAGCTGCCGCCGCTGCTAGAGTTCATGCGGAGCCTGCTGATAATGATGACCGCATGTACATGGATGTAGACTCGATACCACCGCCTTTACCTACGCATGCGGCTGGAGCTGGTACTTCATATGCGGCTGGTCCTTCTCATGAGGCTGGTCCTTCTCATGCGGCTGGTCCTTCACACCCACTTTCTGATATGATGGAGATGTTGCATGAGATCAGAGAGGCTCAACGCAGATCTGATATGAGGATGGAGGAGTTAGTAGACACTCAGCGTGTGAGAGTGGATGAGCTCATAGACGCCCAGCGTACATCAGACATGAGGATGGGAGAGTTACTAGACGCTCAGCGGGTGAGAGTGGATGAGCTACTAGACTCCCAGCGGACATCAGCCATGAGGATGGGAGAGCTCATGGAGGCTCAGCACCGGACTGATCAGCGGGTAGCCGATCTTATAGCTAGTCTGCAGACGCCCCAGACTCAGATAGCCTGGTTGACTAGAGTCTACGCTGAGGACTATGACAGAGATCGTGAGGCGCCGCCTCCTCCTTCGCCTCCAACTTCATGATTGTATCTTTTCTCTTTCTTTGTACTACAGAGTAACTGTCCGGGTTATGGACTGTACTCTGTTTTAGCTATGTATATACGTTTGTTTCTTTCACATTGTATTTAAATTTGTTCTTCCTTTAATAGATGCATTATTCTCTTTTAAGTTTGGTCTCAAATATTACTTGTGCTTATAATGTGTTAGTATTACTATTTTTACTTTTATCCTATCTCAGATCACAATTTGTCATGAATGTATGCTAGTTCAGCGGACAAGGCCTGAGATGCTTTGATACCAAGTTGTCACACCCCAATTCCGCTCTATTCAGAATTGTGTGATGAACCGCTAATAAATCAACGGTTCAACTAGGATCTCGAGTAGGCTATGTCCGTTTTATCTAAACCCCATACATCCATATTCATAATCAGAGTAAATACACAATAGCGGAAGTCTTATAATAAAATGAACTGAGAATCTACTGTGATATTAATATTTAAATAGAAAATTATTTTGTATCAACTGAGACATAAATAAATATCAAATACATGTCCTAAATAAATTTAAATAAAGAAAACTAAAAAAAATATCTAATCGAATACACATGAGTTGCACTCGCAAGAGGAGTCAGTGTATCCACTTCCTCTTTCACTTCCATCGCCGCCACATTCCTGTACACTGGAGCATTTACATAATCTTCAACAGTCGTACCTGCATCATCAACTAAAAATATTCGATGTCGAAAGGGTGAGCACACATCATGGCTCAGTGAGCAAACAAAACAATGCAATAATACATATGCATGCAATTCAATTCATATCTTTGGTCTGGTTTTACGTTTGCACTGTGCTATAGAAAGGATAAGTGGCAGCCGCACCTCTATGCACGAGAGTTTGGATAAGCCCGATGAACCTCTCACCGTCGCCCACAACACCCACAATGAACATTGTACAACGAAGGTCACGTTTATCGATGTACAACTCCATGCCAACAAATAAACCCCTGATGGCTAGGGCTGCAAACGGGGCTCGCTACTAACCAATCCTAATGTCAAACAGTGTATCCAAGGCCTCACCCCAGCATCCCTCAGAGCACCCGTAGAGATAGAGCTAAGGCCCCCCGATAGAGTATAAGACTCAAAGACCGAGACCCTCCTTGATGCCCTACGTCGCAATAGTTCTGCTAAGGTAATGGCGATACGACGACATCAGTGGACATGATATGAGTAGACCATGACACAATATACACCCCATGAAGAACGGTCATGGCTGTACCAGTTGATACCATCCCTACCCGCACCATATACACTGGCCAAACACAAACATTCACATCCTATTCCTATCATCATCACCATCATCATGTTATAAACAGTAAAGTAAATATACATGAACAATTAATAGAAATATTGGATGACATGTTGAATGCCCATACAAGCATACACGCATGGAATCAATATGGCATTGGACTCAAGAAATAAAAGTAGTTTATTATTAACCAGTTAGTTTAGGTCTTGTTCCCTCACCTTAGCTTGTTAATAGATCTTCTTCCAAGCTTTAGAATCACCTTTATAATGTTATTATATTGCTAGAAGACCTAACAAAGTCGATTGAATTTAATTAGAATTAATTCTGAATTTAAAAACCATGCTGTTAACTGGGGGTCGGAGATAGGGTCGGAGTCATGATCGACCCCTGGTGCGACCGTCCCTATTCTGGACTTCCCGAACACTGGGGGTCGATGTTCAGGTTCTGGTAGGGTCGATTGGCCATCGACCCCCTGTGCGACCCCCTGTGGGTTTTGGTTAAGTTTTTTCCTTTCAGTCCATTCTTCGTGTTTGGGGTCCTCTGGCTTGCTCCTAAAGTCCATTCTACACATATTCTATGGTCTAAAACCATGAATCATTCACCTATATAGCTTTCATGAATTCCCCCATGGTTTTCCATGAAAACCTAACCATGGGTTGATGGTTTGGGACTCTCCGAGATCATACTCTCTTCATTATCTAACCTAAGGTCTATAAAAACTCATGGAATTAGTATCCATACCTGAGAAGAATACTCCTTCTCTGCAACTCTTCTCCTTTTTGCTTTTTTCTCTTCTTTGCTTCTCTTCTTCTTCTCTTCCTTCTCTTCTCTTTCTCTCAATTCAATTAGGGTTGTAAAAGGAGTGAAAGAGGCTTAGGGACGTCCTATTTATAGAGTAGAAACTCCTAAAATAAGTCCCATTGAGTTTAGGAAAGAGTCCAACCAAAATTTGAAAACTTTCCTAATTTCAGTTTCTGGCGGCAACTGGGGGTCGATGAGGGGGTCGATGATCCCGTCGACCCCTAAATCCTAAAGTGTCCGACCCCCTCTGTAAAACAGGGGGTCTGACTTTCTGTCTTGGGGGGTGCGACCCTCCCTTGCTGGGTATGCGACCCTCCCCTTAATTTAAGTGTTTTTGGGTCGATTTGATGCCTGAGATCACGATCTCCTTCACGCCCTTGGTCCATTTGGCTCGACCATGATGGGTAAACCTGATTCAAGGTGGTAAGACCGGGTTAGTTTGATACGGGTCTTACAATATCTTGTTTGTTTTTTTTTGTATCTTGGCAGATAGTATGGCTCGTACCTAGGTTCCTAGGGCTCTTGACCCCGTTCGTTTATGCTCCAACAAGGCCGAAGCTCGGTATGCTAGCTATGAGCGTAAGAAGGTAGAGGGGGGTCGCTGTGTAAACTTGACTAGTCTAGCCTTGTTTAACATGGAGGGTGCTTTTGGTGACAAGGGCTAGCTTCCTGTGATGACCTATGAGGTTTGTACCCGTCCTGATTTGGTAAGGCAGTTCTATTGCAATCTCCAGGTAGTGGGGGATCACAATGACACAGAGAGGGGTAGGGAGCTCAGGATCACTAGCTACGTCAAAGGGGTGGAGGTTTCATTTAACTGCCAGCAGTTGGCTGATCTTTTGGGCATATCAAATGAAGGCCCTTTAGTGTACTGTGCTCCCAAGGAACCCCAGTTTCTATCCTTGGTGATGCGTGCTGAGATTGATAGTCAGCTCCTTAGAGATGATCATTGGGAGATGAAAGCGATCAACCTATGGCTAGAGCCTCGGGTGTACTGTAAGATCATCTGGCACAACCTGATTCCCCAGAATGGACACTATGATAGGATTTCCCAGTTGACTCAGTTGTCCTCTACTGCATTTGCACCAGGAAGCCTGTCTGCCTTCCTTATATTATCATCCGAACGATGATCCGTGCTACGCTGCCTGGTCAGTTAGGAAACCTGCCCTACAGGCGTCTGATCACTACACTGCTCACCTGCCTATACGTTGATTTATTGGATGAGAGAATTCAGGAGAAGACCTTCTCATCGGACCTTAATTGGGAGGCCATCTGTAGGATGGGTATGTGGAATGCTCAGGTCAATGATGATGAGAGGAACACTCTGGTGCGTTCTCGTACTCGAGTAAAGGTAGCAGCCGCTGAGGCGGCGGTAGCAGACGCTGAGGCGGCAGTAGCAGCAGCAGGAGCCCATGGGGGTGATGCTCAGGATGAGGATTATATGTTCATGGAAGTAGACGCCATACCTCCTCCATCACCTCTACATTCTACTGGAGCTGGTCCATCTCGGGCTCCTTCACACACTGTTGGTCCTTTACGCCCACCCTCTGATGATATGATGGGGCTACTGCGTGAGATTAGAGAGGCCCAACGCGCATTGGATCAACGGATGGCCGAGTTGGAAGCTAGTCTCCAGGTGACCCAGACTTAGGTAGCCTGGCTGACTAGAGTGTATGCGGAGGACTACGACCGAGATCGTGAGGCACCTCCTCCTCCAGCACCTCCAGCTCCATGATGTATATTTTCTTTTTATACTTCTTTGTACTATAGAGTAACTATTCGGATTGTGGACTGTACTCTGATTTGGGTATGTATAAACATTGCTTATTTAATGTATATGAAACTTGTTCCTCCTTCTTAATAGTGCATTATTCTCTTTCTTAATTTTATCTCATACAACACAGGTGCTTATAGTGTGTTCTTATTACAGTTTTAAGTTTTATCCTAACTCAGTTCACGAACTCTTGTGGACGTATATTGGTTTAAATGGACAGGGCCTAAGAGCTCTGATACCAAGTTGTCACACCCCAATTCTACACTATTCAGAATGGTGTGATGAACCGCTAATAAATCAACGGTTCAATCAGGATCTCGAATAGACTGTGTCCATTTGCTTAAACCATACACATCCACAACAAAAAATCAGAATAAATCCACGATAGCGGAAGTCTTTAATATTAAATGAACTGAAATTATAGCTGTGATAAAGTAAATAAATTATCCAATTATCTCCCAAAATGACTAAGACATAAAATAATTAAATCAATTACATTGTCTATATAACTTAAACAAAATTTAATAAAAAACACAGGAGTTGCATTCGCATGATGAATCATGCGACTCCATCATCACTTCTGCCTCCATTGCCGCTACATGCTCGTATGTTGGAGCATTCATATAACCTTCCACCATCGTACTTGCATCATCAACTAAAAATAATCGAATTCAAAAAGGATGAGCACACATCACGACTCAGTGAGCAAACAAAACAATGCAACAAACATATGCATGCATTCAATTCATATCTTTGGTCTGGTTCATAAGTTTGCAATGTGCAATAGAAAGGATAAGTGGCCGCCGTACCTCTATACACGAATGTGTGAAACCGCCCAATGGATCAAACACCATTGCCGCCCCCAAATGCACCCACCATGGGATAGAGATAGAGCTAAAGTGCTTAGGACCTCACCGCATCACACTTCCCCTGATGCTCTACCCATACCAACACGTAAGCCCCTGTTGGCGAGGGCTTGCAAACTAGGCTCGCAACTAACCAATCCTAATGTCAAACAGTGTATCCAAGGCTTCACCCCAGCATCCATCAATATATACATAGAGATAGAGCTAAAGCCCCCCGACAGAGTCAGAGACTACAAGGTCCGAGACTACCTCCCCTGATGCTCTACGACGTAATAGTTCTGCTAAGGTAATGGCGATATGACGATGTTAGTGGACAAGACTTGAGTAGAGATAGAGCTAGAGTCTGGTGACCAGGCTGAACCACAGTGTCACGTCTTCCCCCTGATGCCCCACTCGCATCAAGTACACTAACCACACACAAACATTCACATTCATATTTCTAGCATCATCATCAACATCATATTATAAATAAACAGAAATTAAATATGCATGAACAGTAATAACAGGAATAGTGGATGACATGTGACATGCACATTACAATCATACAAACATAGAATCATTCATGGTATTGGACTCAATAAACAAAAATAGTTTATTATTAGCCAATTAGTTTAGGTCTTGTTCCCTTACCTTTGATTGAGCGTAGATCCTCGTTAAAGCTTTATGAATCACTTTTAAATCACTAGAAGGACCTAACAAGTCGATAGATTTTAATTAGAACTAGTTCCAACATGTTTAAACTAACGAAACCATAGGGTCGCAGGTAGGGTAACACCTAGGGTAGCAGTTTCTATGACCCTAGGGTGTAGGGTCGCAGGTGGGGTCGGATACCATTCGACCCTACGTGTGATCACACCTTCCCTGGAACTTCCCGAGGGCTTGTGGTTGATCCTGTGGTCTTGTAGGGTCGGATATTATTCGTCCCTACGTGCGACCACACGTATTATGAGTCGACCTTTCATTCTAAAGTCCATCCCTTCATGTTTGGATCCTTTGGCTTACTTTCATGGTCCATTCTATGATTGTTCTATGGCTCAAAACTACAAGTTATGCACTATTCATTGTCTATAATGATTTTCTCCATGGAATCTCTTGGAACTTATCCATGGATGGATGATTTGGGTTTCTCCTATTCCTATGTTCTTCATAACTATTCTAGGATCTCTTATTCAGGTAGAGAATTAGGTTCATACATTTATTCAGAGGTTTCTCTGGACTTCCTCCTCTTCCTTAGTCTTCTTCTTCAAGTTTCCTTCTCTTCTTCTCTTCCTTCTCTTTCTCTTTCTCTCACTTTCAATTAGGGTTCTAAAGGAGTAAAAGAGGCTAAGGGACATCTTATTTATAGAGGAAAACCCCCCATAATAAGTCCCAATGAGTTTAGGAAAGACCCCCTTTTGAATTAGGAAGGTTTCCTAATTTCTGATTTCTAACTGTATTCGTAGGGTCGGACGTAGGGTCGCAGAATCCGTCGACCCTACACCTTCTTAGTCATGTGACCCCATGTCTAAAAAGTCATGGGTTGGACTTCTTTTGAGGTGGGGTCAACCATACCTGTTTAGGCATGCGATCCTACCCTTACATTTGCTATTTTTGGGTTAGACTTCATACCTAGTCTTGTGGTTTCTTCACGCACTTGGTCCACTTGGCTCGACCGTGATAGGTAGACCTGGTTCAATGTGGTAAGACCGATTAGTTCGATACGGGTCTTACAGTCTTACGTTTTCAGGTTAGTATATATTGTATATATTGACAACAACTGCAAATAGCATTGAAAAAGATATAAATATATGTCAATATGTCTGCAGTAAAAAATGGAGACCGTAATAGCATAAATTTTATTAAAGCCTGACCACTAAATTCCAAGATATTACAAAGATTTGCAAGGAAATATTAAGCAAAAGTACGATCAGTGATAGAATTAGAAGCTTTTAATATCAGATAAATAAGTAGAAAAACTATGCATGACACAAATTCAAAGACAGTCTTGACAGATCACTAGAAGGTGATTTTCTTCTACATAAACTTCTATCATTTTAGACTCTCTTTGGTATGTATTATAGAATTAATTATATAATACATTATGACATATGAATTTGTTTGGTATAATTTATGGTACTTAATTTAAAATAAATTAATATATTCTAAAATCTACAAATAGGTTTGAAGGTATTTATCATTATTGTGATAACCTATTATTATTTCTTTATGTTTAATGGTAACAAAGGATTATTAGTTATGACTCATAATTTAATTTTATAAATGATTTATTATAAACAACTTATGAACATAAATATTAACTATACCAAAGAGAGCCTAAAACTTGTATGGAAGGGTCTGAATTTCTAAATACAGGTTATATCTTGAAGCTTACAAAAACCACAGTAATCAGATTTTAATCCATTAAGAGTATGTTAGAGTACAACAAGAAGAAGTCAATAACAAAAACAAAGCCTTCCAGGGTTCTGCTGCCGCTTCCAAATTCCAACCCGGATAGAGGAGGGTGGTTGGCACCAACAAAACTTAGCCAAACCCTCCTCTTACATGTAAGAGTATAATAAAAAAGGCATGTTAGTGCACAAGGCTCCTGATATTGTAGGGTTTGGGGAGGGACAAAATTTCACACCCTAATTATGAACCAACTAGAATGGTGTGATGAACCGTCTATGATCCAACGGTTCAACCAAGATCTTGAATAGGCCGTGTCCCTTTGCTTAAACCATATACATCCACAACCATAATCAGAGTAAATAAACAATAACAAAAGTCTTTAATATTAATGAATTGAGTATCTAACAGTGATATCATAAATAAAGTATCCAATTATCTCCAAAAGACTAAGATATAAAATAAAATAAATTAATCAATTACATCTTCTAAATAATCCAACAAATAATCTAATCAAAGACGCATGAGTTGCACTCGCACGACGAATCATGAAACTCCATCATAGCTTCTGCATCCATCGCCGTAACATGTCCGTACATTGGAGCATTCATATAATCTTCTACTATAGGACCTGCATCATCAACTAAAAATATTCAACGTCGAAAGGGTGAGCACACATCATGGCTCAGTGAGCAAACAAAATAATGCAACAAACATATGCATGCATTCAATTCATATCATTGGTCTGGTTCATAAGTTTGTAATGTGCAATAGAAAGGATTGGTGGCCGCCGCACCTCTATACACGAGTGTGTGAAGCTGCCCAATGGATCAAACACCATTACCATCCTACATGCACCCATCATGGAATAGAGATAGAGCTAAAGTGCCCGGATCAAACACCGCATGACACTTCCCCTGATGCCCTACCCATACCAACACGTAAGCCTCTATTGGCGAGGGCTTGCAAACTGGACTCACAACTAACCAGTCCTAATGTCAAACAGTGTATCCAAGGCCTCACCCCAGCATCCCTCAATACGTCCATAGAGATAGAGCTAAGGCCTCCCGACAGAGTCAGAAACTACATGGTCCGAGACCACCTCTCCTGATGCCCTATGACGCAATAGTTCTGCTAAGGTAATGACAATACGACAATGTTAGTGGACAAAACTTGAGTAGAGATAGAGCTAGAGTCTGGTGACCAAGATGAACCACAATGTCACATCCTCCCCCTGATGCCCCACTCGCATCAAGTACACTAACCACACACAAACATTCACATGCCTATTCATAGCAAAATCATCAACATCATGTTATAAATAAATGGAATTAAATATGCATGAACAATAATAACAGGAATATTGGATGACATGTGAAATACACAAACACGCATACAAACATAGAATCATTCATGGCATTGGACTCAATAAATAAAAATAGTTTATTATTAGCCAATTAATTTAGGTCTTGTTCCCTCACCTTTGGTCGATAATAGATCCTCGTTCAAGCTTTGTAATTCACTCTTAAACCACTTGGAAACCTAACAAATTTATAGATTTTAAATTAAAATTAATTCCCATAAATTTAGACTAACAGAAACTGAGGGGTCGCAGGTGTGGCAGCACCTGTGGTCTCAGTTTCTGCGACCACAGGGTGTGTGGTCGCAAGGTGTAGTCGTATGCCATGAATTTAGACTAACAGAAATTGAGGGGTCGCAGGTGTGGCAGCACCTGTGGTCTCAGTTTCTGCGACCACAGGATGTGGTCGCATATCCTGCGACCACACATGCGACCACACCCTCCCTAGAAACTTCCCGAGGGCCTGTGGTCGCAAGGTGTTGTCGCATATCCTGCGACCACACATGCGACCACACCCTTCCTCGTATTCCCGAGGGTGTGTGGTCAAATATGTGTGTCTTGTGTGGTCGCATATCATGCGACCACATGTGCGACCACACGTGTGATGGTCGTCCTTTCACTCTTAACTCTATTCCTTCATGTTTGGATCCCTTGGCTTATCATCATGGTCCTTCCTATGATTGTTCTATGGCTCAGAACTATTAT
The DNA here is from genome assembly GCA_028583415.1 of Protea cynaroides. NCBI lineage: Eukaryota > Viridiplantae > Streptophyta > Magnoliopsida > Proteales > Proteaceae > Protea > Protea cynaroides. The sequence goes on along the minus strand of CM053273.1, from coordinate 80,023,260 downwards.
TTTATACACAATCCATTGGCCACATAATTTCATCCATGGATTCTCTTGGAATTTATCCATGGATTGATGATTTGGGTTTCTCCTAAATCCTATCTTCTTCATGAACTATTCTAGGCATTCAATTTAACATGGGAAATATTTTCATACCTTAAGTTTGCTGAAGATTCAGAGTTTTCTCTGAATTTTCTTCCTCCTTAGTCTTCCTCTTCAATTTTCCTTCTCTTCCTTCTCTTCTCTTTCTCTCACTTTCAGTTTGAGTTCTAAAAGAGTGAAAGAGGCTAAGGGACATCCTATTTATAGAGGAAAACCCTCCATAATATGCCCTAATGAGTTTAGGAAAGAACCCCCTTTGGATTAGGAAGGTTTCCTAATTTTTGGTTTCTGAGTGGGTTTGTGTGGTCGAAGGTGGGTTCGCAGAATCCGTCGACCACACCTTCTGAAATGTGCGACCACACGACCAAAATTCATGTGATTGCACTATTTTGAGGTGTGGTAGGTCACACCTGTTTACCTATGCGACCACACGCTCATAATTGACTATTTTTGGGTTGATTTCATACCTAGTCTTGTGGTTTCTTCACGCACTTGGTCCACTTGACTCGACCATGATAGGAAGACCTGATACAAGGTGGTAAGACCGGTTAGTTTGATACGGGTCTTACACAAAATGTATGCAGTCTTACCCCCACAATGGCGAGAGTTTAATCTCCAATAATAAAACCATCAAATCTCTTCTCACTTCAAAAGCTAGAGCAACTATACTAGATCTTTAAGTGAGGCAAGTATGAGATTAAAGGACCGAGTTCTAACAAGGTCCCTGGAGATCACCGAGATGACCGAGGTGAAGTCTAGGAGTGAACATGAGATGAGGAAGAATTTCTCATGGTGGGATCTAATTTGGTTTGGCATCAGCATAATCATTGCTGAAATCTTCATTGTCACCGGTCTTAAGGCAAACACCGTTTCCGGATCTACCATTGTTCATTTCTACGTAGTATCCGGCATCTCTGCCATGCTTACGTGGGATTATTCTAGTGCAAGGGTAACTTAGTCATTTTATTTTTTACTATTGACACCATTAGTTGAGTGTTGATAGAAGTTGAATGTAATTAAACCTAAGTACAGAAGGTTTGAGTAATTTACTAATTCAAATGTTAGGTAGCTCGGTCTCATTTATCCTTTTAGTTAAGCTTATTTTATAGTCTTTTACCCCAATTTTGGAGAGAGAGAGAGAGAGAGAGAGAGAGAGAGAGAGAGAGATTGTCACAACCTAATTTTCGCACCATTTGGAACGGTGTGATGAACCGTCAATAAACCAATGGTTCAACCAGGATCTCGAATAGGCTATCCCACATATGATAAACCAAAACACATTCCACATTAATCAGAGGTAATAAGGTAAATAGCGGAAATCTTATAGTAAATGAACTGAGAATCTAACTATGATAACCATAAATAAATATCAAATTATTGATAAATCAACTGAGACATAATTAAATAAATATCAATTACATGTCTTTAATAAAATTAAACAAAATCTAATCGAATACGCATGAGTTGCACTCGTATGAGGAGTCATGCATATCCACTAAGTCTTCAGCTTCCATTGTCGCCCCAGGCCCGTACACAGGAGCGTTCATATAATCTTCAATGGTGGTACCTGCATCATCAACTAAAAGTATTCGAATTCAAAAGGGTGAGCACACATCACGGCTCAGTGAGCAAACAAAATAATGCAACAATACATATGCATGCAATCAATTCATATCTTTGGTCTGGTTTAAAGTTTGCAATGTGCTATAGAAATGATAGGTGGCCACCACACCTCTATACACGAGTGTGCGGAAACGCCCAATGAAAACGGCACTGTCGCCCCACATGCACCCATCATGGACAATATACAACCCATGAAAACAGCATGACTATACCGGTTGCCCATACCAACACGTAAGCCCCTGTTGGCAAGGGCTTGCAAACTGGGCTCGCAACTAACCAACCTTAATGTCAAACAATGTATCCAAGGCCTCACCCCAGCATCACTCAATACATCCATAGAGATAGAGCTAGGGTCTGGTGACCAAGCTGAACCACAATGCCACGTCCCCCCCTGATGCCCTACGACATATTAGTTCCGCTAAGGTAATGGCGATACGACGATGTTAGTGGACAAGACTTGAGTAGAGATAGAGCTAGAGTCTGGTGACCAGACTGAACCACAATGTCACGTCCTCCCCCTGATGCTCCACTCGCATCAAGCACATTAACACTTGCTTAGTGGACATGACTTGAATAGACCATGGCACATTATACCCCGATGAGAACGGCAACGAAGTACCGATTGATACCATCCCTACCCGCACCATGTACACCAGCCAAACACAAACATTCACATGCCTATTCCTACCATCATCAACATCATCATGTTATAATCAACAAATTTAAATATGTATGAACAGTAATAATAGAAATATTGGATGACATGTTGAATGCACATTACAAGCACACACGCATATCACAATCATGGTATTGGACTCGAAAAAATAAAAATAGTTTGTTATTAACCAATTAGTTTAGGTCTTGTTCCCTCACCTTAGCTTGTTAATAGATCATCTTCTAAGCTTTAAAATCACCTTTATAATGTTATTATATTACTAGAAGACCTAACAAAGTCGATAAAATTTAATTAAAATTTATTCTAATTTTTAAAAACCATTCTGTTAACTGAGGGTCGGAGGTAGGGTCGGAGTCATGATCTACCTTGGGTGCGATCCTCCCCAAATCTGGACTTCCAGAACCCTGAGGGTCGATACTCAGGTCACATAGGGTCGGATGGTCATCGACCCTCTGTGCGACCCCCTGTGAGTTTTGGTCAATTTTCCTCCTTTTAGTCCATTCTTCGTGTTTGGGGTCCTATGGCTTGCTCCTACAGTCCACTCAACATACATTCCATGGTCTAGAATCATGAATCATCCACCTATATAGCTTTTATATATTCTCCCATGGTTTTCCATGGAAACCTAACCATGGGCTGTTGGTTTGGGTTCTCCGAGATCATACTCTCTTCATTACCTAACCTAAGGTCTGTAGAAACTCATGGAATTAGTATCCATACCTGAGAAGAATACTCTTTCTCTGCAACTCTTCTTCTTTTTTCTTTCTTCTCTTCCTTGGTTCTCTTCTTCTTCTCTTCCTTCTCTTCTCTTTCTCTCAATTCAATTAGGGTTCCAAAAGGAGTGAAAGAGGCTTAGGGACGTCCTATTTATAGAGTAAAACCTCCCAAAATAAGTACCATTGAGTTTAGGAAAGGTTCCAATCGAAATTAGGAAAGTTTCCTAATTTTCGGTTCGTGCTGTTTTTCTCGAATACCGAGGATCGATGGGAGGGTCGATGGGAGGGTCGGACAATTCATAGACCCTCTGCGACCCTTGGTCAAGGGTCGATGGGAGGGTCGATGGGAGGGTCGGACCTGCCTATTAAAACCTGCGACCCTACCCTCATTTTGACTGTTTTTGAGTAAATTTTCATACTGGGTCTTGGGTTTCTTCACACACTTGGTCTACTTGGCTCGACCATGATATGTAGACGGGTCACGACACGAAATGTAAGGTTAGACCAGGTTCGTGGCGTACAGGTCTTACAACTCCACCACCCTTAAAAGAAATTTCGTCCTCAAAATTTGAACGTACGGTTCTTACAACTCCCCCATCCTTAAAATAAATTTTGTCCTCAAAATTTGAATTTACTTCGGAGTCAATAGGTGGGAATTCTATTTCTACATTGCATCTTCTTCCTCCTATGCACTCTTCTCCACGTCTTGTCTTTGCCAGGTTACCTTCATATAATAATTATCCTGGCTTTGAAAACATTGTACCTTCCCACTAGTGAACTAGGCTGGTACCACTTCAATAGTCAAACATTCTATCTAAACCAGTGATTCCGTGGTCAATACCTTTGATATGGATCTCTAATGTACTTCTTCAATAGAGACACATGAAATACATCATGCACACTAGACATGGATAGCGGTAACGCTAATTGATATGCAATTTTTCTACGTCTCTCCAAAGTTTATATGGTTAAACACATATATAGGACACAACTTTCCCTTCTTGTCTAATCGTTTCAAACTATGCATAAGTGATTTCTTCAAGAACACTTTGTCACTTATGGCAAACTCAAGGTCTTGGTGTCTCTCTGACATCTTGAGCTATCCCGCCCCTTTTCTTTGATCTTGTCTACCACTCGATAGTTTTCTTCATTAGACTTAGGTCTCAAAATTTTTCATTCACCAACTTTATTCCAAAATAAAGGAATTTGACATTTCTACCATACCATGCTTGATAGGTGACATTTACATGGTAGCTTAATAACAACTTCAATTCACGGTAACTTCTCAACTCAAGTTCCTTGAAATCAATTCACAAGCTCGGGGCATATCTCTTAGGATCTGTATAGTCTGCCCCGACTATCCGTCGGTTTGGGGTAAAGTGTAGTACTAAACTTCAACTTTGTCCCCATTATTTTCTGTAGATCCTCCCAAAACTTGGAGATAAGGCATAAGCCTCTGACCGACACTAAGCTCTCATGTATACCATTCATTCTGGTAATATTATCTACATATAGCTTATTTAGCCGCTCCACAGCATACCGAGGTCGTATAGCAATTGAATGAGCTATCTTCATAAGGCGATCAACAATCACCCAACCATGTCGACCGATTTGGGAGTCAGTGGCAAATCATTGACATAGTTTACGATACTACAGTTCCATTCCCAAAACAAAAGTCAGGGTTTGGTTTTCCTTTTCTAAGTCTGCTTACACCGTTTCTATATACAGACCTAACAAAATTACTACTTCTACTTCATCCATCAAATTCAGAGATGATCTTTAATGCCACAAGCGCAACCGACAAACCATTGCTCCATAAGTTCCTCCATAAATTCTCACTTATTTGGATCATCACGAGTTTCTATTATATGTTACTCTCCTTCCAAATCTGAATCTATTGCTGCGAAACATAAGGTAGCATTTATACTGGGTCCTTCCTTGGACTTCATAATTCCCATCGGCGATCGTATAAGCAGTTTGTAGTCTAAAGATTTAAGGGGTATATTTAGCTTCTTTCCAAATGACACAGATATAAAAGGATGAGTAGCTCCATAATCAAAGAGCACTCTGACAAGAATGCCATTACTAGGTACGATACCTGTGATTTGTTTTGATATAATCTACATGCTCATGCAATGTAACATAAAATGATAGGTTCAGGTTATACCTGTGACTACATCAAATGATGCGGCAGCATCCTTGGCTGAAACAGCGTAAACTCTTCCTTGCTGTAGTTGTTTTTTGGGCTTAGTACACTCTCTTGAGACATGCCCTACTTTGTTGCAGTTAAAACATCTGATCCCCTCACCATTTTGCTTTGGTTGTCGTGGGGTTGCTGAAATGGTTTTGGTTGCAGCATTGAAGCCCTGGGTACGGAAGGGTTGGAATACCTTGGTGTTCCCTCCATTGTAAAAATTTTCATTTGGCCTTTTGATTCCCCTATTTTGAGTAAAATAGGTCTCTTTCTGGCTCGACTCTATCACTCGAGCAATTTTTACAGCTTAATTGTAGATTTTCTTCTCCAATCCCAAAACATGTTCGCGTATGCTTCCCCTAAGTCCCATGACGAACCTTTGGGTTTTCGTATCCTCCTCTTGCATACTAACTGGTGCAAAGAAAAACAGCTCCTCATAACGCTGTTGATATGCGTCGACAGTCATCTTCCCCTGCTACATAAACTCAGGAACTCTCTCTCCATAGAATCTCTGAAACTTCTAGGGAAGTATTTCTCAAAGAATGCCTCTTTGTATATATCCCAGGTCAAGTGGGCGTGTTTGGTTAATAAATATGTCCTGGTAGACTTCCACCAATGGTGTGCATCGCTCTTGAGCATAAATGTGGCACACAATACTTTCTCCTCCTCATTTACGGTCATCATCATAAAATTTCTTTCCATTTCGTCAATCCAGTGTGCTGGCCACAAAGGATCTGCTGGCTTACCATCGAATTCTTTGGGCTTCATCTTAAGAAAATGCCCGACCAGTCTGGAATGGTCCAGCTAATACGGAGCATAGGCCCCATACATAGGTGGTTGGTACTGATAACCACCTTGAGCTATCTCAGGGTTTTGCACTGGAGCTTGCATGACTGGTGTTTGAGGTGCATGGGGTACTGCATTATTTTCCCCTGGTATTGTGCTTGCCTGTCCTGCTGGCATCTGTGTCGTATGTGCAGCTGGAAAAACCACACCTATGGCAGCTTGCATATTAGTTTGCACCTGTTGTATTTGTTGCAGTTGTTGTACCAAGTTCATTACGACTGTAACTAAATCTATAGGTGGGGCTGGAAAGTTTGTAGGATTTACCTGACCATTAGCTCCTGGCGGTGCCACATTTGGATTCTCTGGTACTTCAGGAATTTCATGACTGATTTCATCTACCAATGGTGGTGGTGGGATTTGGTTACGTCCGCGTCTGTTCCCTCTTCGTCCAGCCATTTCCTATTCTGGTGGTGTAGTGTCTGAAAAGTCATAGAATATGTGAGGCAATCAATATATACTTCATTCTCATATTTGGATACACTAACACTAACCAATGATATTTTCAAAATTTTCAGATCATTCAGTGAAAAATACTGTCTTTTCTATGCAGGGTCGATGGGTATCTGACCCTCAGTATCCGACCCTGGGAAATCATCCATTTTTCCCGAGTATATAATGCCATTGGTCAAGGCACTACAAAAGTAAATCTGGAGAAGCTTTCATACATCAGTAAATCAGGTATAAATCAAGAGAAAGATTTCGTACATCAATAAATCAGTTATAAATCAGAAGATGTACGCTCAACACGATTAAACATTTAACTATTCATTCAGTTCATATCTCTGATCATGTTGTCGATCATGAGAATGGTTCAGATTGGTATAATCAAGACTAATACTAAAGAAACAATATCTATAACTCCAATTAACAGGTTAAATTAAGAAGGTATCCTGTCAAGGTCCGAGAAATTAAAATCTGGTATGTGCATCCTCTATAATCATAAGAGTAAATCAATAATGCACTGCATCCTATATAAACCTATCTAGATATATGGCCATAATAGATTTGATCCTTTGCTAAAAATGTCCGAGGTATCATCTTCAGAAGACATTCTTCAATCCTTGTCGGATCATTCTGTCATGATGCAACTATCCCATACATCGGTGGCTGATAAGGTTAACCACCTTGATACACTGCTTGTTGTGCACCAAACTTTTGCACTGGGGTGTGCATTACTGGGACTTGCTATGTGGTAGGCACTGTGTTATAGCTAATAGGTGTTGGGGTACAGTGATGCTACCAATTGGTACCATACTTGGTTTGACCCAGAGGTGTTGATGTAGCATGAGCAACTTGGGTAGTGATTTACATAGCAACTTGCATAGTTGGTCTCATCTTTTGTTGCTCATGTATTTTATTGGATCAAGTTTATGACTACCATAACCAAGGTACTTAATAGTCCAAGTGGTTGGCTGGAGTGGTCTAGTTGTTCACCTCCTTTGATTCGCTCTAATCTGATTATCAACTCAGACGAGTTTTTCATTACTCGTTCTCGACCCAGATAGTGGTGGGGTCAAGTTGTAACCTCATCTTAATGCTCAGCGGGTAATGGATCAACGTGTAGTGGATTTCACTCTGAGTCTCCATGTCACCCAAGGGTATAGCTTTATCTTCTTGTAGTTACTCTTATTCTTAATGTAGGGCCGTTATTCTCCTACCTCTGTTGGATTCGGCCCGAGATCTTTCCCTTTACTTTTGCAGGGAATTAGGCATTACTAGCCATTTTCTTCTTCCTTTGTCATACATCGAGTTTCACATCTTGTGAGTACCAACTCGGTATTCAATTTTCTGTTTTACAGAAGCTCCCTTCTTGCTACTGTACTATATCCGTTGTATTTCTAGATAACTGCCCAACTTATAGATAATACCCTATATTATTTGTTTATCAGGATGAATTTTGATCTTCTCTTTCTTTTGATTGTATATATATGGTTTCACCTTTTATATGTACATTATTGTCTTGTTAAGTTCTGTCTCAACCAACACAGGTGCTTATGGTGTGTTTGTATTAAAGCTTTTAATTTATCCTAACTCAGTTCATGGATTCCAGTGGAAGTATTTAGGTTTAATGGGTAAGGCCTACGAGAGCTCTGATACCAAGTTGTCACATCCCAATTTCCACACCATTCGGAACGGTGTGATGAACCGTCAATAAACCAACGGTTCAACCAGGATCTCGAATAGGCTATCCCATATATGATAAACCAAAACACATTCCACATTAATCAGAGGTAATAAGGTAAATAGTGGAAATCTTATAGTAAATGAACTGAGAATCTAACTGTGATAACCATAAATAAATATCAAATTATTGATAAATCAACTGAGACATAATTAAATAAATATAAATTACATGTCTTTAATAAAATAAAACAAAATCTAATCGAATACGCATGAGTTGCACTCGCATGAGGAGTCATGCATATCCACTAAGTCTTCAGCTTCCATTGTCGCCACATGCCCGTACACAGGAGCGTTCATATAATCTTCAACGGTGGTACCTACATCATCAACTAAAAGTATTCGAATTCGAAAGGGTGAGCACACATCACGGCTCAGTGAGCAAACAAAACAATGCAACAATACATATGCATGCAATCAATTCATATCTTTGGTCTGGTTTAAAGTTTGCAATATGCTATAGAAAGGATAGGTGGCCGCCGCACCTCTATACACGAGTGTGCGGAAACGCCCAATAAAAACGGCACTGTCGTCCCACATGCACCCACCATGGATAATATACACCCCATGAAAACGGCATGGCTGTACCGATTGCCCATACCAACACGTAAGCCCCTGTTGGCGAGGGCTTGCAAACTAGGCTCGCAACTAACCAACCCTAATGTCAAATAATGTATCCAAGGCCTCACCCTAGCATCACTCAATACATCCATAGAGATAGAGCTAGGGTCTGGTGACCAGGCTGAACCACAATGCCACGTCCCCCCCTGATGCCCTACGACATATTAGTTCTGCTAAGGTAATGGCGATACGACGATGTTAGTGGACAAGACTTGAGTAGAGATAGAGCTAGAGTCTGGTGACCAGGCTGAACCACAATGTCACGTCCTCCCCCTGATGCTCCACTCGCATTAAGCACATTAACACTTGCTTAGGGACATGACTTGAATAGACCATGGCACAATATACCCCGATGAGAACGGCATCGAAGTACCGATTGATACCATCCCTACCCGCACCATGTACACCAGCCAAACACAAACATTCACATGCCTATTCCTACCATCATCAACATCATCATGTTATAATCAATAAATTTAAATATGCATGAACAGTAATAATAGAAATATTGGATGACATGTTGAATGCACATTACAAGCACACGCGCATATCACAATCATGGTATTGGACTCAAAAAAATAAAAACAGTTTGTTATTAACCAATTAGTTTAGGTCTTGTTCCCTCACCTTAGCTTGTTAATAGATCCTCTTTTAAGCTTTAGAATCACCTTTATAATGTTATTATATTGCTAGAAGACCTAACAAAGTTGATAAAATTTAATTAGAATTTATTCTAATTTTTAAAAACCATTCTGTTAACTGAGGGTCGGAGGTAGGGTCAGAGTCATGATCGACCCTGGGTGTGACCCTCCCCAAATCTGGACTTCCAGAACCCTGAGGGTCGATACTCAGGTCACATAGGGTCGGATGGTCATCGACCCTCTGTGCGATCCCCTGTGGGTTTTGATCAATTTTTCTCCTTTTAGTCCATTCTTCGTGTTTGGGGTCCTATGGCTTGCTCCTACAGTCCACTCAACATACATTCCATGGTCTAGAACCATGAATCATCCACCTATATAGCTTTTATGTATTCTCCCATGGTTTTCCATGGAAACCTAACCATGGGTTGATGGTTTGGGTTCTCCGAGATCATTCTTTCTTCATTACCTAACCTAAGGTCTGTAGAAACTCATGGAATTAGTATCCATACCTGAGAAGAATACTCCTTCTCTATAACTCTTCTTCTTTTTGCTTTCTTCTCTTCCTTGCTTCTCTTCTTCTTCTCTTCCATCTCTTCTCTTTCTCTCAATTCAATTAGGATTGTAAAAGGAGTGAAAGAGGCTTAGGGACGTCCTATTTATAGAGTAAAACCTCCCAAAATAAGTACCATTGAGTTTAGGAAAGCTTCCAATCGAAATTAGGAAAGTTTCCTAATTTTTGATTCGTGCAGTTTTTTCCGAATACCGAGGGTCGATGGGAAGGTCGATGGGAGGGTCGGACAATTCATAGACCCTCTGCGACCCCTGGTCAAGGGTCGATGGGAGGGTCGATGGGAGGGTCAGACCTGCCTATTAAAACCTGCGACCCTACCCTCATTTTGACTGTTATTGAGTAAATTTTCATACTGGGTCTTCGATTTCTTCACACACTTGGTCCACTTGGCTCGACCATGATTTGTAGACGGGTCACGACATGAAATGTAAGGTTAGACCAGGTTCGTGGCGTGCGGGTCTTACAGAGATGGGGAGAGAGGTCTCAGAGAGCTGCATGGACAGTCTAGTGATAGAGATGGTTTCAGCTTACTACAATCGATTCTACATCACAAAGCCAAAGCTCGCCGTGGGAGGATTGAAGCTATTCGTTATCTAGTCGGTCACTAGTTGTCAGAAAGGTACAACTTCTTGTTAACTCCCCTAAAATAGCTCTACAATTTGCGTGTTTGAATATTCATATTCATATACCTTTTTGAATTAGGACCCGCAACCTCATCATACGTATTCACCCGGACTCCTGCATATCGGGGATTACTTCATTTTAGTTCAGTTCAGAACGCTATAGGGAATATGCAGGGACTGATTGATTGATGGATTTAAGAGAATTTCACTCACCTCCCCTATACTTTCCTTATTTTCACTCACGTCCCCTATACTAGGTTGTCTACACATCAAGAAGACCCAGTTTGCTGGGGATGGCAAAAATGGGGTGCTTACAAAGGGGCATACAATGATCGTCCATGATAATGTGGAGCAGATGTATACTCTCCTCACGTTCCCGTCAAGTGAGAGTTGAATATGCTTACATGTGAATCTTAACATGTTGACATGTCGAGGACAAAAACGGCCAGAACCTCGAAGTCTCAAGCATAAATGTCATGGTTAATTGAGTTTTACCAAGTTGGTTCAGGGATGAACAAAAAATAACAAGCATGGGCTGCAATTTGGTTTAGGGCAGAAAAGGCCACTTTGACAAGGACAGGGTAACCTATCACCAGATGCACAATGAATCACGGTCCCCCAATCGCTTTATATATCATGATGCAAGAGTCAAGCGACATGGAGTAGCATAATGTATTCCCCAATGAACCCTAGAAACGCTAGTCAGAAGTTGTTTGCAGGTCTTGATTTCACAAAGTGTAAGCCAAGGTTGTGTGTTTCGCCTAACAGGTGACCCCATCTGCATGGGAACCATTTGGCTACTTGCACGAATGTGTGACTGAACCATTCCCCTTAGAGCAATAGATAGAAGCATTCATATATAGAAGTATTTATAAAAAAAACTAACACTCATGGAAGCAAGTGCTTCAAAAAAAAGAAAAGAAAAAGGAAAGTGCATAATCATGAGTATGACGTATATATCCCTAGTGGAGTCGCCACTGTGAGGACATGAGAGAAATTTTGTCTTCAAAATTTTGGAGTTACCACCTAGATTAAGGTCTAGGACCTCAAAATGTTGTCTCACCATAGGATCAGACTTCTCTGACTCATAACCCATTAGATGGGTTTCTTTGGTCTATCAGAGATCAGGTAAGCATCATGTTACAATTATGGGAAGGTGTCAAGCAACCAAACCACCCGATCTGAAATTGGTCTCCTATGCCTTTCCTTTTTTTTAGACTTTATTGAATCAGACCAAACTAAGTGGTTTGATATCATTGAACCGAATTTAGAATCTACTAGACTGCCTACGTATTGTGGATATAATCCAAAAATCAGGTTCACCAATGTAGTTCAGGTATTGATTAAAGTTTATGGTTGTGATTTATGCTTGAGCATGATTAAGTTCTTTGTTTAAGTTGAAATTTATGTTTGATTGATGAATAACCCTGATGGGCCAAGATCCAGGTAGCCTATATAGTCTAAACTAGATAGTCCTAGAGGATTTGGTAACTGGATAGTCCATATGGCCCATGGATAATCCTAAGGGATCTAATATGAGTAATCTTAGTGGGCCAGATGTGGATGGTTTATGTGGACTGTGGGTCCGTATTTGAGAATTCTCTCAAATTGCCTATGTATCCCAAGGTTTGCTTTAGGAATCAGGAACTGCATAGTTTGACCGTTGGATATAATTCGATTGAAATTTGGATACCCTATGTGGGTTTGAAATGGATAGTTCATTGTAGATTGAGGATAATTCTGGTGGATCTAAGATGGATATCCTAGTGGATCTATGGATAATCCATAGAGACTAAGCTTTAGGACCGTATTTTGGAATCTTCCCAAATTACCTAAACCTTCCACTGTCATTTTAGAACTTAGGTTAAAAATCTACCATAAATAAACCCTATAGTGCTAACCCTTCTTTAAAGACCAAAAACTGTTATATTTAGGTCATTTAGGGTCATTTCCAAGCCTTGAACTACTTAGAACCATCCCAAGGGTAGTTTGGTCATTAAAGTCAAAGTTCATAAAATTTGATCAAAGTAGGTCAAAATTGATCAAAGATGGTTAAAATAGATCAAAGATGGTTAAAATAGTCAAGGTTAGTCATACTTAAAACCTAGAGTCAACCTAGAGTCACTTAGAGTTACTTAGGCTCAAACCTAGTCAAAACTTATCCTAGTCTCCTATTAACCCTCATAGGTGTCACATAGAATGGTCATGTGTGACTTAGAAGCCTTGCCCATTCATCCCCCCATAGTCCATAGGTGTTGTGAGAGAGAGGTAAGGTAGAAAATGGAAAGAGAGTGGTAGTCCATTGGAAGCCCACTTGGATCCCATTAAACCTAGGTTGAATCCTAAATGGGCCTAAGTGGTAGGCTAAATGAAGCCCATGGGCTGAATTGTGAGTAAGAGCAAGAAAAGACAAAAGAACAAGAAAAAAAAGACAAAAGAGAAAAAAAAGAAGATAAAATTTACAAAATCCTAAAAAAAGGCATAAAAAGAGAGTTGATATTCTATATCCAATGGTTTTAGAGAGAGAATCTCTCTCCAAAACCATGGGAGAGAGAGTGTAAGGTGGCATTAGTTAGAGAAAAAAAGGAGGAAAGAAAAAGAATAAAAAAAGAAAGAAAAGAAAAAGAAAAAAAACTTGAAAACTTTTGGAGACTAATTGTTCTCTAATTAAGAGACCAATTCAAAGATACTATTTGAGCCAACAATAAGATACCATGTGTTAAGATCTAATGTGAATTCAAATCTAATTCAAAGTATGAAAATTTTGAGAGTAAAGTAAAAAAGAAAACAAATCAATAAGAGAATTGGTAAGAAGGGAGGATCCTTGGCCTATAAATAAGACCCAAGGGGGGATCCACGAAATCTAGAGCCCTCCCCACTAAAAATGTGAAAGAGAGAGAGAGAGAGAGAGAGAGAGAGAGAGAGAGAGAGAGAGAGAGAGAGATCTAGAGCCCTCCCCACTAAAAATGTGAAAGAGAGAGAGAGAGAGAGAGAGAGAGAGAGAGAGAGAGAGGAAGAAGAAGAAGAAGAAGAAGAAGAAGAAGAAGAAGAAGAAGAAGAAGAAAGAAAGAAAGAAAGAAAGAAAGAAAGAAAGAAAGAAAGAAGGAGAAAGAGACAAAGAGAGGTCTACCTTCAAGCTTCAAGGTTCCAAAAAAGTCTCCATCTGTACAATAGGGACAAGGTAAGGATCTCTAACTCACATCTCTATTAAAACATGCTTGAAGATATGTGCTAGAATAGGCTTGCATAGGAGTAAGTGCAGGATAGCATATTGGCTTGCATTTCTGTGTAAATTTCACCATTCAAATTCAAATCAGATATTTTTTTCTTATAAATATATTTTATAAACAATCTCTCTCTCGAATTTGAGTTCCATCTATGGTGATTTTCCTAGGAAAAAAAATCCATGAATGAAGTTCAGATCCAAAAAAGCCAGATCAAGAGCACGACTATATTTGATATGTTTGATACAGTTAAACTAATTGTTTGACCTCAAAAAAACTATCAAATATGTCTTAATGAGTTAGGAACATCCTCGAATAAACCAAAACGATTTGGATCTGGGATGACCTAAAAAAAATCATGCAACGTACAAAGGTCAGAAACAGAGACAGAACAAAGGTACTCTATTCATAGGCCTAGAAGTAGGATTTCCACTTAGAATCTTGGAGAGAGGTAAACATGGAAAATATATCCCATCAAGTTATCTAATTATAAAATTTGGTTAGGAGTGATTTGGATCAAAATTAAATTTTTGATGGATTTTACACTAAAATTAGGTAGAATCTAGAATAGGATTTTGCATTATTTAGGTGTTAAATATGAATATGTTAGAACTCATTTTTGCAAATTCTGAAAGAGAAAAATTATGTTTTTGAATATAGATTATGAGCATGTATCTGGATTTAATTTTTATTGAAAATTTGACTTTCTACAGATTTTACAAAATGAGTGCACTGAAAGTATCAATGCCATTTTTTCACAAAGTGAAAACCCTTGCATGTTTTGAATGGTTTTTTTTTTTTTTGACATATATGGTAAGTTGGATATAAATCTTTCCATATTTGGATGTCTTTGATTATATAGTAAGTTAGATATGTTTCTTACTATATTTGGTTGCTTTCATATATGATAAGTAGGATAGTTCTTATCATATTTGAATGAATTGTGACATATTTGGTAGAACAAGATAATTTTCTTACCTTATATGATATGTTTGATTAGATGGATATATTTCTTATCACACATGGATTTTGACATATTTAGTAGACTAGAAAAGATTTCTTACCATATATAATGTGTTTGATAATATGGATATATTTCTTATCATACATAGATTTTGACATATTTAATAGAATAGGAAAGATTTCTTACCATATATATTATTGCATGCTTATTTGGCAGTATAGGAAATGTTTCTTATCATATTTTCATATTCACTCATATTGTTATATTTGGTAGGCTGGACAGATCTTAGGAAAATTTTTATATACACACCATTGAAAATCTCATCTACGTCCACTAGTTTGCAAAAACTTCATCTAGTTCCTAAAAACTTTGCTCCGTTAATTAACGAAGTCCACTCTATTAAAAGAATCCCGTTAATTGTTGATGTCAGCTGCGTTAAATATTTTAAGGGACGATAATACCCTTTTATGCTTGTTAAAAGACTAAAATACCCTTAATGGTATAGTTACCCTACCCCCAAATTTTCACCTCCATCATCTCTGTTCACGACGGCGATGGTCTTCATGTTCATCGAATCCTCTATTTGGATGTGGATGCAGGGTCAACGATTGATCAAGGGATTGCATACTTCCTTATGTTCTTAGCCTTGGTTCTCACTTACATCATTCATTAATTTTTATCATTTTTATCTTTTTGACTTCCAATTTGATAGAACTTGGGTTCTTCGGTGTTTTACTGAGGTGGATTCTCATCCTCCTCTTGATCTTTTTTCGATCTGTTAGGGTTTTCTTTTTTTGGTTTTTGTTTTTCGTTGTTCCCTTCTCTTTTTCAGAAATGGCATCTACAGATGTTGAGTTTCGCTGCTTCATTGGTGGTCTAGCTTGGTTTACTGATGATCAAGCCCTCGAGAGGGCTTTCAGTCAATATGGCAAAATTATTGAATCGAAGATAATCAATGATCGTGAGACTGGTAGGTCCCGAGGGTTTGGCTTTGTGACTTTTCGCGATGAGCAGTCTATGAGGGATGCTATTGAATGGATGAACGGCTAGGATCTTGATGGTAGAAATATTACCATCAATAAGGTGCAGACCAGAGGAGGTGGTGGTGACGGAGGCGGTGGTTACTGCAGCGGAGATGGTGGTAATTATGGTGGCGGCGGCGGTGGATATGGTCGCCGTGAAGGTAATAGTTATGGTGGTTCCTGTTCCAGGTTATTGTTCTCTGTGTGATACTCCTTTTTGGCCGTTGGTTCGATATCAATAGTTAGGTTTTATCCTTCTCCGAGTTTTTGTAGTCTTGTTACAGAGATCATGAAAATTTGAAGTAGATATTTGAGTTGTTCTTCTGGAAATTTGTTGATATGTGCATAATCGTTCAATTTACCCAGAAATTTGGTTCTTCAACTATTCATCTGTTCGATTCATATATTCATTGAGATGTAATGAGTTTTTACTAATTAGATCATATTCTTTAATGATTCATCTGTTGGATTCATGTTTTGCTTTCTCCCCCCCTCCTTTGATACAAAACCAGATCATGGAACAAACTCTAATTCTGGTCTGCTGGTCAGAATCAGATGGGTCTCTGATCATCTATGTTTTTCATCCATATTGTTCAAGTTCAATCTCAAGCCCCTCAAAGGGTGCAGTAAATTGAACGTGCCTGTTTGAGAAAAACACCTAATTGCTGTTTAATTAAGAAGAAAACAGCAGAGATAGAACTTCTCTGCTTTTGGATGTGGATGCAGGGTCAACGATCAATCGTACTTTTTATATAAGCAACTCTGTATCCATCGCCTCAGAGAGAGAGAGAGAGAGTGAGAGAGAGAGAGAGAGAGAGAGAGAGAGAGAGAGAGAGAGAGAGAGAGAGAGCCAAATAGGTTTAATTTGCCTTAATTGTCTCCTGGTTTTTCAACCGTATTTTTTACATAAACTTACCTGGTGCTGGAGCTAGGATGCCGGAGATGGGATGCCGCCATGAACCACAACGCAAAGGGTACCAACGCTATAGAGGATATCTAGAATAACTGGAAAAGTGGAAACAAGACCAACGCAGATGGAGTTGGGTTAAGGCTTGGGTGAGAGTGAAAAGGAGAGAGAGAAAATATACATAACATTACAAAGGTCAAATTAGTCATTCAACATGCTATTTTACTTTTTCAATTTTTAATATGAAGGTAAATATGTATTTCAACAATTCCGTCAGTTAGTTGGACGTGGTTGAGGTTTTTGCAATCTTGTGGACGTAGATGATGTTTCCAATCCTTAATGGTGTGTATATGAAAATTTTCCTAGATCTTAACATATACATAATTACCATGCTTAGAAGATAGCATATTTAGAATTTACCATGCATAGAAGATAGCGTACTTAAATTCTAACATGCTTTGAAAATGCCATGTTTAGATCTTACCATACTTAAATCATGGCATATGTATGTGATAATTGCCATATTTAGATAGAATATCTTATTTTTGATAATAATTTAATTCATGCAACACCCTAGTTGAACATGCCATATTTGTACAAACTGGAAGACAAACTAGGTGTGAGGACATGCATTAGGCACTTACATACATGGTAAGGGAAAAATAAAAATAACATAAAAATTTTGATGAAGAAAGATTATGCCTAGCCAAATATTCCAAAATTAGAGCTTAGGTTTAAAAAAGATAGTTTTAAGACGATCCTTATTTCTCAATAAGCCTATAACCTAGAACAAGGTATAAACCCCTTAGGACTAGAACAAGTTCTAAAAAAAAACCCTTAACCTAAAGCAGGTTATAAGCCCTTAGACTTAGAACAATTTCTAAGCCCCCTTAACCTATAACAGGTTAACTGCTATTAAATCCATTCCAAACTATGCGGATCCTGATTCTTAGGAAAACCCTAAAATACATCAGCAATTTAGAGAAAGAAAGTCTAAATACGGATCTACACCTTCAATCTACCCCATATCATTATCCATATCCATATCCATATCCATATCCATATCCACATATCCATACCCATATTCATATGCACATAATTCTTCAAGCCAATCAAGCATAAGCTTTAATTTGAACAAGGAATCTAATCAAACCAAGAATAAATTACATCTATAAACTATAATCACACCTAAACTACGGTGGTGAACTTGATTTTTGAAACAAGTCCGAGTTACGTAGGCAATCTGGAAGGTTCCAGATTCGGTTCAATGATATCAAACCATAAGAATTGGTTCGATTCAATCAAAAGAGTTTAGCATAAGAAAGGCATAGGAGATCGATCTCAATCGGGCAGTTAAGTGCCTAACGCCTTCCCATAATCATAACCTGATGCTTACCTCGACCTTTGAGAAGACCAAAAATCGATTTAAGGTTTATGAGTCAATAGAGTCAATAGAAGTTTTATCTTATGATAAGATTATATTTGAGGTCCTAAACCTTGATCTAGGTAGCAACTCCAAAACCATTTTAAAATCACGAGGAAGGCAAGAATACCCTCACCATCATGTTCTCACACTAGGATTCAAGAAGACTTAGAGATCTACCTTTTATCTCAAGATACAAAACCCTAACAGTGCCTCTAACATATAGATCTATTTAGATATATAAAGTACTAAAACCTAGGCTAGAACTTGCTCAGATTCATTGTACTAAAAAATATGTAATAAATTCATCTAACATGCAAATCAGTATCTACCAGCACAAGAATTTAGAAAATGTATGGGGCTAACTTTCTTCTCAAGGGACCATTACCAAACAGTGAGTGGAAGACCTAGATCTATATCGATTCTCTAGGGATTAGTTTTCTATCACAAATTCTATGTACAGAGGCTTCCCCGAATTTTTAATAGGCCTTCCCAAATCCAAATGAGGTCGGGTTTTTTATGGTAAATTCCAGACTCAGAGAAGAGTCTCTCATAAAATTTCCAAGGTCATATGACCTCTTTTGATGGCCTTTAATTCAAACCCTAATTTGGCCTCTGAGATATGCTTTTCAGATTTGGTGCTTCATTCATGGATTTGTCTGCTTAATCAAATCTCCATGGATGGAGCTCAAATTTTGACCAGACGCTTATTATTATGCATACAATGAGATAAAAATATCAATCATGGCAGATTCACATTAAAAATTATACAGGAATGCATCACATACACAAATCATGCTTGAATCCTATCATGAAGATTTCAATATTCATGTTCTTGTCTAGCATATAAGAGAGATAGAATGGGGTTAGGGTTGGAGATCCATACCTTGTCTTCAATGAGGAATGGCAGAACACTTTGACTGCTGAAGATTTAAAGGAGGTGAGCACCTTCTTATCTTTCTCCGCTCTTCTTCTTCTTCTTCTTCTTCTTCTTCTTCTTCTTCTTCTTCTTCTTCTTCTTCTTTCTTCCTTTCTTTTTCTTTTTTCTTTTTTCCTTATTGACCATGGTTTTGAGTGGAGGGGGCTCTCTCCAATTTTGTGGATGGGAGAGGGATGCCAAAAAGGATGTTAACTGGGTTTTATCTAGGTGTGACAATAGGTTTGAATGTGTTGACTAGGTTGACTGAGCATGGACTGGTTTGACTAGGATGACCCTAAAATGGTAGTTAATGGTTCTAAGCCTGGGAATGGCACTGGATGGTCTTAATAAGGCAAGTATTAACTCAAGACAGGGTTTAACATTGGATGGCCCATATATGGCAGGTTTTGGACACAATACAAGGTTTAACAATGGATGGTCCATATATGGCAGGTTTTGGACTCAAGACAAAGTTTAACAGTAGCTGATATATATATGGTAGGTTTTAGACTCAGGACAGGGTTTAACACTGGATGGTCCATATATGGTAGGTTTTGAACTCAAGACAAGGTTTAACACTGGATGGTCCATATATGGCAGGTGATGGCCCTCGGTGGAGAGATGACAGTGCGTGATCTATATATGGTAGGAGAGAGGTGGAAAAAATGGGGTGCTTACAAAATCACAATTCGATCGAATGGTGTTAAGAGAGACCCGATCGATTGACAGACATTCGCAATTATAACACTTATAAAATTTCTATTCATATTCTTGCCAGGTAATTACATTGGAGAAATAACCTGGATATAGCTCAGCATGGTGTAAAAAGAGTCCCGATCGCCTGACTGACACACTTGAATCAATTAGTAGACTTTATAGACTTATTTCTATTCATATGCTTGCGACATAATTACACTAAAGAAATTTTACTGGGGAAATCACAATTCGGTCATATGGTGTTAAGAGAACCCTAATCAATTGAAGAGATTCAATGTATCCTTGAATGTTCTCTTTAATGAGATCACGCCTCATATTTTCCTTAACATAATTAGTCGACCCCGAGGGAGAAGGGGTGATTGAGATTTATTGGGGCCTTTTCTGTTCATCAATGCCTGCGGATCATTTTTCTTTAGTTGATGTTAAAGATCACCTTCACTCTTTAGGCTAGCAGCTTTGCCCATCATCTTCTCCCGATTGTCCTGTTCAGCTGACCTTAGAGGATTCCAGTCACCTAGCATAGCTTGTTTATTCTCGGCAACAATTACGGTTCGTTTCCAATGGTTGACAGACATTCACAATTACTAAACTTCATAGATCAATTTATATTCATATTATTGCAACTTAATTACACCGGAGAAATCATTGGGAAAATCACACTGCGATCGGATGGTGTTAAGAGAGCCCCAATCAATCCAAGAGATTTGATGTATCCTTAATGTTCTCTTTAATGAGATCGTGACTCATATTTTTCTTAACCTAATTTGTCGGCCCCGTGAGAGAAGGGGGTGATGGAGATGTATTGGGGCCTTTTCTTGTTTATCAAATCTTGCGGAGCCTCATTCTTCTGTAGCTAATGTTAAGGATCAACCTCACTCTTCAGACTAGTAGCTTTGCCCAGCATCTTTGCTGATTGTCCTGTTCAGCTGACCTTAGAGGATTTCAGTCACCCGACAAAGCATGTGTATTCTTGGTGACAATTATAGTCTGTTTCCCAAGGTTGACAAACATTCACGATTAATAAAATTCATAAATCTATTTATATTCATATTATTGCGGCGTAATAATTACGTTGGAGAAATCAACGGGAAGAACATAATGCGATCGGATGGTGTTAAGAGAACCTTGATCAATCAGACATTTACAATTATAACACTTCACCTCTTCAGGCAAATTAGTACACTTCATGGATCTATTTATGTATATATTCGTGCGGTGCAATTACACCGGAGAAATCACCGGGAAAGTCACACTGCGATGGAATGGTGTTAAGAGAGTCCCAATCAATCCAAGAGACTCGATGTATCCTTGAATGTTCTCCTTAATGAGATCATGCCTCATATTTTCCTTAACCTAATTTGTCAGCCCCGGGAGAGAAGTGGTGAAGGAGATGTATTGGGGCCTTCTTCTGTTCATCAACTCCTGTGGAGCATCATTCTTCTGCAGTTGATGTTAAGGAGTAGCTTCACTCTTCAGGCTAGCAGCTTTGCCTAGCATCTTCTACGATTGTCTTGTTTGGCTAACCTCAGAGGATTCCAGTCACCCGACAAAGGTTGTGTATTCTCAGCAACAATTACCCTCTATTTCCCAAGGTTGACGGACATTCACAGATAATACACTTCATAGATCTATTTATATTCATATTATTGCGGTGTACGTCGGAGAAATCACCGACGAAATCACAGTTCGATCGGACGGTGGTAAGAGAGCCCCGCTCAGTCAGACATTCACAATTATAACACTTCAAATCTTCAAGCAATTAGTAGACTTCATAGATCTATTTATATTTATATAATCGCGGTGTACGCCGGAGAAATCACCGATGAAATCACAATGCCATCGGGTGGTGTTAAGAGAGCCTCGCTCAGTCGGACATTCACAATTATAACACTTCAAATCTTCAAGCTATTAGTAGACTTCATAGATCTATTTATATTCATATTATCGCGGCGTACGCCGGAGAAACACAGACGAAATCACAGTGCGATCGGGTGGTGTTAAGAGAGCCCCGCTCCTTTGGACATTCACAATTATAACACTTCAAATCTTCAAGCAATTACTAGACTTCATAGATCTATTGCTATATATTTTCTTGCGGCGTATTTACACCGGAAAAATCACCGGTGAAATTACAAAACCATTGGATGGTGTTACAGAACCCCGATCGATCGATCGATTCATGAACCTTGTGCTACACAGTAGTATTTTCTATAATCCAAATAAAGGATACAGCTATGCTTATTAATTTTAAGTCCAATGAGGTGAAGGTATCAAATTCCCTCATTAATTAACATACATCAGACCAAGTCACTCACCAGAAACTAGTTTGCCTTTAAATACTGGTTAACTTCAAGCCTCAAACACCACAAAACCTTCCTAAGCCTCTTTGCTGTTGTTGAGCTGCACTGCAATAACTCAGCATTCCCACTCCTCCTTTGTATCCAAGAGAGACCCCCAAGCTTTCCAATAGTAAGAAATGGAGGGAAGAGGATCAGACTCACAAAGAGAGTGGTTCTACTACGGTGAGTGCCAGAAAAATCATGCCACCCACTTCGGAACAACGGCCACAGACGGATGTGGCGAGTTCTTGCCGGACGACAACTTGCCAGACTCTCTACTTTGCACGGTCTGCGGCTGCCACCGAAATTACCACCGCAAAACGCTGTACATCGACTCCGACGACGACGATGGCGACAACCAACAGACCCTCCAGGCGGCGCCGCCCGTGGAGCTGTTGACGGCGGCATCGGCAACGCCATCGAATGATGGTGACAGAGGCGAGCAACAACAACAGCAACAGCAGATGGTTGCAACTGATGTTGCTACGCCGGTGTCACCCAACGTGGCGGCGGCTGTGTCGGAGCCGCTACCAGTTGCTCCACGCGAGCAGCTGGAAGAATTAGACGCACGGAGGAGGCCAAGAACAACGTTCACGGACTACCAGAAAGAGAGGATGCGGCTCTATGCGGAAGATCTGGGGTGGAAGATGGTCCGGCATAGAAGTGAGGAAATAAATTTTTTCTGCAATGAGATCGGAGTGTCCCGACAGAGTTTCAAAGTTTGGATGCATAACCACAAGAACACATCTTCTTCCTCTGCATTGGCTTCCATGGTTCCTTCTGAACCTGATTTTGATGGTAGCAGAGACAATAATGATGCC
>CM053273.1:79253549-79399639 GCA_028583415.1 Protea cynaroides | reverse complement strand
GTAGGGATCTTCCAGCCCATTCACTTGTGTCAAATCTAGTATATGGAAGATCAAGAAACTTCAACACATGAATATCACAATTTAAACCACCACCGAAATTAAGAGTAAAATCCTCTCACCATCCTGCATGGGATACTAATAACTGATCCAGTATTGTTGGTTTCCTCCTTCGTTGCATCATCTACCACTTTGATATTCAGTGTGTTGAATCTACCCAAAACGATGTGCCCGTGGCCACCTTAACGACCTCCTCCATCGTTTAAGTAGATTCGACACACCGAACACCAAAATTTTCGATATCTTTAGGGGCGAGAGCGACCCAGCTTCCTCTGCACTGTCATGGCGGGATCTGGTACTTCAAGAAACGAAGAGAAGAGCAGGCCAGAGAAAGATTGCGGGATCAGTCTGATGATGTATCATATATATAGACAGTCCTTAACAGTTGATCTCACCCTTAATATTCGATCGGAACTAAAATCACTCTCTACCGCCCACTCACGCACTTTCTAGGCCTTTTTAAATTTATCTCCTTAAAAATCGGAAGTTAGATTGAAAGATTGAATAGAGAATTTTTTTATTACTTTTTATTTATTTATTTATTTATTTATTTATTTTATTTTTTTTACCGAGGGTGGATGGAGATGGGTAAGAGTATCACTGGACCGGTTTCGGTCCGGACCAAATCGGTTCAAAGAGAGCTTAGCTTATCTGGCCAGTTTGGGTTGAAAGCCCGGTAGGAAACCTATCAAACCAATCCAGATGGCTGAAGTAGTGAAAATGAGTTTAATATTCTGTTTGAATCTATTTGTCCATGCCATCATTGGGTTTGGGCTCATCGGTCCAATTTTCCAGGCTAGTTTCAAGTTATAGCTCAGACTAGACTATGTCATACCTAACTAGAAACAATATCCCCCCTCCCCCCACAGGACCCGAAACTCGACGGGCATCATCATGCACATACCGGTATTCCACTCAATGGGGGTGGGCGAGAGAAACATGTAAACATTGTTGGGTTTTTAGTTAATTCAAGATGGCTTGACCTAGTATAGTTCAGTCTCAAAATTGACATCCTTAGGGATGGGTTTGGGAAGATGGGAAACAAAAATGTTTAAAGAGTTGTTCATGAAACACATATAATTTTTTTGCTGGAAAAATTAGTGATAAATCCCTAAAGCTGTTTATTGCCTTCAAGAGACACCGAAATAGAGCTCTTGCTATTAGGGAATCACTGAATGTGCTCAAGGTTGGCATATTCATGTTAAACTGGACTACTTTCAACTTGTGGCGATTTTAAACTCAAAAAGTGGAAGGATTTTACCTTCTTGTTTTACTTAAATTTTGAAAAGCTCCTCAAACACAAGAACCAAAGGACCCCAAAAAGCTTGGGCGTGCTTCGGAAATATGCAAATATCCTCACTCCCAATTAATCAATCCTTGGTCCACCCTTCCGCCGTGAAACTTTTGGAATCCATCGAAACTATCTGATAAACTTCTGAAGTTCGTTATTTTTCTAAACATAACAAGACATTCATTATCCTCTTCAAACTATATATAGGGACTCGATTGCAAATAAATTAAGAGGATAATTTTGTAAAATCACATTCACTATTAAAAAATGTTAAAAAAAAATAAAATTTGACCTAGAATTTCTAAAGAGGTTTAAATCGTAATTTAACACAACCAACTCTCGCCTTTCTTTTCCCTCCTCCAGTCATCCACTCATTCCTAATCCTTCCCTAATCCTTCGGCTCATTCCCTCCTTCACTCCATAACCGTGCAACAATCAGAATTTATTATTGGGACTGGAAAGTTGGAACTGAGGCAGCGACAAAGCACTGTGCGACAGTCCAGTCATCAGTCCCTTGAATCCCTCGTATCCTTCTTCCTCATCCCTAATCCCTCATCACTAATCCCTCATTCTCTCGTTCCCTCCACATCTGCGACAGTCGAAGTTGTTGGACTCTGCAGCTGAAGCAACAACATTGCAATGTCTGATGGGCCAGTCATTGATCTGTGCAACTGAGGAAAAAATCTTAATCTCTCTCTCCCCTTAACGGGCTTGTAATTAGATTGTATCCCTATTAAACGGAACAAGCAACCCCTCTCATGATCCGTAGACTATTATTATTTAAATTTTGCTCTTTTCTTTTTTTCTTGTTTCGTTCATCTGTTTTTGAAAATTATATGTTTTTGTTAGAGGTTGGATGGTTTTTGGGGTAAATTTGAAGCAAAGCTGGGAGGATGATTTGCAGGGTTTTTTTTTTTTTCTGTTTTAACTGTTGAGAAGGGTACCATTTTTTTTCCTGGTTGTTGAGAGTTTGTTGTGCATATGTATGATCTTAGCAAATCAGATTCATTGACCTTGGGATCTAGTTGTAAACCTGAGTGAACTAAGTAATTGAAGTCCATTTGCTTGTTTCAGTGTATAACTTGTTTTAAGTTGACTAATTTGGTGAGATGGATAAACTAAGAACCAAACTATTGACATTTATGGTTTCATGTACACTAGCTTCCTCATTCCTACCCTGTCTGTAGGTTCTGTAGGATAAAACAAATTGGATGCTTAATGTGATTGATAAAGCTTGTAGTATGCTTCCTCATTCCTACCTTGTATGTGGTTTCTTGTTATGTTTTCAGAATTTTCTGCAACCGACTACTTGTACATTCCAGAACTGTATTAGTTTTTCAGTTTCTTGGTTTGGATCATCTCTCTAAGCCTAGGTGACTCTATTGTTAATTTACAGTCCAAATCACAAAAAACATCCTGCACACCTGTTGCTATAGATAACTAGTGCCCTCTGTTGACTGATATCACCTGGTGAAGGACTTCACTGATACATATAGGTACCACCTTTGAAACAATTGTGAAAAGGCTGCTAGTAGGACTTACGCGCATGTAGTCCTTGCACTCCACTCCTTCCTTTGGTATAGGGTTTTTCCTTAAAGTGAACAAATTTATTTGTTGTCGGATGAATGTATGTTCCATGGGATATTTATAGTTAAACATCTTGGCATTAACTTGGTTCCCACTCCACAGGGAATTATACATACATAGTTTTTCTTTTCCTCTACTTACTTTTCCAATGGCTCCATGTGTGAAAGGAGTTTTGGGAAGTGACTGTATAGTAGTAAGCATGTAAGAGTGTTGCATCAATAATAATATTTGGTTAGGTTAAGGTTTAACCCTACTGATATTACCTTGGCATCAACTTTGTGGTTAACTCGGACATCGAATTTCAGATTTCTTGCTTTGTTATGCCTTATTCAAGTGATTGAATTGGTTCGGTCTGATATGTTTGGGTTCTTTATTTATTTTAAGTTGACCATTTTGGCAAACTCATATACTAAATGCTTGTTTATGCATTGAACCATAGTAGTTTGAAACTCTTAAGTGTTTATGATCACTCATAATTGTTTCTTTTTTGTTGTTTTCTCTTTTTCCTTTAGTTAAGCTTGTTTTGCTTAAATATTTGGTTTGAGTTAGCTTTGTAATTAGATATTGGTATTCTACTACTCCTAGAAATTTGGCTAAGTTTTGAACCAATATGTTGTTGGACATTTGATAATGGAAGTTGCCTTTTTTTTTTGGTAAACGATTTAAGCTATTACTACATGTCGTACGTACACTCTATTTGATTGTTCTTTGCATTGGCCCTTGGTTGCAAAACCATGATCTAGATTGTGAATTGTTGATTTTAAAGCAATGAATTGAATGTTTTTCAACTCTAATGTGAAGCAGTTGGGAATCTTTTGTGTATTTTATTGACTATGATTTAGCACATAAAAAAATATTGTCTCTTAAACATGAGGAAAACCAGATTCTGTACTGCTGCCCAATACCCTTTTTTTTTCCAAATATTTTTACGAATACGTTTTTTTGACATAGAAGTACGCTATCAATGGTTGTGAATTTTGAAGTTCTTCTTAAATTCTGAAATTTGTTGTTTGATTTGGTGATGGAATAACCAGCTGCATTCACTGGGGAAGACTCTTTAATTAAGAACAAACTTGGGAGTAAAACAGGTGAGTAAGAAGTGTTTGCTGAAATTCGAAATCAGCCCAAAGGAAATTGCTGAATTTCAAACTCAGATACTCATTTGACATTTCAGTGGTAATGTGGGACGCATGTTGGAGTTCTTTTATGCTAGGGGCTTGTTTAGTTGTTTATGTGGGTTAATTTCCATTAATTGATTTCCTTTAATTGTGGTGAAAGTTTACTTATAATATTTGTTGAAATAGTGATTGGAGCCTTAATAATATTCCTAGTATTTTCAAAGTGTTCATTGACTTGACTATTCCTCCAACACAGAGGAATCTATTACACTATTTTTTAGGTTAGGACGGATATTATTGAGTTATTGTTCAATAAAACCTTTGATTTCTCACTTCAGCTTGCCACAAAAAAAAAATAAGAGAAAAAAAAAAAGAATGTTTTATAAAACAATCATTTCATTCTATTTATTGATCTTCTATTTAATGTGAGCTTCTCAATGTATGTGATGTATATGCGAGTCTTTAGCTCAAAGAGGTAAAGCACTTGGGGATTCCCCAAGAGGTGGTAGTTCAAATCCATCAAGACTCATTGATCTTCTTATGTTTTAAATTATTATAGTATGAATGCAATTATAGTATGAATGCAATTAATGATTTCAAATAAAACATACTTGCAACCATAGTTACTTAGCCTTGTGGCCGGGGCTGTCTGGCTTGTAGTCGTAGCTACATGGTCAGGCATGGATGTAAAGGCCTGTGATCCAAATTATACCTGATTATGCCTAAATTTTATTCAATTTTAGCAAAATTGATCAACGTATCGTAAAGTTAACCATAAAACACACATGTTTGTCCAATAATACAAAATATTTAGGATTTGATCAAATTATCCATATTCAAAACAGAAATATCAATAGTATGCGTTAAACGACCATATTATCCCATTTTAGAATATTATAAGCCAAAGTTGATAAATCTGATGAAAAAAATTCTGATTTCGTCAAATCTATTTCGTTTAACTTAATTTTCACATTTGAGTAAGATATGTCTAAACAAGACCTAAATATGGTTAATTTTGTTCATTTAGCCAAAAATGATTAACATATTGCAAGGTTACCCATAAAACACACATGTTTATCCAAGAATGCAAAATATTCAGGATTTGATCAAATTATCCATATTCAAAACAGAAATATCAATAGTATGCGTTAAACGACCATATTATCCCATTTTAGAATATTATAAGCCAAAGTTGATAAATCTGATGAAAAAAAATCTGATTTCATCAAATCTATTTCGTTTGACTTAATTTTCGCATTTGAGTAAGATGTCCAAACAAGACCTAAATATGACTAATTTTGTTCATTTAGCCAAAATTGACTAACATATTGCAAGGTTACCCATAAAACACACATGTTTGTCCAAGAATACAAAATATTCAGGATTTGATCAAATTATCCATATTCTAAACAAAAATAGTATGCCTTAAATGATCATATTATCCCACTTTAGAATATTATAACGCAATGTTGACAAATCTGATGAAAAGAATTCTAATTTTTGTGTTCATTCTAACCAAAATTGACTAATATATCACAAGGTTAACAAAAAAAAACACATGTTTGTCTGAGAATACAAAATATTCAGGATTTAATCAAATAATCCATATTAAAGAAATATCAATAATATGCCCTAAATAACCATATTATCCCATTTTAGAATAATATAAGGCAAGGTTGATAAATCCAATGGAAAAAAAATTATTTTATCAAATCTATTTCATTTGACTTAATTTCCACAAGTTTGAGTAAGATGTCCAAACAAGACCTAAATGGGCTAATTTCGTCCATTTTAACCAAAATTGATTAACTTATCACAAGGTTAACCAAAAAACACATGTTTGTCAAATAATACAAAATATTTTGGAATTGATTAAATTTATTCAAAATAGTAGTATCATGAGTGTTTCTTCAATGACCACATTATCCTGTTTTGGAACAATACAAGCCAAGGGTAGACATTCTAATGGAAAAAAAAATCATAAATTCTTTTTTGTTTTTTTTTTTTTTTGCTAACAACGAGTATCCATACCTTCGGCCTGACTAGGCTCACAATCACATGGACTGAATCATTCTGGGATTGAATGAGAATCATTCCACATACAAACAAAAAAGAGCACTTAACACTCCTGTGTGAGTGACCCGAAGGCATTGAAAAAGCATCGAACTCAGAACCTTCCACTTCCTGAGGTGTAGGCTCCTTGCCAACTGAGTTGCCTCCTTGGGGTTAAATCATTAAAGTCTCTTTCATTTGATCTAATTTCCACAAGTTTGATTAAGATATCTGGATTGTACCTATAAAGCCTAAATTTTATTCAATTTGACCAAGATTGACCAAGATATCACAAGGTCAAAAAAAATTGTTTGTACAAGAATACAAAATATTTTAGATTTGATCAAATTATTCTTTATTTAAAACAGAAATATCACTAGTGCACCGTAAATGACCATATTATCCCATTTTCAAACAATATAAGCTAAGGTTGACAAATCCAATGAAAAAAAAAGATCTATTTCATCCAAATTGTGCCTCAATATACCTAAATTTTATCCAGATTGACCAAATTTGACCAACATATCACAACGGTGACCTTTTGACAAAGTGTGGTCATAATGTTTCGGCTGCAATTTTTTTCAAATACCCATGTAAAGAATTGAGTGATGTATGTATGACGGTGCATAAACTATTAATAGAATTCAATTTTCCAATGTCATCTCATGATTGTCATCTTGCCTTCGATTTTAGCTCTTTTCTCTCCTTTTATTCCTGAAAGGTCTTCCTGAAGTTGCCTAGTCTTGCGACCATGGATGCACAGGCCTTGAGGGCATGGATACATGTCTTTCATGCCAATTAATATTTGCACTTGCCATAAGAATTTGTTAAATGAGTAAGAAAATTCAATGAGTCTTGATGGAATCGAATCACCATTTCTTGGGGAATCACAAGTGCTCTACCTATTTGAGCTAAAGACTCATGTATAAAAAAGCAAATGACAGAAATTATGGTTAAATAAGAATAATTTTTATGTGTTGTTGAGCTATTAAATATAACCATCCCTCTCCGTAACCTGAGACTATGAATGCTCTGTGATACAAGAAAGAAAATGAGTCATACTTTTCTTTTTTTTTTTGTGAGTTGTGATGTCTCGCCTTCCCAGAAAACTTGTACACCAATATATACCAAAACCAGAGACACTAATTTCCAACATCTCTGGTATGGCTATAAGACATGTACACCAACATGTAGCACCCCTCTCCATCATATGCAATTGAGAGTTTCAGATTCAAATTGAAAAAATAAATTCTCTAGGAAGTAATTAAGATGGGATTTGAAACAATCAAACTACTTGAGTCTCTTCAAAATAGAATACAAAATGAGATATGGAATTCTTTTTCTTTTTTTTAATAGATTTTTAATGTACCAAAGAACTATGTTGATATGGATGAATGAGTATTCTTACATATAAGACTAAGACAGAGATATAACTTGAAATAATGGGCATTGTTGAAGTTCAATGCTTCCACACTAAGGGGGGGGTAAATCAGTGTTGACTAAACTTTTACTCGAAAAGCTAACTGTTTTCTTGGATAACACATAAGCTTTGCAAACATACAAGCGTATGCACAACCACCTCACTACCACAGTGTGGCTAGGCCAACCGGCATGTGCATACCCATTCTGTAAAAACCACAACACTTCAATATTACAAATAATCACAATCACACGACACACAAATTATGTGGTTCACCTCCACATTATGTAAGGGCTACGTCCATGGAGTAATGTCCCTCTTGGGCTTCGTATTTACTCAATACACTCCAATGATAGTTTGGCTGCTTCTACAGCTTCGATGCTACAACATCACTTCTACTCTTGATATTACAAGAGCATGGGCTACTACCCAATCCGGACAAATCCCAACTTGCCGATTACAATCAACAAAAGAAATGAAGAAAATACAGTTACAAATTCCCCCAACCCTTTGAATAACTTGTCCTCACAGGTATTTTATCAAACACCTACCTATGGAACATACATATAGAGAACTTAAACAACCAAAGTTACCCTTGAAGCATGATTTCCAACTTTAGTGAGAGTTGACACCCAATGCAACGATCTCCCTTCACTTCACGCCCAAAAACCACCTCATATGTAGTTAAGACATTTCATCAAACACCTTAAGAGTGCTTCAGCTGTCTAGGTATTCCCACAAAACGTAAACTTTAATCTCTTGGCTCCTCTCACTCACACATTCAAAATGGGGCTTCAAAACCCCTTTATATGAGTTCAGGAGGCCCAAATTAGTCAGAGCCGTAGATCTTGAAAACTCTCAAGCCTATCCAATGGTTGAATTTAAAAAAGAGATCTTTATGGTGACATACGCCATGTTGCTATTTAAGTTGGTGACATGCAGCATGACACCCTTGGTCGGCTGGCATATAGGCTGTTAGATCTGGCTCTAAATGGCAGGTGTAATCTCAACCGTAGGATCATTTGACGTGATTAAATGTTCAATGGGAGAGATGTCGACCATTGAGAAGGAATCCGAAGACAGCCATACCTGTACGAGCTGAACACCGAATGTAAGACCCGCACGCCACGAACCCAGTTTAACCTTACATTTCGTGTAGTGACCAGTCTACATATCATGGTCGAGCCAAGTGGACCAAGTGCATGAAGAAACCCAAGACCCAATATAAAATTTAACTCAAAAACAGTCAAAATGAGGGTAGGGTCGCATGCCTAAACAGGTAGGGTCGACCCCACCTCAATAGAAGTCCAACCCATGACTTTTTGGTCGTGGGGTCACATGGGTCTCAGATTATGCGACCCTACATCCGACCCTACCTGCGACCCTACACCCTAGGGTCTCACGTTTTAAAAAAAACGTAGGGTCTTAATACATCCGACCCTAGGAAAACAGCACGAATCGAAAATTAGGAAACTTTCCTAATTCCAAGGGGATCTTTCCTAAACTCAATGGGACTTATTTTGGAGGATTTTCCTCTATAAATAGTATGTCCCTAAGCCTCTTTCACTCCTTTAAAACCCTAATTGAAAGTGAGAGCAAGAGAAAGAGAAGGAAACTTGAAGAAGAAGACTAAGGAAGAGGAGGAAGCTCAGAGAAACCTCTGAATAAAGGTATGAACCTAATTCCTTACCTGAATAAGAGATTTCTAGAATAGTTATGAAGAATATAGGATTAGGAGAAACCCAAATCATCCATCATGGACAAGTTTCAAGAGATTCCATGGAGGAAATCATTATGGACTATGAATAGTGTATAACTTGTAGTTTTGAGCCATAGAACAATCATAGAATGGACCATGAAAGTAAGCCAAATGATCCAAACATAAAATAATGGACTTTAGAATGAAAGGTCGACTCAAAATACGTGTGGTCGCACGTAGGGTCGAATGATATCCGACCCTACAAGACCACAGGATCGACCCCATGCCCTCGGAAAGTTCCAGGGAGGGTGTGGTCGCACATAGGGTCGATTGGTATCCGACCCCACGTCCGACCCTACCCCTAGGGTCGCAGAAACTGCTACCCTAGGTGCGACCCTACCCTACGACCCTACGATTTCAGCTAGTCTAAATTTGTTGAAATTAATTCTAATTAAAATCTATCGACTTGTTAGACCTTTCTAGTAATTTAAAGGTGATTCATAAAGCTTGAATGAGGATCTACACTCAATCAAATGTGAGGGAACAAGACCTAAACTAATCGGCTAATAATAAACTGTTTTGTTTATTGAGTCCAACACCATGAATGATTCTATGATTGTAAGATTGTAATGTGCATATCACATGTCATCTATTATTCCTGTTACTATTGTTCATGCATATTTAATTCAGTAATTTACAGCATGATGATGATGATGATGCTAGGAATAGGCATGTGAATGTTTGTGTGCAGTTGGTGTACTTGACGCGAGTGGGGCATCAGGAAAAGTGTTATGCGGTGTTTGATCCAGACATTTTAGCCCTATCTCTACTCAAGTCTTGTCCACAGACATCGTTTTATCGCCATTACTTTAGCAGAACTATTACGCCGTAGGACACTAAGGGAAGTGTTATGCGGTGTTTGATCCAGACACTTTAGCTCTATCTCTATGGACGTATTGAGGGATGCTGGGGTAAGGCCTTGGATACACTATTTGACATTAGGATTGGTTAGTTGCAAGCCCAGTTTGCAAGCCCTGGCCAACAGGGGCTTACGTGTTGGTATGGGTAGGGCATCAGGGAAAATGTTATGCAGTGTTTGATCCGGACACTTTAGCTCTATCTTTATTCCATGGTGGGGTGGATGTGGACGACAATGGTGTTTGATCCGTTGGGTGGGCTTACACACCCTGTGTATAAAGGTGAGGCAGCCACCGAACCTTTCTATAACACATTGCAAACTTATGAACCAGACCAAAGATATGAATTGAATGCATGCATATGTTTGTTGCATTGTTTTGTTTACTCACTGAGCTCAAGTTAGAGAGCTGACCCTCGCACGCGTAATTCTTTTTAGTTTCTGATGTTGCAGGTATTACAGTTAAAGATTATGTCAACACCCCAACATATGAACAGGTGGCGACTATGATGAGCAAGCTGTGGAGGACTATTGTGATCAGTTAAGCGAGCGTTTAACTATGAATACGCTTAGTGTTTAACTTTCGTATTTGGATATTTGTAATATTTATTAAATTATGTTTTGGTTACTTGGAGATAAATGGAATATTAATTATTTATCATGACTAGACCTCAGTTCATTATTTGTAAGACTTCCTGTAAGACCCGTGTCAATCTAACCCGGTCTTATCACCTTGAACCAGGTTTACCCATCACGGTCGAGTCAAATGAACTAAGGGCGTGAAGGAGATCGAGATCCCAGGTATCAAATCGACCCTAAAACACTCAATTTAAGGGGAGGGTCGCATACCCAACTAAGGAGGGTCGGACCCCCCAAAACAGAAAGTCAGACCCTCTATTTTACAGGGAGGGTCGGACATCTTAAGAACCTAGGGTCGACGGGATCATCGACCCTCAGTAGCCGCCGAAACTGAAATTAGGAAATTTCTTAATTGTTTATTTGGATTCTTTCTTAATCTCAAAGGGACTTATTTTAGGATGTTTCTACTCTATAAATAGGACGTCCCTATACCTCTTTCACTCCTTTTACAA
The DNA here is from genome assembly GCA_028583415.1 of Protea cynaroides. Taxonomy (NCBI): domain Eukaryota; kingdom Viridiplantae; phylum Streptophyta; class Magnoliopsida; order Proteales; family Proteaceae; genus Protea; species Protea cynaroides. The sequence goes on along the minus strand of CM053273.1, from coordinate 79,388,408 downwards.
CCCTAATTGAATTGAGAGAAAGAGAAGAGAAGGAAAAGAAGAAGAAGAGAAGCAAGGGAGAAAAGAAAGCAAAAAGGAGAAGAGTTGCAGAGAAGGAGTATTCTTCTCAGGTATGGATACTAATTCCATGAGTTTCTACAGACCTTAGGTTAGATAATGATGAGAGTATGATCTCGGAGAAATCCAAACCATCAACCCATGATTAGGTTTTCATAGAAAACTATGGGAGATTACATGAAAGCCATTTAGGTGGATGATTCATGGTTCTAGACCATGGAATGAATGTTGAATGGACTGTAGGAGAAAGCCATAGGACCCAAACATGAAGAATGGACTAAAAGGAGGGAAATTGACCAAAATCCACCGAGGGTCGCACAGAGGGTCGATGACCATCCGACCCTATGTGATCCTGAGGATCGACCCTCAGTGCTCGGGAAGTCCAGAATGGGGAGGGTCGCACCCAGGGTCGATCATGACTCCGACCCTACCTTCGACCCTCAGTTAACAGAATGGTTTTTAAATTCTGAATAAATTCTAATTAAATTCTATTGACTTTGTTAGGTCTTCTAGCAATATAATAACATTATAAAGGTGATTCTAAAGCTTGGAAGAGTATCTATTAGCAAGCTAAGGTGAGGGAACAAGACCTAAACTAATTGGTTAATAACAAACTACTTTTATTTTCTTGAGTCCAATGCTATGCTTGATTTTATGCAAATATGCTTGTAATGTGCATTCAACATATCATCCAATATTCCTGCTAATATTGTTCATGCATATTTAACTTTGTTTACTTATAACATGATGATGATGATTTGATGCTAGGAATAGGCATGTGAATGTTTGTGTGTGGTTAGTGTGCTTGATGCGAGTAGGGCATCAGGGGAGGTGTTATGTGGTGTTTGATCCGGACACTTTAGCTCTATCTCTGACTCAAGTCTTGTGCATTAGCATCGTCGTATCGCCATTACCTTAGCAGAACTATTGCGACGTAGGGCATCAAGGAGGGTCTCAGTCCTTGAGTCCTATACTCTACCGGGGGGCCTTAGTTCTATCTCTACGGGTGCTCTGAGGGATGCTGGGGTGAGGCCTTGGATACATTATTTGACATTAGGATTGGTTAGTAGCGAGCCCCGTTTGCAGCCCTAGCCATCAGGGGTTCATTTGTTGGTATGGAGTTGTGCATCAATAAATGTGACCTTCGTTGTACAATGTTCATTTGGGTGCTGTGGGCGACGGTGAGAGTCATCGGACGTATTCACACTCTCGTGCATAGAGGTGTGGTGGCCACCTATCTTTTCTATAGCACAATGCAAACGTAAAACCAGACCAAAGATATAAATTGATTGCATGCATATGTATTGTTGCATTATTTTGTTTGCTCACTGAGCCATGATGTGTGCTCACTCCTCGACGTCGAATATTTTTAGTTGATGATGCAGGTACGACCGTTGAAGATTATATAAATGCTCCAAAGTACGGGAACGTTGCAGCGATGGTAATTGAAGCTAAAGTGGATAGACTTGACTCCTCTTGCGAGTGCAACTCATGTGTATTCGATTAGATATTTTTTTTCTAGTTTTTTTTTTGTTTGGATTTATTAAAGACATGTATTTGATATTTATTTATGTCTAAGTTGATACAAAATAATTTGTTATTTAAATATTAATATCACAATAGATTCTCAGTTCATTTTACTATAAGACTTCCGCTATTATATATTTTCTCTGATTATGAATGTGAATGTATGGGGTTCAGATAACACGGATATAGCCTACTCGAGATCTTGGTTGAACGTTGATTTGTTAGCGGTTCATCACACCATTCTGAATAGTACGGAATTAGGGTGTGACACTTCCGCTATTTACTTTATTATCTCTGATTAATGTGGAATGTGTTTTGGTTTAACAAAAATGGGATAACCTATACGAGATCCTGGTTGAACCGTTGATTTATTGACGGTTCATCACACCATTCTGGTTAATGCAAAATTAGGGTGTGACAACTTGGTATTAGAGCTCTCAGGCCTTTTTCATGAAACCTGAATACTTCCACTAAAGTTCATGAACTGAGTTAGGATAAATTAAAAGCTTTAATACAAACACACCATAAGCACCTGTGTTGGTTGAGACAGAACTTAAACAAGACAATAATGTGCACATTAAAGGTGGAACCAGATATATACACAAACAGAAAGAGAAAATTCAAAACTTATCCTGATAAACGAATAATATAGGGTATGATCTATAAGTCGGGCAGTTATCTAAGTATACAAAGGATATAGTACAGTAAGAAGAAGGAAGCATCTCTATAGCAGAAAAGTTGGAATACCAAGTTGGTACTCACAAGATGTGAAACTCGATATATGACAGAGGAAGGAGAAAAATGGCTACTAACGCCCAAATCCCTGCAAAGGTAAAGGGAAAGATCTCGGGTTGAATCCAACAGATAAGAGAACAATGGCCATAGAGCAAAAATGAGAGTAACTATAAAAGAAGATAAAGCTATACTCATGGGTGATGTGGAAACTTAGAGTGAGATCCACCATACACTGATCCATTGCCCGCTGAGCATTAAGAAGATGTTGCAACTTGACCCCACCACTATCTGGGTCGAGAACAGATAGTGAAAACTCATCTGAGCATATGCTAAATAATGATAATCAGATTGAAGCAAATCAAAGGAGGTGAACAATCAGTCCACTCCAGCCAATCACCTGGACTACCAAATACCTTGGCCACGATTGTAATAAATTTAGCCAGACAAAATACATTAGCAACAACAGATGAGACCGACTATGCAAGTTTCTATGTGAATCACTACCCAAGTTGCTAATGCTACATCAACACCTCCGGGTCAAACCAAATACGGTACCAATTGGTAGCAACACTGTACCCCAAGCACCTGTTAGCTATAACACAGTGCCTACCATACAGCAAGTCCCAGTAACGCACACCCCAGTGCAGAAGCTTGGTGCACAACAAGCAATGTATCAAGGTGATTATCCTTATCAGCCACCAATATATGGGATAGCTGCATCATGGTAGAATGATCCAACAAGGATTGAAGAATATTTTCTAAAGATGAAGCCTCAAATGTTTTCAGCAAAGGATCAAAGATATTATAGCCATATAACTAGATAGGTTATATAGGATGCGGTGCATTATTGATTTATTATAGAGGATGCACATACCTGATTTTAAATTCTCGTACCTTGACAGGATACCTTCTTGATTCAACCTATCAATGGAGTTATAGATATTGTTTCTTTAGTATTAATCCTGATTATACCAATCTGAGCCACTCTCATGATCGACAACATGAACAGAGATATTAATTGAATGAACAGTTAAATGTTTAATCATGTTGAGCGTACATCTTCTGATTTATACCTGATTTACTGATGTACGAAAACTTTCTTCAGATTTATTCCTATAGTGCCTTGACCAATGGCATTACATACTCAATAAAACTTGTAACCATGAGGTTAAGAACTGTAAAACCTCTATTTTTATGTATTTGGACCACCATGCAACTTAACGACCTTTTTTATGCCGGTTGGATTACCATTGATTTACTCTTGATCCTTTAAACTTAAGTTCATTAGATAAAGCAAGTGTTCGTCATTACCCTGAATTCGAAAGAAGAAAATGCATTGCTTTTGGACAAACATTTTGATTCTTACATTTATCGACATCCATTGATAAGATGTTTAGTGAATAAGGAATTATGGGAAGTAAGATGATTAAATTCATATTAGAATCTATAGCCAAGGAACCTCAGATGAAAAAATGGAGGATCTGTTTCGAGATTGTTGAACAGATGGATATGGTCATGTCTATAAAAGAGTGCATGAGCAAGAAAGTAAGTAACAATCACAAGATATTTTTCGAGGTATATGAAAGAGAGATCAGGGTAGAACAACAATGATAAATAAGGTGTAAGCTAATGAGTTTTTTTGGGATATATGAGATTTTAAGCAATAGTCTTTGAAAAACTAAGAGATGAAGGAACTAGACAAGCTCATAAGACTTTTATACCAGATTTGCTAGTTCAAACCCTTTTGGAGTAGATGTTGTGATGAGTATTATGAATAATGTCCGAATCATAGGGATGGACAGAATTTGGATGCAACCTAATTCGACTTGAGATGACAGACTTTGACGTCATCTTGGGAATAGACTGGTTGTCTCAAGACTCTACAAAGTTGTTATGTGCATAGAAGAGGTTATCATTCAAGAATAAAGATGGAATATAATTTAGTATTATTGGAAGTATGTTGCCTAAGAAGTGAAAGTTGATCCTCTCTATGCTAAAGGTGAAGAGATGCTTTGAAGAGAAAGAAGTTGGATATATGGTATCTATGGTATACGTTACCAAAGAACCACCACAGATGGAAGATATTGCTGTGATGGATAAATTTCTAATGTGTTTTCAGGAGACTTACCTGGGTTACCATCTAATCATACGACCGAGTTTGTCATCGACTTGTTACCAAGAACGATACTTATGTCAAAGGCACCTATAGAGTAGTACCTATGTAGTTGAAGGAATTGAGACAACACTACGGGAGTTACTAGATAAGGGTTCTAATCAGCTAAGTATTGCATCAAGGGGAGCGTCAATTTGTGAAGAAGAAAGACGATAGTGTCAGATTATGTATAGACTACCGGGAACTAAACAAGCTCACGATCAAGAATCAATAATTACTACCTCAGATTGATGACTCCGTTAAACAGTTGCAAGGAGCAAAGGTGTCACACCCCAATTCCGCTCTATTCAGAATGGTGTGATGAACTGCTAACAAACCAACGGTTCAACCAGGATCTCGAGTAGGCTATCCCCATTTTATCTAAACCCCATACATCTATATTCATAATCAGAGTAAATACACAATAGCGGAAGTCTTATAATAAAATGAACTGAGAATTTACTGTGATATTAATATTTATGAATAAATTATTATGTATCAACTGAGACATAAATAAATATCAAATACATGTCCATAATAAATTCAAATTAAGAAAACTAGAAAAAAAATATCTAATCAAATACACATGAGTTGCACTCGCAAGAGGAGTCATGTGTATCCACTTCCTCTTCCACTTCCATTGTCGCTACATTCCCGTACACTAGAGCATTTACATAATCTTCAACAGTCATACCTGCATCATCAACTAAGAATATTCGACATCGAAAGGGTGAGCACACATCACGGCTCAGTGAGCAAACAAAACAATGCAACAATACATATGCATGCAGTCAAATCATATCTTTGGTCTGGTTTATAGTTTGCAATGTGCTATAGAAAGGATAGGTGGTCGCCGCACCTCTATGCACGAATGTGTGGAAAATCCCAGTGAAAATGGCACCGTCGCCCCACAAGCACCAGAATGGCACAATATACACCCCATGAAAAACGATCATGGTTGTACCGGTTGATACCATACCAACAAATAAACCCCTGCTGGCTAGGGTTGCAAACTGGGCTCGTAACTAACCAATCCTAATGCCAAACAGTGTATCCAAGGCCTCACCCCAGCATCCCTCAGAGCACCCGTAGAGATAGAGCTAAGGCCCCCCGATAGAGTATAGGACTCAAAGACCGAGACCCTCCTTGATGCCCTACGTCGCAATAGTTCTGCTAAGGTAATGGCGATACGACGACATCAGTGGACATGACTTGAGTAGACCATGACACAATATACAGCCCATGAAGAACGGTCATGGTTGTACCGGTTGATACCATCTCTACCCGCACCATATACACTAGCCAAACACAAACATTCACATGCCTATTCCTATCATCATCATCATCATCATGTTATAAGTAGTAAAGTAAATATGCATGAACAAATAATATAAATATTGGATGACATGTTGAATGCACATACAAGCATACACGCATAGAATCAATATGGCATTGGACTCAAGAAAATAAAACAGTTTATTATTAACCAATTAGTTTAGGTCTTGTTCCCTCACCTTAGCTTGTTATTAGATCATCTTCCAAGCTTTAGAATCACCTTTATATTATTATTATATTGCTAGAAGACCTAACAAAGTCGATAGAACTTAATTAGAATTAATTTCGAATTAAAAACCATACGGTTAACTGGGGGTCGGAGATAGGGTCGGAGTCATGATCGACCCCTGGTGCGACCCCCCCTATTCTGGACTTCCCGAACACTGGAGGTCGATGCTCAGGGTCTGGTAGGGTCGATTGGCCATCGACCCCCTGTGGGTTTTGGTCAATTTTCTTTCTTTCAATCAATTCTTCGTGTTTGGGGTCCTATGGCTTTCTCCTAAAGTCCATTCTACACACATTCTAGGGTCTAAAACCATGAATCATTCACCTATATAGCTTTCATGAATTCCCCCATGGTTTTTCATGAAAACCTAACCATGGGTTGAGGGTTTGGGATTCTCCGAGATCATGCTCTCTTCATTACCTAACCTAAGGTCTGTAGAAACTCATGGAATTAGTATCCATACTTGAAAAGAATATTCCTTCTCTGCAACTCTTCTCCTTTTTGCTTTCTTCTCTTCCTTGCTTCTCTTCTTCTTCTCTTCCTTCTCTTCCTTCTCTTCTCTTTCTCTCAATTCAATTAGGATTGTAAAAGGAGTGAAAGAGGCTTAGGGACGTCCTATTTATAGAGTAGAAACTCCTAAAATAAGTCCCATTGAGATTTAGAAAGAGTCCAACCGAAATTAGGAAACATTCCTAATTTTAATTTCTGTTTCTGGCGGCAACTGGGGGTCGATGAGGGGGTCGATGATCCCGTCGACCCCTAAATCCTAAAGTGTCCGACCCCCTCTGTAAAACAGGGGGTCTGACTTTCTATCTTGGGGGTCCGACCCTCCCTTGTTGGGTATGCGACCCTCCCCTTAATTTAAGTATTTTTGGATCGATTTGATACCTGGGATCACGATCTCCTTCACGTCCTTGATGCATTTGGCTCGACCATGATGGGTAAACCTGATTCAAGGTGGTAAGATAGGGTTAGTTTGATACGGGTTTTACAACTCCCCCCCTATTTATAAAAATTTTGTCCTCGAAATTATACGTACCTTCTGAATCAAATAAGTGAGGGTATTGCTTCCGCATAGCATTCTCTTCTTCCCATGTAATTTTTTCCATGTCTCTACTTCTCAAAGTGACCTTAACATAGTAGATATCTCGGTTGCGTAGTCGTGAACCTTTCGGCTGGTGATTTTAGTTGGTGCTACTTCAAATGTCAAATCATCTGTCAATTCCGGTAAGTCTACTGTCAGGACGTGCGTTGGATCCTTGACATATTTCTTCAATAGGGAGATATGAAATACGTCATGCACACTTGACATAGACGGTGGTAGTGCTAACTGGTAAGCCACTTTTCCACGCTTAGCTAGAATCTCATATGGCCCGACATATCTTGGACTTAATTTCCCTTTCTGTCCGAACCATTTCAATCCTCGCATAGGCGATACTTTCAAGAATACTTTATCACCCACGGTGAACTCAAGATCTCTGCGTCGAGTATCCGCATATTGCTTCTGACGGTTCTGAGCTATTCTTACCCTTTCCTTGATAATGTCGACTTCGATAAATTTTGTCCCAACAATACTGTGTTCTCCAACTTCATTCCAAAACAAAAGAGTTCAACACTTTCTGCCATATAGTGCTTCATAGGGTGACATCTATATAGTAGCCTGGTAGCTATTGTTATAAGAAAATTCGATCAGTGGTAACTTTTCATCCCATGATCCTTTGAAGGCAATTACACATGCTCGTAGTATATCTTCGAGAGTCTGAATTGTACGCTCTAACTGTCCATCTGTCTGTGGATGGAATGCAATACTAAACTTCAATGTTGTACCCATAGCCTTTTGCAATCCTTCCCAAAACTTGGAAGTGAATCGTGGATCTCTATCGGACACAATGCTCTCTGGTACACCATGTAATCGAACAATATTATCCACATACAGCTTTGCTAACCTTTTCAGTGTATACTAAGGTCGTATCGGTATAAAGCGAGTTGTCTTAGTCAGACGGTCTACAATCACCCAAACTGCGTCAACTACTCGAGGAGTCAGTGGTAATCCCGTGACGAAGTCCACAGTGATGCAGTCCCATTTCCGTGCTGGTTCTGATAATGGCTGTAACAGTCCTACGGGTCTTTGTCGTTCAGCCTTTACTTTCTGACAATTTAGGCATTGAGACACGAACTTAGCTATATCTGCTTTCATCCCTCTCCACCAATATAGTTTCTTTAGATCATGATACATTTTTGTACTTCCAGGATGTATTGAATAGATGGTGGTATGGGTTTTTTTCATCAGTCGGTGTCTAATGTCCACACTTTCTGTTTCAGGTACACATGTCCTTTCTTTGTACTTCAGTACCTTCTCTTTGTCCAAGGTGAACTCAGGGTTAGTTCTACCTTTTTCGATGTCTTCTTGCACCGTTCTCAGATAAGGGTCTGATTTGATAGCTGTCTTCACTTCATCCATTATGTCCGGTATAATCTTCAATGCAGCAAACATATTTGAAAATCGATGAATAAACCCTTGGTCGGCTGATCCACCCATTGTATCTATCACATACTGCTCGTTGTCGTGATTGAATACCATTCCGGTAGTACACATTGCTGCAGTTGTGCTAACCTCTCCTTGAGATTTTATCATTGCCTTTCTGCTCAATGCATCTGCTACTACATTAGCTTTCCCCGGATGATACTGGATATCACAATCATAGTCTTTCAATAGTTTCAGCCTTCTTTTTTGTCTCATATTCAACTCCTTCTGATTAAATAAATAAGTAAGACTTTTATGGTCCGACTTAATCTGGAACTTCTCTCCGTATAGGTAATGTCTCCATATCTTGACAGCATGTACAAGTGCTGCTAACTCCAAATCATGAGTGGGATAGTTTTTCTCATGCGTCTTCAGCTGTCTTGAGGCATAAACAATTACTTGTTCTCCTTGCATAAGCACACATCCTAATCCCAATCCTGACGCATCAGTGTAAAGGGTAAATGGCTGTCCTGGAACAGGAATAGTCAAAATCAGAGCGGATATCAATCTGGTCTTCAGTGTCTGGAAACTCTTCTCACATTTATCCGTCCACACAAACTTTTTACCTTTCTTAGTCAAACTGGTGAGAGGTACGGCAATCCTGGAATAGTCTTCCACAAATCTCCGATAATAACCAGCGAGACCCAGAAAACTTCTAATTTCTGCAACGCTCTTTGGTGCTTCCCACTTTACAATAGCCTCGATCTTGCTGGGGTCCACTTTGATTCCTTCAGCGGATACTACATGGCCTAGGAAGGCGACTTCATTTAGCCAAAACTCACACTTGGTAAATTTGGTATATAGCTTCTCTTTCCTTAAACGATGTAGGGCGGCGTTTAGGTTCTTAATATGGGTTTCTTTGTCCTTGGAATATACCAATATATCATCAATAAATACAATAACCGACGTATCCAACATATCGTGGAAAACCCGGTTCATAAGTTCCATGAAATTTGCTGGTGCGTTTGTTAATCCAAAAGACATGACCAAGAATTCGTAATGTCCATATCTGGTCCTGAAAGCTGTCTTAGGAATATCACCCTCTTTAATATTCAACTGATGATAGCCTGACCGAAGATCGATCTTAGAAAATCCTTTTGCTCCTTGCAACAGATCAAACAAGTCATCGATCCGAGGTAGTGGATATAGATTCTTGATTGTCAGTTTGTTCAACTCCCGATAGTCGATACATAATCGAGCGCTACCGTCCTTCTTCTTTACGAATAATACTGGCGCTCCCCATGGTGATATACTGGGTCGAAAATAACCATTTTCCAGCAGTTCCTGTAGTTGCACTTTCAATTCCTTCAGTTCACTAGGAGCCATTCTATAAGGTGTTTTTGATACTGGTGCGGCTCCATGTATAAGATCTATCACAAACTCTGTGGCCCGGTCTGGTGGTAATCCTGGTAGTTCCTTTGGAAACACGTCGAGGTAGTCCCGCACGACATCAATATCTTCCATCTGTGGTGCTTCCTTGGTGAGGTCGATCACTGATACTAGATACCTGACTGCCCCCTTCTCAAGGCACTTCTTAGCCTTTAGTGTTGAGAGTATGAGCTTGCGTTTACGGGGAAGTTTGGTTCCCGCAAAACTGAATTCTGCTCCTTTTTTGTCTTTAAATGTTAGCTTCTTTTCGGCGCATAATAGGTTCGCAGAATGCCGAGCTAACCAGTCCATTCCCAAGATGACATCAAAGTCTGCCATCCCAAGTTGGATCAAGGTTGCATCTAAGGTTTTCTTGCCAATGAGAACTGGACATGGCCCATAACCTTTCTCTAACTCCACCTCTAACCCCATCGGTGACCGTACAAATAGTTTGTAGTCCAATGTTTTGATGGGTAGGTTCAGCTTCTTTCCAAATGACACGAATATAAAGGAATGAGTAGCTCCTAAATCAAAGAGTACTCTGACAGGTAGGCCATTTATAGATACGACACCTGTGATTTATTTTACTTAGTCCACATGCTCATACAATGTAATACAACTTTAAAGGTTTCGGTCATACCTGTGACCACATCGGGTGATGCGGCAGCATCCTCGGATGTAACCGCAGATACTCGTCCTTGATGTAATTGCTTCTTGGGCTTAGGACACTCCCTTGCCATATGTCCCGTTTGGCTGCAGTTATAACATCTCGGGCCTTCAGAATTTGGCTTTGGTTGTTGTTGAGTTATTGGGGTAGTCTTGGATGTAGCAGTAAAGCCTTAAGCACGGAAGGGTTTAAATGTCTTGTTATTACCTCCGTTATAAGCATTTTCGGCTGGCCTTTTTATGCCTCTCTTCTGTGTAAAATAAATTTCCTTCTGGCTCGATTCTATAACTCGAGCAATTTGGACAGCTTCATTGTATATCTTCTTTTCCAAACCCAGAACGTGCTCTCTGATGCTTCCTCTAAGTCCCGTGACAAACCTATGGGTCTTAGTGTCTTATTCTTGCATACTAAGTGGTGTAAAGAAAAACAGCTCCCCATAACGCTGTTGATATGCATCCACGGACATCTGACCCTGATATAAACTCAGGAACTCCTTCTCCATAGAATCTCTGAAGCTTCGGGGAAAATGCTTCTCAAAGAAGGCTTCTTTAAAAATAGCCCAAGTCAATAGGGCGTGCTTGGTCAATAGATAGGCCCTAGTAGATTCCACCAATGATGTGCATCGCCTTTTAGCATGAAGGTGGCACATAATACCTTTTCTTCTTCTGTGATAGTCATCATAAGAAAGTTTCTCTCCATCTCGTCGATCCAGTATGCTGGCCATAAAGGATCAGACGGTTTACCATTAAACTCCTTGGGCTTCATCTTCAAGAATCTCTCAACCAGTCGAGAGTGATCCATCTGATTTTGGGGGTATGCCCCAAACATAGGTTGTGGATACTGATAATTGACCTGAGCTACTTCCGGACCTGGTACTGGAATCTGTGCAGCTGGTGGTTGAGGTGTTTGAGGTGCTGGGTGGTTACCCACTGGTGTTGCACTGGCTTGTCCAGTCTGCATGGGTGTAATATGTGCGGTCTGGAACATAATCCCCATTGCTACTTGCATTTGAGCATGTGCGTGTTGCATTTGTTGCAGCTGCTGTGCTAAGTTCATCACCACAGTTGCTAACTCCGGTGGTGGAGGTGGCAAGTTTGTAGGATTCGCTTGAATCGGATTTTCTGGTGGTGCAACCTGCGGATTCCCTTGTGCATATATATTCTCCTGACTAGTTTCCTCCACAGGTGGTAGTGGAACTGCATTTCGGCTTTGCCTGGTTACTCTACGCCCAGACATATTTTCTTCTGAGATTGGTGGTGCCTGAAAATCAACAAAATACGTGAGACAATCATTTATACTTCATGTAGGCATGCTAACTGATGTAAATTTCAAAAATTTCAGCTCATTATACAAAAAATACTATCTTTTCTATGCAGGGTCGATGGTGGGGGTCGATGGTATGTCCGACCCTCAGTATTCGACCCTGGGAATAACCTGTTCTTCCCGAGAGCTGGGGGTCGATATGGGGGTCGATGGGTGTCCGACCCCCAGGTTCGCCCTAGTTTTCTATCAGATTCCCGAGAGCTGGGTGTAGATATGGGGGTCGGTATAGGGGTCGATGATCCTAGTCGAATTGTCCGACCCCCAGACCAAAATCAGACTTTTAAGATCCGATTCTGGGTTCATTTCCCATCATTTCTTCCCCGTTTCGACTCGTCTCCCACCTCTGAGTTGCTACAGTGCCACTCCGCTGTATTGATCATTTTCGATTCCGTGTTTCAACGTCCAAATCACTCCTACAGGTATGTTTTCTCATTTTTACCTGTTTTTAGGTTTCCATTTCTAGGTTTTTGCCCATTTAACTTGTATTTTTCAAATTAAATTTTTTCCAACTGTAAAAATTTGATTTTTATTGGGACTTTTGTTATTGGTGTCTCGAAGAACGAAAGCCCTCAAAACTTTTTGAGTTTCATCGGTTGGTTATCGAGAACTTGAATTTTTGCTCTTTTTGCCCTAATTTGTCAAACCTTTTGATTTCTCGCAATTTCTTCAAATTGGATCCCATTAGTTAGAATTTCCTACTGTGTGAGTGTTGTAGGATATGTTAGGACCTACGTAAGTCCTCCTGCCCACGGTGTGGGTGATAAGTGAGGCTTTTGGCCAACTTACGTCGTTATAATGTCAAAGTTTCAGCTTTTCTATCCTACTAACGTACTATCTATTTTTCTTTCTTATTTGCAGATATCATGGCTCATACCAAAGTACCTAGAGTTCATGATCCTCTTCATTTCCGTTCTAACGAAGCCGAGGCACAGTATGCCCACTTCGCTCGCAAGAAAATAGAGGGTGGTCGTAAGGTGAACTTGGCTGAGTAAGCCCTGTTCAATGTGGAGAGGGCATTTGGTGATATGGGATGGCTCCCAGTCATCACTTACGACATATGCACCTGTCCAGATTTGATACGCCAGTTCTATTGTAACTTCCAGGTGGTGGGGGATTACAATGATGTTGAGAGGGATCATGAGCTGCGCATCACAAGCTATGTCAAAGGGGTGAACATCTCGTTTGACTATCGACAGCTAGCCGACCTACTGGGCATACCCTATGATGGCCCCATGGTTTACTGTGCTCCTGGAGAGCACCAGTTCTCCTTCACAGAGATGAGGGCTGAGATCGATAATCAGCTTCTACGGCCTGATCGCTGGTAGATGAGGGCATGCTATATGCGTCCGGCTCTACGGGTATATTGCAAGATTGTTCAGCATAACCTGATCCCGCAGAGTGGTCATTACGAGAGGGTTTCCCAGCTGACCCAGTATCTTCTGTACAACATTTGCACTAGACAGCCCGTCTTCCTGCCATACATCATCATGCGTACTATGATCACTGCTACATTTCCCAATCACACTAGCAACCTTCCATACGGACGTATGATCATTGTTCTGCTTACCCGCCTGGGGGTTGATTTATTGGATGAGAAGATTCAGGAGAAGTCCTTCCCATCGCCTCTAGATTGGGAGGCTATTTGCAAGATGGGCATGCGGGATGCCCAGGTCAGTGATGAGGAGAGGAACGCGATGGTGCGCCCTCACACTCGCGTAGAGATAGCTGATGCTGAGGCAGCTGCCGCCACGGCTGGAGTTCGTGCGGAGCCTGCTAATGATGATGACCGCATGTACATGGATGTAGACTCGATACCACCACCTTCACCTACGCATGCGACTGGGGCTGATACTTCACATGCTACTGGTCCTTCTCATGAGGCTGGTCCTTCTCATGCGGCTGGTCCTTCACACCCACCTTCTGATATGATGGATATGTTGCATGAGATCAGAGTGGCTCAGCGTAGATCTGATCTGAGGATGGAGGAGTTACTAGACGCTCAGCGTGTGAGAGTGGATGAGCTATTAGCCGCCCAGCGCATATCGAACACGCGGATGGGAGAGCTCATAGAGGTTCAGCGTGCAACTGATTGGAGGGTAGCCGATCTTACAGCTAGTCTACAGACGACCCAGACTCAGATAGCCTGGTTGACTAGAGTCTACGCGGAGGACTATGATAGAGATCGTGAGGCGCCGCCTCCTCCTTCACCTCCAGCTTCATGATTGTATCTTTTCTCTTTCTTTGTACTACAGAGTAACTGTCTGGGTTGTGGACCGTACTCTGTTTTAGCTATGTATATACATTTGTTTCGCTCTCGTTGTATTTAAAATTGATTCTTCCTTTAATAGATGCATTATTCTCTTTCAAGTTTGGTCTCAAACATCACTTGTGCTTATAATGTGTTAGTATTACTGTTTTTACTTTTATCCTATCTCAGTTCACAATTTGTCATGAATGTATGCTGGTTCAGCGGACAAGGCCTGAGATGCTCTGATACCAAGTTGTCACACCCCAATTCCGCTCTATTCAGAATGATGTGATGAATCACTAACAAACCAACGGTTCAACCAGGATCTTGAGTAGGCTATCCCCGTTTTATCTAAACCCCATACATCCATATTCATAATCCGAGTAAATACACAATAGCGGAAGTCTTATAATAAAATAAACTAAGAATTTACTGTGATATTAATATTTAAATAACAAATTATTCTGTATCAACTGAGACATAAATAAATATCAAATACATGTCCTTAATAAATCCAAATTAAGAAAACTAGAAAAAAAAATATCTAATCAAATACACATGAGTTGCACTCACAAGAGGAGTCATGTGTATCCACTTCCTCTTCCACTTCCATCGCCGCTATATTCTCGTACACTGGAGCATTTACATAATCTTCAACAGTCATACCTGCATCATCAACTAAGAATATTCGACATCGAAAGGGTGAGCACACATCACGGCTCAGTGAGCAAACAAAATAATGCAACAATACATATGCATGCAGTTAAATCATATCTTTGGTATGATTTATAGTTTACAATGTGCTATAGAAAGGATAGGTGGCCGCCGCACCTCTATGCACAAATGTGTGGAAAAGCCCAGTGAAAACGGCACCGTCGCCCTACAAGCACCCAAATTGGCACAATATACACCCCATGAAAAACGGTCATGGCTGTACCGGTTGATACCATACCAACAAATAAACCCTTGCTGGCTAGGGTTGCAAACTGGGCTCGCAACTAACCAATCCTAATGCCAAACAGTGTATCCAAGGCCTCACCCCAGCATCCCTCAGAGCACCCATAGAGATAGAGCTAAGGCCCCCCGATAGAGTATTGGACTCAAAGACCGAGACCCTCCTTGAGGCCCTACGTCGCAATAGTTCTGCTAAGGTAATGGCGATACGACGACATCAGTGGACATGACTTGAGTAGACCATGGCATAATATACACCCCATGAAGAACGGTCATGGCTGTACCGGTTGATACCGTCCCTACCCGCACCATATACATTGGCCAAACACAAACATTCACATGCCTATTCCTATCATCATCATCATCATCATCATCATGTTATAAGCAGTAAAGTAAATATGCATGAACAAATAATAGAAATATTGGATGACATGTTGAATGCACATACAAGCATACACGCATAGAATCAATATGGCATTGGACTCAAGAAAATAAAACAGTTTATTATTAACCAATTAGTTTAGGTCTTGTTCTCTCACCTTAGCTTGTTATTAGATCCTCTTCCAAGTTTTAGAATCATCTTTATATTATTATTATATTGCTAGAAGACCTAACAAAGTCGATAGAACTTAATTAGAATTATTTTCAAATTCAAAAACCATACTATTAACTGGGGGTTGGAGATAGGGTCGGAGTCATGATCGACCCCTGGTGCGACCCCCCCCCTATTCTGGACTTCTCGAACACTGGAGGTCGATGCTCAGGGTCTGGTAGGGTCGATTGGCCATCGACCCCTGTGCGACCCCCTGTGGGTTTTGGTCAATTTTCTTCCTTTCAGTCCATTTTTCGTGTTTGGGGTCCTATGGCTTGCTCCTAAAGTCCATTCTACACACATTCTATGGTCTAAAACCATGAATCATTCACTTATATAGCTTTCATGAATTCCCCCATGGTTTTCCATGAAAACCTAACCATGGGTTGAGGGTTTGGGATTCTCCGAGATCATGCTCTCTTCATTACCTAACCTAAGGTCTGTAGAAACTCATGGAATTAGTATCCATACCTGAGAAGAATACTCCTTCTCTACAACTCTTCTCCTTTTTGCTTTCTTCTCTTCCTTGCTTCTCTTCTTCTTCTCTTCCTTCTCTTCTTTCTATTCTCTTTCTCTCAATTCAATTAGGATTGTAAAAGGAGTGAAAGAGGCTTAGGGACGTCCTATTTATAGAGTAGAAACTCCTAAAATTAGTCCCATTGAGATTTGAAAAGAGTCCAACCGAAATTAGGAAACATTCCTAATTTCTGTTTCTAACGGCAACTGGGGGTCGATGAGGGGGTCGATGATCCCGTCGACCCCTAAATCCTAAAGTGTCCAACCTCCTCTGTAAAACAGGGGTCTGACTTTCTATCTTGGGGGTCCGACCCTCCCTTGCTGGGTATGCGACCCTCCCCTTAATTTAAGTATTTTTGGGTCGATTTGATACCTGGGATCACGATCTCCTTCACGCCCTTGGTCCATTTGGCTCGACCATGATGGGTAAACCTGATTTAAGGTGGTAAGACCGGGTTAGTTTGATACGGGTCTTACAAAAGGTATTTTGTAAGATTGATCTTCAGTCAAGATATCATCAGCTGAATAATTTGGATAGCGATATCTCGAAGATAGTTTTTGGAATCGGGATTGGACATTGTGAGTTCCTGATTATGATGTTTAGATAACCAATACCCTTACATTTTATGGAATCGATGAACTAGGTGTTTCATGACATGTTGGACACGTCAGTCATTGTTTTCATAGATGATATTTTGGTTTATTCCAAGAATAAAGCAACTCATACAACGGATCTTAGAACAGCTTCACAACAGCTGAGAAGGGAAAAATTTTATGCCAAGTCCAAGAAATATGAGACCTAATTAAACAAAGTGATATTCTTAGATCACATAGCATCGTAATAAGGGATTAAAATGGACCCTATTAAGATAGAAGTAATCACATGGTGAGAAACACCTAAAGAATATTGCGAAGATCAGAGGTTCTTGGGTTTAGTTGGTTATTACAGATGATTTATAGAGGACCACTCTAAGATCGCAATACCTCTTACCAAGCTAACCAATAAGGGAGAGGAGTTTAATTGGACTGACAAGTGTGAAGAATGTTTCCAAACTCTAAAAACAAGGTTGATATCAGCTTCCATCTTGATCATTTCGGTACTAGGGAAACCTTTTATCCTATACATCAAAGCTTTCAGATTGGATCTAGGAAGCGGGTTGATGCAAGGTAAATAAGTGATTGCATATGCTTCAAGAAAACTGAAGGAGCATTAAAAGAATTACCCTACTCATGACTTAGAATTATCGGTGAGAATTATGCAATCAAGACTTGGAGACATTATCTATATAGAGAAGAATTTAGATTAAATGGGACCACAAGAGTTTTATTTATCTCTTCACCAGAAAGAGTTGAACATGAGGATAAAAATAGCTAGAATTGCCCAAGGATTAAGACTGTGATATTGAGTGTCACCCAGACAAGGCTAATGTAGTAGCTAAGGCCTTAAAGAAAAAGGGAATTATGAAGTCCAAGGAAGGACCCAGTATAAATGCTGCCTTATGTTTCGCAGCAATAGATTCAGATTTGGAAGGAGAGTAACATATAATAGAAACTCGTGATGATCTAATTGAGCGAGAACTTATGGATGAACTTATGGAGCAATAGTTCCTCGCTTGCGTTCACAACATTAAAGATCATCTTTGAATTGATAGACGAAGTAAAGGTAGTAATTTTGTTAGATCTATATCTAAGAGCGGGGTAAGAAGATTTAGAGAAGAAAAATCCTAACCCTGACTTACTTTGGATGCAGAAACGGTACTCAGATGCAGAGGTAGATTCTGAATACCTGAAGATAAAGACTCGGATATCATGAAGAGGATAATGATATGTACCCATTGTACTCAATATTCAGGACATCCTGGAGTATCAATATGTATCATGACCTGAAGAGATTGTACTGGTAAAGAGGAATGATAACAAATGTGACTTCGTGCATGTTCCAGTGTTTGAATTATCAGCAAGTAAAGGCTAAAAGACAAAGACCAACATGGCTTACTACAACAACCATCAGAGCCAGTCTGGAAATGAAACTGCATTACAATGAACTATGTCACTGAATTGCCACTGACTCCTAGAACGGTTGACACAGTTTGGGTGATTGTTGATCGCCTTAGGAAGATAACTCATTCCATTGCTATACGACCTCGGTATGCTTTGGAGAGGCTAACTAAGCTATATGTGGATTGAATTTACTACCAAGCTACCATGTAAATGTTACCTATAAAGTATGGTACGGTAGAAATGTCAAATTCCTCTATTTTGGAATAAAGTTGGTGAATGAAGAATTTTAAGACCTGAGTCTATTGTAGAAACATGTTGAGTGACAGACAAGATCAAAGAAAAGGGCCAAGGCAGCTCAGGATTGTTAGAAGAGATGCCAAGACCTTGAGTTCGCCATAAGTGACAAAGTGTTCTTGAAGGTATCACTTATGTATGGTTTGAAGCAGTTCAGTAAGAAGGGAAAGTGGTATCCTATATATGTGTTGGACCTTATAAATTTTGGAGAGATATAGAAAAGTTGCATATCAATTAGCGTTACTGTTGTCCGTGTCTAGTGTGCATGACGTATTTCGCGTGTCTCTATTGAAGAAGTACATTGAAGATCCATATCAAATGTATTAACCACTGATCCACTGGAGTAGATAGAAGATTTAACTATTGAAGTGGTACCAGCCTAGTTCACTAGTTGGAAGGTAAAACATCTCAAAAACTGGGATAATTATTATATGAAGATAATCTGGCAAAGACAAGACGTGGAGAAGATTGCATGGAAAGAAGAAGATGGAATGTGAAAATAGAATTCTCACTTAAATTCAAATTTTGTGGACAAAATTTATTTTAAGAATGGGGGAGTTGTAAGATCCGTACGTTCACTTCGAGGACGAAATTTATTTTAAGGGTGGTGGAGTTGTAAGACCCGCACGCCACGAATCCGGTCTAACCTTACATTTCGTGTAGTGACCAGTCTACATATCATGGTCGAGCCAAGTGGACCAAGTGCGTGAAGAAACCCAAGATCCAATATGAAATTTAACTCAAAAACAGTCAAAATGAGGGTAGGGTCGTATGCCTAAACAGGTAGGGTCGACCCCACCTCAACAGAAGTCCAACCCATGACTTTTTGGTCATGGGGTTGCATGGGTCTTGGATTATGCGACCCTACATCAGACCCTACCTGCGACCCTACACCCTAGGGTCTCACGTTATAAAAAAAACGTAGGGTCTCAGTACATCCGACCCTAGGTCCGACCCTAGGAAAATAGCACGAACCGAAAATTAGGAAATTTTCCTAATTCCAAGGGGATCTTTCCTAAACTCAATGGGACTTATTTTGGAGGGTTTTCCTCTATAAATAGGATGTCCCTAAGCCTCTTTCACTCCTTTAAAACCCTAATTGAAAGTGAGAGCAAGAGAAAGAGAAGAAGAGAAGGAAACTTGAAGAAGAAAACTAAGGAAGAGGAGGAAGCTCAGAGAAACCTTTGAATAAAGGTATGAACCTAATTCCTTACCTGAATAAGAGATTCTAGAATACTTATGAAGAACATAGGATTAGGAGAAACCCAAATCATTCATCCATGGACAAGTTTCAAGAGATTCCATGGAGGAAATCATTATGGACTATGAATAGTGTATAACTTGTAGTTTTGATCCATAGAACAATCATAGAATGGACCATGAAAGTAAGCCAAAGGATCCAAACATGAAAGAATGGACTTTAGAATGAAAGGTCGACTCAGAATACGTGTGGTCGCACGTAGGATCGAATGATATCCGACCCTACAAGACCACAGGATCGACCCCATGCCCTCGGGAAGTTCCAGGGAGGGTGTGGTCGCACATAAGGTCGATTGGTATCCGACCCCACGTCCGACCATACCACTAGGGTCGCAGAAACTGCTACCCTAGGTGCGACCTTACCCTGTGATCCTATGATTTCAGCTAGTCTAAATTTGTTGGAATTAATTCTAATTAAAATCTATCGACTTATTAGGCATTTCTAGTGATTTAAAGGTGATTCATAAAGCGTGAACCAAGATCTACACTCAATCAAATGTGAGGGAATAAGACCTAAACTAATCGACTAATAATAAACTGTTTTGTTTATTGAGTCCAACACCATGAATGATTTTATGATTGTATGATTGTAATGTGCATATCACATGTCATCTATTATTTATGTTACTACTGTTCATGCATATTTAATTCAGTTATTTACAGCATGATGATGATGATGATGCTAGGAATAGGCATGTGAATGTTTGTGTGTGGTTGGTGTACTTGATGCGAGTGGGGCATCAGGGGAAGTGTTATGCGGTGTTTGATCCGAACATTTTAGCCCTATCTCTACTCAAGTCTTGTCCACTGACATCGTCCTATCGCCATTACTTTAACAGAACTATTACGTTGTAGGGCACCAGGGGAAGTGTTATGCGGTGTTTGATCCGGACACTTTAGCTCTATCTCAATGGACGTATTGAGGGATGTTGGGGTGAGGCCTGGATACACTGTTTGGCATTAGGATTGGTTAGTTGCGAGCCCAGTTTGCAACCCCTCACCAACAGGGGCTTACGTGGTGGTATGGGTAGGGCATCAGGGAAAATGTTATGCGATCTTTGATCCGAACACTTTAGCTCTATGTCTATTCCATGGTGGGGTGGATGTGGACTACAATGGTGTTTGATCCGTTGGGTGGGCTTACACACCCTGTGTATAAAGGTGAGGCGGCCACCGAACCTTTCTATAGCACATTGCAAACTTATGAACCAGACCAAAGATATGAATTGAATGCATGCATATGTTTGTTGCATTGTTTTGTTTACTCACTGAGCTCAAGTTGGAGAGCTGACCCTCGTGCGTGCAATTCTTTTTAGTTTCTGATGTTGCAGGTATTACGATTGAAGATTATGTCAACATGCCAACATATGAACAGGTGACGACTATGATGAGCAAGCTGTGGAGGACTATAGTGATTAGTTAAGCGAGCGTTCAACTATGAATACGCTTAGTGTTTAACTTTCGTATTTGGATATTCGTAATATGTACTAAATTATGTTTTGGTTACTTGGAGATAAATGAAATATTAATTATTTATCATGACTAAACCTCAATTCATTATCTGTAAGACTTCCGCTATTTACTTTATTATCTCTGATTAATGCAGAATGTGTTTTGGTTTAACAAAAATGGGGATAGCTTATACAAGATCCTAATTGAACCGTTGATTTATTGACGGATCATCACACCATTCTGGTTAGTGCGGAATTGGGGTGTGACACCGAATCATCCCATAACTTTAATGCAACAAGAACCATGATATAAACTTGCAACACCCAATAGAAAGCCACGCGGGAGCATCTGACGCAACATTGTTACTCTGCCTTGATCTGGACCGTCAAATCAATATAATTTTGATTAAATCTTATTTTAACCATGGATTTGGCATTTCTTCTTGCTGGAGTGCCCAAAATACCCCTAAAAAACTTACAAATGGCCTCTGTAACCAAGCATTAGTGTGCAAAAAGTGTTAATAGAGACAAATTTCTAGTAGCCTCTTCTCTCTTCTGAAATATCATCGAACACATGATGGAGACATCGACACTTAGTTGATTTTCTGAAAAATAAAGTTGCGGCCATCAATGTGGGGTGCGGTGCAACAAGCCATGGGCCTTACGGCATGTGTTGGCCAAGGCATGTCTTGCGGCCATGCCTTGCTGCCTTGTGGCATGGTGCTAGGCCATGTTGTACAACTCGCACTCCATTAACTTGGTCTAACCGTGTTATGCCAGGTCTTCCCATCATTCCTGGACCAAGTGGACCGAGCGTGTGAAGATAAATCACAAATTAGGTATGAGAATCGAGTTAAAAACACTAAAAACATACCTAAGGTCGCATGCCTGGGTAGGTATGGTCGACCATAAGGAAGGGAACCAAAAATATCAAATTTAGAACCCCACGATCGATGATTTCGACCTTACGGTCGACGGTTTATGCGAGCGTATGATCGATCGTGAGAAACCCAGATCAGACTCTGAGTTTTAAAAACTTTCCTAAACTAAGGGATTGCTTTCCTAATTGAAAGAGGACTCTATATGGGGAGTTTTCCTCTATATAAAGGACGTCCCTCAGCCCTTTTTCACTCTTTTAGAACATTAGTAAACCCTAGAAAAAGAGAAGGAAGAGAAGGAAGAGAAGGAGAAGAGGAAAAAGCTAAAGAGAAAAATTTGCTGAGAAGAGATTGGCTCTCTATCACAGGCCAAGGTATGAAACGAATCTCTGGAGATGTAAACTCTAAGGAATAAAACTTCTATGGAAGATAGGCAATATCAACCTATTATGATCTATGTGATTTCCTTGAGAAAATCCCAAGGAGAACCATGAGGAGTGATGATTACTGTTGATAAGAAATTACTAATGATGGCCATAGGATGACCTTAGAATAAACATCATTGAAGAACAGAAGAATTGACCCAGGAAGAACTCGAATTTCATGTAGACTGTGACCAAAAATCTCAAGGTCGCAGCTATGGTCGACCATAGCATGACCAGTATGACCAGAGGATCGACCATAGGCATTCGGGAAGATTTCAGAAATCATATGGTCGCAGCTACGGTCGCACCATATGCGACCGTAGGGTATCAACCGTAGACAGTAAGGTCGATACAGCATGAGACCATAGGACTAATCACACACCTATCAGTGCTCTGTTTCGATTTCCAACTACTATAACATGTCACATATGAACCCTAACTTAAATTCATATAACTTTCAGGTTGTTAAATCAATTCAAAGAGAATTTCAAGGCTTGGAAGGACATCGAGTATTGCTAACAGGTAAGGGAACAAGGCCTAAAATAATTGGATAATAACAAACTGTTTATTTTTATTGAGTCCAATGTCATGATTGATTCTATGCTTGTATGCTTGTAATGTGCATCTCACATGTCATCCAATATTCCTGCTATTACTGTTCATGCATATTTAATTCCGTTTATTTATAACATGATGATGATGATGATGCTAGGAATAGGCATGTGAATGTATGTGTGTGGTTGGTGTGTTGGATGTGAGTCAAGCATCAGGGGGAGGACATGGCATGGTGGTCTTCGACCTCGTCACCAGACTCTAGCTCTATCTCTACTCTAGTCTTTCCCACTAACATCGTCGAATCGTCATTACCTTAGCAGAATTATTACATCGTAGGGCATCAGGGGAGGTGGTTTCGGACCGTGTGGTATCTGACTCCGTCGGGGGGCCTTAGCTCTATCTCTATGGACGTATTGAGGGATGCTGGGGTGAGGCCTTAGATACACTATTTGGCATTAGGATTGATTAGCTGCAAGCCCAGTTTGCAAGCCCTCGCTAATAGGGGCTTACGTGTTGGTATGGGTAGGGCATCAGGGAAAGTGTTGGCGGTGTTTGAACCAGACACTTTAGCTCTATCTCTATTCCATGGTGGGTACATGTGGGACGACAATAGTGTTTGATCCATTGGGCGGATTCACACACTTGTGTATAGAGGTGTGGCGGCCACCAAACCTTTCTATAGCATATTGTAAACTTATAAACCAAACCACAGATATGAATTAAATGCATGCATATGTTTGCTGCATTGTTTTGTTTGCTCACTGAGCCGTGATGTGTGCTCACCCTTTCGACGTCGAATATTTTTAGTTGATGATGCAGGTCCTACCGTTGAAGAATATATAAATGCGCTGGCGTATGGACACATTGTTGCGATGGATGTAGAAGCTGAAGAAGATGCGCATGATTCATCATGCGAGTGCAACCAATGTGTTTTTGCTTAAGTTTAGTTATAATTTAAACATCGGATATGTAATTGATTATTTATTTTTATGTCTTGTGGTTTTGAGATAATTGGATTAAATACTTATTTATCACTGTTAGACTCTCAGTTCATTATCTGTAAGACTTCCGCTTATTTGTTTATTACCTCTGATTATTAATGTGGAATGTGTGTGTGGTTTGATATGGTGGGTACGACCTATGCGAGATCCTGAGTGAACCGTTGGTTTATTGGTCGTTCATCACACCATTATGGTTAGACCAGAATTGGGGTGTGACGCATGTGGTGGTATGCCTTGATGCCTTGTGGCTACTGGCCCTTGTAGCATGCCATGTGGCACCATGTGCCACCTCATGACTTTCTCTCTCCTTAGTTTCTCTCTCCTCTATCTCTCATCATTTTCACTCTCCTTCTTCTCTCTCATTATTTTCTTTTTCCTTCTTTCTCCACATCATCACATTGCATGTTGTCCACTTCATCGGTGGGACCCACACTCTCTCTCATTTTTCTCTCTTTATTTTCTCTCTCATCATAGTTGGTTCATTTGCCAACAGTTACAACATATAGTCCAACAATTGTTTGGTAGATCTTTAATGTAATCAAAAAGTATGTTTTCTACTAATAAGCTATGAAGTATATGGAGAGTTAAGGAAGACAAAAACCTAGAAAACTGTCATGGGAAAACCAAGGAAAGGATTATCAAACTCTACCCAAGTAAAAGTGGAATCTTAAATAGGCATCAATGGACTTACCAACCATTGTGGGTAGAATGGGAAGATTTTTGTACACTTTCCAAGGTGACCATGTTGTAATTTTGGGATCAAACAAGTAGATCAACACAGTTTTTGGTGGAAGAACATTGATTAGTTAGATAAACATATAAATGGATCACAAAAAGAACCCAATTCACCCACTAAAGCTTGTATAACAATAACATAACTATTGACCACCAACTAATAGAAATTATAACCAATGTGACTTGAAAACAAGGATATGCGATAGTAAATCTCTTTTCACTTGAGTCTAGTGCACCAAATGATTTATCATTGAGTGTATAGAAAATATATGGTTACTGGTTTGAATATAGGGAACAGATTGGTGATCAATTTTTTGAGCTTACTCATTTTCATTAAGAATATAGTGAATCCAGCTGATATGCTTATTAGCTAGGCTCTTCAGCGCAACTTACTGGGCTGGAAACTCATCACAAATCCCAATTGACTATAGGTCACAGTTACAACAAAGGGCTGCATTTCAATCAACTCGAAAGAGATAAAAGAAAAAAAAAGTGAAAAAGAACACACACAAATACAGAAAGAAACGGAGAGAGCTTACTTAATTCTGAGATTGATATGCTTCTTCTTCATGTTTAGAACTTATAAATGAATGCGGATATCCAAACCAACACTAATTATGTCTTCTCCAAATCTGTTTTGAAATAGAGAGAAAAATGAATGGGATGGAGAAAATTCTTAAAAAAGATCCAAAAAAGTAAAAAGGAGAAAAATCTCACTCACCCTCTCTCAAAATATGCTCATGCATTTATTTCCAATTGCATTCCTACGAGTAGTTTCAAAGAGTAGCAAGATGATATTTCTCCTAAGGATGCGTTTACAATTAGAAACTGACTTATCCTCAATAAGATCCAAGGTTCATTTGATTAATACAATTCAATAAAAGAAAGCATATCAAAGACCTAAGCAGTCAATATATCGAAAAGAATTGTTTTATGAAAATAAGTTTTGTTTAAAAAATTCACATATTGCACTAGATAAATAATAATTGCAACTTACAAAGAAAGGTATAATGAAAATATTACTTAATGAATTCATTATTCATAAGGAACAATGTCAATGGGAAGTAATAAGTACAATGGAACGTGGTTAGAAATAAACTCAGACTCAAGTATAACACATTATATGCTATTTTAATCCAAAAAGGTTAACAGGAACCCAAAAGTCTTAATGGTTGGAAGCCAGGCAGAAGCATCAGCAAAATGGGTTAGACTTAACATAGTTTATTAAGCACTAAAGCAAGCTCCGGCAGAAGATTGATTCTGAAGCATAACTAAACATTACTTGAGCTTTGACCAGATATTACATGAGTTTTTGAAATACTCAAATGGCAATTGGGTTTTTCATTCTATGATAGACCTATCAGAGGCAGCATGACTCCATTTCAAAGAAAGCAGCTTTTCCCAGTGAAATTGGCTTTCGAAGAAACAAAATTGAATTGCAGAAACTGATGCGGTGATATATTTAAAACCAACAAAATTACACAAGTTAAATGGCTTTTCTTTTCTCTGTATTACATATATCAATAAGCTAAGTGTCAAAAACATAACCAGTGAAGAACTAGTTGGGATTCAGCACAGGTTTGGAATTTGTGCCTATGGGGATGATAGTGAGTTTTACAAAACTACTCATCTATAGATTAGGAACTTGTTACCATAACATTAAAATGAACTAAATCAAGCTGGGAGTGAATATCAGAAACGATGGTATTCGAATGGAATTTACTCAAAACAATAAAAAAAAATACTAGAAAGGATTACCTGATTTCTGTAAGGATAGATGAACTCTGTCAATCAGTTCAACATATTTGCATTTCATGATCCCATCAGAACCACCCCAAAATCCATACAAAGTGCTTCCTTTTGCACAATCTTGCAAATAGTCTACAACCACTCCAAAATAATATATCTTAATAATCTTTTCTATTTTCAGAAAAGAAAGGAGAGAATTTAAAACAGAGAAGGTTAGACTTCAATCTAGCACAAAAAGAAAAAGATTCATATCATAAATCCCAGAGATGACATTGTGCCCTCCAGGAGTCTAGCCTCCAGAAAGCACAACACCAATTCTCCACCACAAAGTGATAGGTACCCATTCATTCCACCAGTGCATGTAACCCTAAATAAAATCAGAAAATTGACAACGAAGTTCTTAAAATGAAAGTATTGTAGCTAACAAAAACTATAGAAGTATATCTATCTAGCAAATGGAACTATTTTGAAGTACATGCCATATGGAATATAGTCTGATTACAGTCTTGTTTGGAAGAGAGAGAGAGAGAGAGAGAGAGAGAAAGAGAGAGATTCTGATTTTGTACATCACATGCAGAGTCTGATGAATTGACCACAGCAGAGAGAGAGAGAGAGAGAGAGAGAGATTCTGATTTTGTACACCACATGCAGAGTCTGATGAATTGATGACTACAGCACTGTGTTGCGTCGCTTTTTCAGTTGCAGAGTTTGACAAATCCGAACAATCCTACCGTCGCACAGTGAATGAGGATTCTGGATGATCGATCAAGGAGGGGATGAGCGACCACGAGAGAGGGAGTGAAGTCATCCCTTCTATGTGAGTTCAGAGATGAGAGAACCACTCAGGTTATCATCTCAGCCAGACAAGAGAGAAGGATAAAGGAAGAAATAGAAAATTATTGAAAAGACACAAGTGTCCTTTAAATGTCAAATTACTTTGCAATAATGAGATTCTAATAGAAAAAAAGAAAATATCTACTTTACCCTTACCAAATATCCTTTCACATCCTTTTTCTTATTGTGTTATGGTAATTTCACTATATTGTTATTTTTCCAAATGTAACAAACCCTTGATATATATATATATATAATCCATTCTCTACCCACGAATACTCACATAAAAGAGCATTGTACTCAGATTAACATCGTCTAGTGAGAGATGCTCTCTGGGTTTTTAGAAAGAGAAGGGCATTAGCGGTTCTTGCCTAGGGTTCGTGAGAATGGCGCCTGCCGGCAAGTTGCCGTTGGCGCCTAGTGGGGGTTGTATTGGTGCTGGGAATGGCTACGGTCAAGGCAATGGTAGAGGGGAAACAAATTTCATTTTTTCTCAAGATGGGAAAGTGGATGCTTTGATTTTGAATGATGGAAGGTTTCTTGACCAGTTGGATTATGATACATCAACTGGAGGAGTGAACTTCTATATTTGTTGAAAATCAGGATGGGGGAAATCCTAATGTATCTAGGGTTACTAGTGGAATGAATGCTATTGGTGTTGGGAACCCTAACCCTAACCAGCATGCAAATGCTTCGAATGTTGTTGGAGTTGAGAACCCTAATGCAGGTGGTTCGATGGTTACAGAAGTTGGGAATCGTAATCCTAATCATCATGCATCTGGGTTTTAACCTTCAATGATTAATACAGTCTACAAAACTCCCGTTATATTCACCACGGCGGGACCAAGTAGGTTGGAAGGGATTTTCGCACTGCAGGTAGGGTTGCAGCAGGTGGGATGGTGTTAGCAATGGGCACAAAGAGTGATAAGGGTCTGAGACAGCTGGGGGGTCTCTGCCTGGTTCAATAATACTGAATCAACAAGCAACTGATGGTGGATTTTTGGAACAGTGACAATAGGAGGTTGAAAGTAGGCAGCAGATTCAGGGTGGTGGTAGGGATCTCTCAGGTATAGGTGGACCCCGAGTACCTGTCAGAGCTTTTCTAGTGAGATATGGGATTGCGATGCCTATTACTAGATACATGAATATTGTTTCGGGTATTAATCAATTGCCAGCCATGGGGGGTGCTGGAGTTCCTGTACAACATTTGTCTTTGCCAACTATGAATGAATCTAGTGTAGTAAAAGAACTGGTGTTGGTTGCAATGTCATGTGTTGATGTTTTGGGTGCTAATCAATTTTCAACGATGGGGGGTGCTGGAGCTCCTGTACACCATTTGGCTTTGCCAACTGTGAATGAATCTGGTATAGTAAGGAGACAGGTGTTAGTAGTGCTATGAATGAGGTGGCAAATTTTGTGTTGTTACCAATTTACGAATTCCTTCGTGGACTCGAGCTCCTCCTGCAGTCGCCCCCCTACTTTGCCAAAACATCCCTCTTTCTTGTAACGGCTTTCCGTTCACACTCCGCTTGACTAAGTTGCTTGCCCAGCGATCCTATTCTCTTATCAGTCACAACAAAATATATGGTCATCTACAAAGAACACAATACAACAAGTGCAAACACTTACCGAAGTGTACAGAGTACGGTTCGCTATCTGCAGAGCAGGAGTCGGTAGCGCAGCAATAAATTCTACATCCTACGGCAATCTAGTCCATGAAGTAATTCCACGGCCACATGCGGATCTCTGAGGACTGTATCCTCAGTGGTAAAGGCCCACCTAAGATTGTACATCTTTGCCTCATGAGGACTTCCCTCCGGATACGGGACAGGACATAGCAATTGTGGCATTGTAGTACTGGGCATTCATGGCCTCAGCATGACAGGTAACCCATGAGCCCCCCCCCCCGGCACCTGGTGGCCTCAACCTGGGACAAGCTAGTTGGCAGACTCTCTGATAAACCCATCCCAAATGTCTGCCCGACCCCTTCAATTGGGTAAGGACTAGAAAAGTCCAAGGTCTACCAAGAAGGATGAAGAGGAAGGGCATACAAGTGGATCTCATCGGCCTCTACTTGTTCTTGACTCCTCATTCTTGTGTTACCACCTACATGAGGGGAGATTTAAGTAGAGGGAGATACTTGAGCCAAAGGAGATACGTTCATAGCATGTGTGGCAGTTAGGGGAGCACTGGGAAGGGTGACCACATTACTACTCATCCATATCGAAACTTCACTTTCACACTTTTCTTCTTGGTCATAGCTGCAATCTTTGCCCTCAGTTTGTCCTCGATTAGCCCCATTTTATCAAGCAAAGATCAAGTCAATACAAAAAAAAAAGAAGAAAAAAAATGAAGAAATAGCATGACAGCACAGAAAAATATGACAATACGATAAAGATAAAGTTTGCGGTTGCATAGTCATTCATCATCCTCCTCACCTATTGAGCCTACCTTGAGCAGGTTTATTGGGTTTTTAAGCTCTTCAACGCCCACTGCCGATGCCCTTTTAATATGTTCAATCTAAAGGCTCTCATCTCTATTGAGCCCCGGGTTAGAATTGAAAGGGCCCGAGCTAATCAATTCCAACGATTGTACATCGGCAACCCTTGAGCTCGAGAT
Source organism: Protea cynaroides (assembly GCA_028583415.1). NCBI lineage: Eukaryota > Viridiplantae > Streptophyta > Magnoliopsida > Proteales > Proteaceae > Protea > Protea cynaroides. The sequence continues at coordinate 79,358,382 of CM053273.1, read as the reverse complement.
ACAAAGAAAAACCTCCCCTCCCAACCCTTTATCGATGTTGGCTTCCCCTAAAGAAACTCGGGCATCTTCTTCTTCTGAGCAAAATAGTACCACCCAACAAGGTCATGGTCTTTCAGTTGGAAGCAAGATCGGAATAGTGTTAGTGTAGGCTTAATGTTCAACGTTGAAGACAAATCATCCAACCAGCTACTATATTTCATGTATTGGGCATAAGATGCGCATGCGAAAAGGTTTGACAGAGGCAAGCGAACTCCGGATTGAAGCATGTCCACATATAGACAGAGTTCTCAGTTTGAGGGCCAACAAGCACACTATCCCTCATCAGGAAGTTTGAGGATATAGTCATTAGGAATCATGAACCGCTCCCTCAGACTACTAAAAGCCGACTCAGTTAGCTCACAAGGACATTCCAAGGTTTCAATTTTAGACGTCATCTCCACCTTGAACCCCATGGCCTGTTGAAACCCATAAAAATCCCCACCGATTGACCCGTCCCCTCGGGACACCAGGTCTTCACCGCCCATTCGCTTGAACAGAGTACTTTCATTTTCGGAGTCCCTCTCTGTCACGCCCCAATTTTGGACTAACCAAAATGGTGTGATGAACCGTCAATAAACCAACGGTTCAACCAAGATCTCGAATAGGCTATCCTACATATGATAAACCAAAACACATTCCACATTAATCAGAGATAATAAAGTAAATAGCGAAAGTCTTACAGATAATGAACTGAGGTCTAGTCATGATAAATAATTAATATTTTATTTATTTCCAAATAACCAAAACATAACTTAATACATATTACAATATCCAAATACGAAGTCTAAACATTAAACATATCCACAATTGAAACGCTCTCTTAACGAACCATGTTCGTTCTCCACAACTTGCTCATTCATAGCCTCCACCCGTTCATATGTTGGTGTGTAGACATAATCTTCATTCATAGTACCTGCAACATCAGAAACTAAAAGAATTGTGCGCACGAGGGTCAGCTCTCCAACTTGAGCTCAGTGAGAAAACAAAACAATTCAACAAACATATGCATGCATTCATTCATATCTTTGGTCTGGTATATAAGTTTGCAATGTGCTATAGAAAGGATTGGAGGCCCAAGGTTACGTTTATTGACGCTTCACCTCTATACACGAGTGTGTGAAGCCGCCCAAAGGTAACGTTTATTGTCGTCCAACATGCACCCACCATGGACAATGTACACGCAAAGGTTACGTTTATTGTTGTACCGGTTGCCCATACCAACACATAAGCCCCTGCTGGAGAGGGCTCGCAAACTGGGCTCGCAACTAACCAATCCTAATGTCAAACAGTGTATCCAAGGTCTCACCCCAGCATCCCTCAATACGTCCATAGAGATAGAGCTAAGGCCCCCCGACAGAGTCAGAGACTACACGGTCCGAGACCACCTCCCCTCATACACTACGACGTAATGGTTCTGCTAAGGTAATGGCAATACGACGATGTCAGTGGACAAGACTTGAGTTGGAGATAGAGCTAGAGTGCTGAGGCCCGGCCTATGACACCCCCTGATACTCGTTCGCATCAAGCATACTAACCACACACATACATTCACATGCCTATTCCTATCATCATCATCATCATCATGTTATAAACAATAAATTTAAATATGCATGAACAGTAATAATATAAATATTGGATGACATGTTGAATGCACATACAAGCATACACGCATAGAATCAGTTATGGCATCGGACTCAAGAAATAAAAACAGTTTATTATTAACCAATTAGTTTAGGTCTTGTTCTCTCACCTTTGCTTGATTGTAGATCCTCTTTCAAGCTTTAAGAATCACTTTTATATCAATAGGAAACCTAACAAGTCAAAAGATTTTAGTTAGAATTCATTCTGACAATTCCAGGCTTGCTGTTAAGTGGGGGTAGCAGGACGGGTAGCAGTTTTTTGCGACCCCCAGGGGTAGGGTAGATGCCAGGGTCGGATGTTCCATCGACCCTGGGTGCGACCACCCCTTTCCTGGGCTTCCCAAATGCTGGGGGTCGATGCTAGGGTCGGATGTTCCATCGACCCTAGGTGCGACCCCCCATGGTTTGAGTTGAGAATTTCATCCTACAGTCCATTCTTTCATGTTTGGGTCCTATGGCTTACTTCCACAATCCATTCTATGCTTGTTCTATGGCTTAAAACTCTAGGTTTCTTCTTTACTTTGCCTACCATGATTTCCTCCATGAATTTCATTGAAATCCTCCCATGGATGGATGATTTGGGTATCTCCTAAGTCATACCCTCTTCATGAACCATTCTAAGGTCTTAAATAAATCATGGAGAATGTATTCATACCTTAGGTTTGCTGAGATTCAGAGTTTCCTCTGAATTTCCTCCTCCTTGGTCTTCTTCTTCAATTATCCTTCTATTCTCCTTCTCTTCCTTCTCTTCTCTTTCTCTCAATCCAATTAGGGTTGTAAAAGGAGTGAAAGAGGCTTAGGAACATCCTATTTATAGAGTAAAACCTCCCAAAATAAGTCCCATTGAGTTTAGGGAAGGTTTCAATTGAACTTCCTAATTTCCGGTTCTGTCGGCAACTGGGGGTCGATGGGGGGGGTCGATGGGGGGGTCGGACAACTCGAGACCCCTACGACCCCCAGACCAAAAAGTCATGGGTCGGATAGGGGGTTGACCCTGCCTGTTTAGGCATGCGACCCTACCCTCATTTTGACTATTTTTGAGTAAAATTTCATATTGGGTCTTGGGTTTCTTCACACACTTAGTCCACTTAGCTCGACCATGATATGTAGACCGGTCATGACACGAAATGTAAGGTTAGACTGGATTCGTGGCGTACGGGTCTTACAACTCCACCACCCTTAAAAGAAATTTCGTCCTCGAAATTTGAAAGTACGGATCTTACACTCTCACTTGAATCGGTCCCCTCCCTTCGCTCCACAAACTCAGACATACCGAAATTAAAGAAGGATAAATAAGCAAGAGGCAGAAGGGACTTACTCGTCTAAGGAAATTCCTCTACGCACACTCGACCAAATACCTAGTTCCCTTCCATACCACTGGCACAGGCGAAAACAAATACTTGGCCGAGGACACAGGTGATTCCCGCCCCTTCAAGCTTATTGAAGGATCTTCAAAGTAGATTCGAAGATCTTTAAGGCAAATTCAAAGATACTCAAGGCAAATTCAACAGTCTTTAAATGGATTCCTACACAGTCAACACTTAGTCTTTCACCCTCAGTAAGTAAAATCGCTCAATGAAAAACAAGAACAGTGAGAGGGAGATCAGTAAAAAAAATAAAAATTTTAAAAAAAACAAAAAAAAAACAAGAACACTGTCCTTATATACAACTATTTTCACCACTGAAGGTTATGAGGAGACCTCTGGTGGCCTATACCGGTTTGCCACATGGCTTGGGCCTATTCGACGACGTTTGAAGTACTCAAGATGACTCCTTGACTTTAGTAGTCATTTTGAATTTCTAATGGACCACTGATTGAATCTTACAACAGCAAGATTATTTACCAAAGGTATGAATGGACGCAACGACTCACCCAAAGAGAACATCATTCTGTCATACTGAACCGCTCAGTCCAAGTTATCTCGCTCAAACCATGACGAAGAAAGAAAAAAAGATCAAAGCCACGTCATCAGCAAGGCAGAACTGCTAAACCTCCAAAGCCACGCGAAATTTCTAGAGAACTCCTCCTCGGCCTTGAGTCCTCAGACATATTCAAGAAGGCCACGTCATCAGGGTAGCAGAGCGGCTAAACCTCCAAAGCCGCACAATTTGACCGAGAACATCTTCTCGGCCCCAAAAGCTCAAATATTCCTTCCCTTGCCACTTCACCTCCTCGGCAGCTCGGTATTTTCAATAGAGCCGAGCATATTTGACTGAGAATGCCTTCTCGGCCCTAGACTCTCTAACATTCCGTCCCTTGCCATGTCACCTCCTTGGCGGCTCGGTATTTCTAACAGAGAGGTGCATATTTGACAAAGAACTCCTTCTTGGCCCCAAAAGCTAGGATATTTCATCCCTTACCACGTCAACTCTTCGGCAACTCGGTATTTCTGACAGAGCCAAGCATATTTGACCAAAAACGCCTTCTCGGCCCTAAAAGGTTGGACATTCCATCCCTTGCCACATCACCCTCCTTGGTAGCTCAATATTTCTGACAAAGCCGAGCATATTTAATAGAGAACATCTTCTAGGCCCCAGACGCTCGGACATTACATCTGTAAGACCCGTATCGAACTAACCAGTCTTACCACCTTGTACCAGGTCCACCTTTCATGGTCGAGCCAAATGGACCAATTGCGTGAAGAAAATAGCAAGACCAGGTATTAAACTGACCCAAAAACAGTAAAATAGGGGGTAGGGTCGCATACCTAAACAAGTAGGGTCGATCCCACCTCATTAGGAAGTCAGACCCCTGATTTTTAGACCTAGGGTCGGACAACTGAGACCCTAGGGTCGACGGGATCTCCAACCCCCTCATCGACCGTAGGATCAACGACAGAAACCGTAAATAGGAAACTTTCCAAATTTCAAGGGGATTCTCTCCTAATCTCAATGAGACTTATTTTGGAAGGTTTTACTCTATAAATAGGACGTTCCTTAGCCTCTTTCACTCCTATTGAAACCCTAATTGAAAGAGAAGAGAAGGAGAAGAGAAGGAAAGTTGGAGAAGAAGACTAAAAGGAAGAAATTCAGAGAAACCTCTGAATCTCAACAAACCTAAGGTATGGATATGCTTTCTATGAGTGATTTAAGACCTTAAAATAGTTCATGAAGAAGGTATAATCTAGGAAAAACCCAAATCATCCATCCATGCAAAGATTTCAATGAAATCCATGGAGGGAATCATGGTAGACAAAGTAAGGAAGTAACCTGGAGTTTTAAGCCATAAAACAAGCATAGAATGGACTATGGAAGTAAGCCACAGGACCCAAACTTGAAATATTAGACTGTAGAATGAAAAGGTCGACTCAAACCATGTGCGGTCGCACATAGGGTCGATTGGAAATTGACCCTATCAGACCACAGGATCGACCCCTAGCTCTCGAGAAGTCCAGGGAAGCTACGATCGCACCTAGGGTCAATGGAACATCCGACCCTAGCATCGACCCTATACCCTGGGGTCGCATAAACCTGTGACCCTACCTGCGACCCATCCTGCGACCCTAGCTTTACGGCAAGCTTAAAACTGTCGGAATGAATTCTAATTAAAATCTATCGACTTGTTAGGTTTTCCTATTGATATAAAGGTGATTCTTAGAGCTTGAAAGAGGATTTACACTCAAGCAAAGGTGAGGGAACAAGACCTAAACAAATTGGCTAATAATAAACTATTTTTATCTCTTGAGTCCAATGCCATGATTGATTCTATGCGTGTATGCTTGTAATGTGCATTCAACATGTCATCCAATATTCCTGCTATTAATGTTCATGCATATTTAATTTTATTTTATTTATAACATGATGATGATGATGATGCTAGGAATAGGCATGTGAATGTATGTGTGTGGTTAGTGTGCTTGATGCGAGTGGAGCATCAGGGGGAGGACGTGATATTGTGGTGTGTCCTGGTCACCAGACTCTAGCTCTATCTCTACTCAAGTCTTGTCCGCTGACATAGTCATATCGCCATTACCTTAGCAGAACTATTACGTAGTAGGATATCAAGGGAGGTAGTCTCGGACCGTGTAGTCTTCGACTCTGTCGGGGGGCCTTAGCTCTATCTCTATGGACGTATTGAGGGATGCTGGGGTGAGGCCTTAGGTACACTGTTTGACATTAGGATTGGTTAGTTACGAGCCCAGTTTGCAAGCCCTCGCCAGTAGGGGCTTACGTGTTGGTATGGGTAGAATATCAGGGGAAGTGTGATGCGGTGTGGTCCTAAGCACTTTAGCTCTATCTCTATTCCATGGTGGGTGCATATGGGACGGCAATAAACGATATCTTTTGGCGGCTTCACACACTCGTGTATAGAGGTGAGGCGGCCACCGAACCTTTCTATAGCACATTGTAAACTTAAAAACCAGACCACAGATATAAATTAAATGGATGCTTATGTTTGTTGCATTGTTTTGTTTGCTCACTGAGCCGTAATGTGTGCTCACCCTTTTCGAATTCGAATATTTTTAGTTGATGATGCAGGTACCACTGTGGAAGAATATATGAATGCTTCTGTGTACGGGCACGTGGCTGCGATAGAGGCTGAAGATATAGTGGAGACGCATGACTCTTCATGCAAGTGCAACTCATGTGTTTTCGATTAGATTTTTATTTGAAATATTAAGGAAATGTAATTTGATATTTTATTTACTTATGTCTCGGTTGATACAACATAATTTGATATTTTATTTATGATTATCACAGTTAGATCCTCAGTTTATTTAATAATAAGACTTCCGCTATTGTGTATTTATTCTGATTATGGTTGTGGATGTGTATGATTTAATTTAAAGGACACAACCTATTAGAGATCCTGGTTGAACCGTTGGTTTATTAGCGGTTCATCACACCGTTCTGAAAGGTACGGAATTGGGGTGTGACAACTTGGTATCAGAGTTCACAGGCCCTGTCTCTTAAACCAGAATACTACCACAAAAGTTGTGAACTGAGATAGGATAAAATTTAAAAACTATAATAATAACACATTATAAGCATCTGTGTTATTTGAGACAAAAATTGAAAGAGAATAATGCATCTATTAAATGAGAAACAAATTCATATACACTCAAAGGAAGAACAAATGTATATACACATATCTAAAGCAGAGTACATTCCACAATCTGGACAGTTACTCTGTAGTACAAAAGAAAAATAAAAAGAAAAATACATCAGGAAGCTAGAGGTGATGGGGGAGGCGGTGCCTCACGGTCTATGTCATAGTCCTCAGCATACACCCTAGTCAACCAGGCTATCTGAGTCTAGGTCGTCTGAAGACTAGCTGTTAGATCAGCCACCAATCGATCAGTCACGCACTGAGCATCGAGAAGCTCTCCCACCCTCAGATCAGACATGCGTTGAGCCTCTCTCATCTCACGCAGTATCCCCATCATGTCATCAGAAGGTGGGTGTGAAGGACCAGCTGCATGTGAAGTACCAACTGCATGTGAAGTACCAGCTGCATGTAAAGGACCAGCTCTCGTAGTATGTGTAGGTGATGGAGGAGGTATGGAGTCCACATCCATGTACAAATGATCATCATCCCCAGCATCACCCCATCTTGCTCTGGCGGCTGCTGCTGCTGCCTCAGCGTCAGCCATCTCCACCCGAGTACGAGGACGCACTAGAGCGTTCTTCTCATCGTCGCTGACCTGAGCATCCCGTATGCCCATCTTACAGATGGCCTCCCAATCCAGAGGTGATGAGAAAGATTTTTCTTGAATCCTCTCATCCACCAAATCAACACCCAGGCGGGTAAGAAGGGTAGTAATCAGGCGTCTATAAGGCAGGTTGCCAACCTGACCGGGCAGTGTGGCACTGATCATCGTCCGCATAATAATATAAGGGAGGCAGACAGGCTGCCTAGTGCAGATACAGTAGAGTAAATACTGGGTCAACTGGAAGATCCTCTCGTAGTGCCCACTCTGAGGTATCAGGTTGTGCTGAATGATCTTACAGTACACCCGAGACTCTGGATGTAGGTAGATCGCTTTCATCTCCCAATGATCCTCTCTGATAAGTTAACGGTCTATCTCAGCCCTCATCTCCAAGGAAAAGAATTGGGGCTCTCTGGGGGCATAGTACACCAAGGGGCCGTCGTATGAAATGCCCAAAAGGTCCGCTAACTGCCAATAGTCAAAGGAAACCTCTACTCCCTTGACGTAGCTCGTGATCCTGAGATCTCTACCCCTCTCAGTATCATTGTAATCTCCCACCACCTGGAGATTACAATAAAACTGTCTCACCAAATCTGGACGGGTACAGACGTCGTAGGTGATCACAGGAAACCAGCCCATGTCACCAAAAGCTCTTTCTACATCGAACAAGGCGAGACTAGCCAAGTCCACACGACGACCTCCCTCTACCTTCTTACGAGCGTAGTGGGCATACTGCGCCTCAGCCTCGTTAGAACGGAAACGAACTGGGTCATGAACCCTAGGTACTTTGGTACAAGCCATATTATCTACAAAAACAAAGAGAAAAAAAAAACAAATAATAGCTTAGTAAAGGTGAAAAACCCAAAAAAATTTGGCATTATAAAGGCATAAATTGGTCAAAAGCCTCACTTTTCACCCATACCCGTGAGCAGGAGGACTTATATAGATTCTAATCTATCCTGTAAGACTCATACAGTTGGAAATTTTATCTAAGGAGATTGAATTTGAAGAAATTTCAAGAAATTCAAAAATCTCGACAAATTAGGGCAAAAAGGGAAAATTTCAAGTTTCTCGATAACCAACCGATGAAACTCAAATATTTTTGAGGGCTTTCGTCCATTGAGTCACCAACAACAAAAGCCCCCAATAAAAATCGATTTTTTACGGTTGGAAAAAGTTTAATTTGAAGAAAACGATATAAATGAGCAAAAACCTAGTTAAGAAACCCTAAAAACATGAAACCATAGAGAACATACCTGTAGAGGAGGAGTAGATGTCGAAAGGAGAAGAAAAAATCACCCATGGGTCGGAGTTGTCACTGTAGCAACTCAGAAGAACGAGCCGAGTCGGAAAAGAGGAGAAAGAATGATAAATGGATCCAAAAATCGGGATTAAAAACCTGATTTTTAGTCCTAGGGTCGAATAATTCGATCAAAACATTCGACCCTACCTCCGACCCCCTCATCAACCCTAGCCTCTCAGTGATCTGACAGAGAACTAGGGGTCGATCCTAGGGTCGGACACCCACCGACCCCCTCATCGACCCTAGGCTCTCGGTAAGTAACAGTGATTCTCAGGGTCGCATACCCTAGGGTCGGACATCCATCGACCCTACGATGGAAAATACAGTATTTTTGACAGAATGATCTGAAAAATTTGAAAATATCATTGACTAGTGGATTTAAATATGAGAATGAAGTATATGATGATTGCCTCACGTATTCTATGACTTTTAGGCATTACCACTACCAGAGCAGATAATGGCTGGACACAGAGTGACCAGACAAAGCCATAACTCTATTCCACCACCACCACATATGGAGGAAGACAGACATATACATCCTGAAACATAGGAGAATCCAAACACGGCACCGTCCGTAGTTAATGGGCAGACAAATCCTACAAATCTGCCAGCTCCACCTAGAAACCTGGCTACAGCCGTAATGAATTTGGCACAACAGCTGCAGCAAATACAACAGGTACAGGCTACTATGCAAGCTGCCATAGGCATGGCTTTTCCAGCTGCACAGACGACACCGATGCCAGCAGGACAGGCAAGCACAGTACCAGGGGGAAGTAACACAGTACCCCTCGCACCTCAGACTCCCATCATGCAGGCTCAAGTACAAAACCCTGAAGTAGCTCCAGGTGGATATCAATACCAACCACCTATGTATGGGGCTTATGTTCCTCATCAACTAGACCACTCCAGACTAGTTGAGCGTTTTCTGAAGATGAAGCCCAAGGAGTATAGTGGTAAGCCAGCTGATCCGTTGTGGCCAACACACTGGATCGATGAGATGGAAAGAAATTTCACAATGATGACAGTGAATGAAGAGGAGAAAGTATTGTGTGCAACATTCATGCTGAAAGGTGATGCACACCACTGGTGGAAGTCCACACGGACGTATCTGTTGACAAAGCACGCCTAACTGACCTGGGATATATATAAGGACGCATTCTTTGAGAAGTATTTTCCTAGGAGTTTCAGAGATTCTATGGAGAAAGAGTTCCTGAGTTTGTATCAGGGACAGATGACTGTCGATGCATATCAACAACGTTATGAAGAGTTGTTCTTCTTTGCACCAGTCAGTATGCAAGCGGAAGATACAAAGACCCGAAGGTTCGTCATGGGACTTAGGGAAAGCATACGTGAACATGTTCTGGGACTTGAGAAGAAAATCTACAATGAAGCTGTACAAATTGCTCGAGTGATAGAGTTGAGCCAGAAAGAGAGCTACTTTGCTCAAAACAGGGGTATCAAAAGGCCAAATGAAAATTTTTACAACGGAGGGAACACCAAGACATTCAAACCCTTCCATACTCAAGGCTTCAATGCTACAGCCAAGACCACTTTAGCAGTCCCACCACAACCAAAGCAAAATGGTGAAGGAATAAAATGCTTTAACTGCAATCAATTGGGACATATTGCAAGGGAGTGTCCTAAGCCCAAGAAGCAACTACAATAAGGAAGAGTTTACGCTGTTACATCTGAGGATGCTGCCGCATCGCCTGATGTGGTCACAGGTATGACCTGAACCTTGTCATTTTGTGTTACATTGTGTGAGCATGTAGACTAAATCAAAACAAATCATAGGTATCGTACCTATTAATGGCATTTTCGCTTGAGTACTCTTTGATTCAGGAGCTACTCATTCTTTTATATTTGTGTCATTTGGAAAGAAGCTAAATCTACCCCTCAAATCCTTAGACTACAAACTGCTTATACGATCGCCGATGGGATTAGAAGTAGAATTAGAAAAAGGTTATGGACCATGTCCAGTTCTTATTGACGAGAAAACTCTTGATGCAACCTTGATTCAACTTGAAATGGCAGACTTTGACGTCATCTTGGGAATGGACTGGTTAGCTCGGCATTCTGCAAACCTATTATGTGCCGAAAAGAAGCTGACATTTAAAGACAAGGAAGGAGCAGAGTTCAGTTTTACGGGAACCAAACTTCCCCGTAAACGGAAGCTCATACTCTCTGCATTAAAGGCTAGGAAGTGCCTTGAGAAATGAGCAGTTGGGTATCTAGTATCTGTGGTCAATCTTACCAAGGAAGCACCACGAATGGAAGATATTGATGTTGTGTGTGACTTTCCAGATGTATTTTCTGAAGAACTACTAGGACTACCACCCGACCGAGCTACAGAGTTTGTTATAAATCTGATACCCGGAGCCGCACCAGTATCTAAAGCACCTTATTGAATGGCTCCTACTGAACTGAAGGAATTAAAAGTACAACTACAAGAACTGCTGGACAAGGGTTACATCTGACCTAGCATATCACCATGGGGAGCGCCAGTATTATTCGTAAAGAAGAAGGACGGTAGTGTTCGATTGTGCATAGACTACCGGGAATTGAATAAACTGACACTCAAGAATCGGTACCCATTGCCTCGGATCGATGACTTGTTCGATCAGTTGCAAGGTGCCAAGGTGTTCTCCAAAATCGATCTTCGGTCAAGCTACCATCAGTTGAATATCAAAGACGGTGATATTCCCAAGACAGCATTCAGGACCAGATATGGACATTATGAATTTTTTATCATGTCTTTTGGATTGACAAACGCACTAGCAATTTTTATGGAACTTATGAATCGGGTATTCCACGATATGTTGGATACGTCGGTTATTGTATTCATCGATGGTATATTGGTCTACTCCAAGGACAAGGAAACTCATATTAAGAATCTAAATGCCACTCTGCAGCGATTACGAAAGGAGAAGCTTTACGCCAAATTTACAAAGTGTGAGTTTTGGCTAAAGGAAGTCGCTTTTCTAGGCCATGTTGTATCCGCTGAAGGAATTAAAGTGGATCCTAGCAAGATCGAAGCTATTGTGAAGTGGAAAGCACCGAAGAGCGTTGCAGAAATTAGAAGTTTTCTGGGTCTAGCTGGTTATTATCGACGATTTGTGGAAGACTATTCCCGAATTGCCATACCTCTCACCAGTTTGACTAAGAAGGGTGAAAAGTTTGTTTGGACTGAGAAATGCGAGAAGAGTTTCCAAACATTGAAGGAAAGATTGATATCTGCTCCAATCTTGACCATTCCGATTCCAGGACAGCCATTTATTTTGTACACTGATGCGTCTAGATTGGGATTAGGATGTGTACTTATGCGAGGAGAGCAAGTAATTGCTTATGCCTCAAGACAATTGAAGACACATGAGAAGAACTATCCCACTCATGATTTGGAATTAGCGGCAGTAGTACATGCTATCAAAATATGGAGACATTATTTGTACGGAGAGAAATTTCAGATTAAATCAGATCATAAGACTCTTACTTATCTCTTTAATCAGAAAGAGTTGAATATGAGAGAAAGAAGATGGCTGAAACTATTGAAAGATTATGATTGTGATATCCAGTATCATCCGAGAAAAGCTAATGTGGTTACTGACGCGCTGAGTAGAAAGGCAATGATAAAATCTCAATGAGAGGTTAACACAACTGCCGCAATGTGTACTACCAGAAAAATGTTCAATTACGGTAATGAGCAGTTTGTTATAGATTTACCGGGTGAATCAACCAACCAAGGGTTTATTCATCGGTTTTCAAGTATGTTTGCCACATTGAAGATTGTACCTGATATAATTGATGAAGTGAAAACAGCTATTAAATCATACCCTTATCTAAGAACGGTAAAAGAGGACATTGAAAAAGGTAGGATGATTCCTGAGTTCGCCTTGGACGATGAAAAGGTACTGAAGTACAAAGGAAGAATATGTGTACCTGAAACAGAAAGTTTGGACATTAGACACCGACTAATGAAGGAAGCCCATACCACCGCCTATTCGATACATCCTGAAAGTACAAAAATGCATCATGATCTAAAGAAATTATATTGGTGGAGAGGAATGAAAGTAGATGTAGCTAAGTTCGTGTCTCAATGCCTAAATTGTCAGAAGGCGAAGGCTGAACGACAAAGACCTGCAAGATTGTTACAGCCGTTACCGGAACCAGCATGGAAATGGGACTGCATCACTATGGACTTCATCACAGGGTTACCATTGACTCCCCGAGTAGTTGACGCAGTTTGGGTGATTGTAGACCGCCTGACTAAAACGGCTTGATTTATAGCTATACGACCTCAGTATACACTGGAGAGGTTAGCTAAGTTGTATGTGGATAATATTGTTAGATTACACGGTGTACCTGAAAGCATTGTGTCTGATAGAGATCCACGATTTACTTCAAAGTTTTGGGAAGGATTGCAAAAGGCTATGGGTACAACATTGAAGTTCAGTACTGCATTCCATCCTCAGACAGACGGACAATCGGAGCGTACCATTCAGATTCTAGAAGACATGCTCCGAGCCTGTGTAATTGATTTTAAAGGATAATGGGATGAGAAGTTACCACTGATTGAGTTCGCTTATAATAATAGCTATCAGGCTACTATACAGATGTCACCCTATGAAGCACTGTATGGCAAGAAGTGTCGAACTCCTTTGTTTTGGAATGAAATTGGAGAACGTAGTATTGTTGGACCAAAATTTGTTGAAGAGACATGTCGAGTAGTCGACATTATCAAGGAAAGAGTAAGAACGACTCAGAATCGTCAGAAGCAATATGCAGATACTAAACGCCGAGACCTTGAATTTGCCGTAGGTGATAAGGTATTCCTCAAAGTGTCACCTATGGGAGGTTTGAAACGGTTCGGACAGAAAGGGAAATTAAGTCCAAGATATATCGGACCATATGAGATTTTAGCTAAATGTGAAAAAGTGGCTTACCAGTTAGCACTACCACCATCTATGTCAAGTATGCATGATGTATTTCATATCTCCTTACTAAAGAAGTATGTCAGAGATCCAACACACGTTTTGACAGTAGATCTACCTGATTTGACTGATGATTTGACATTTGAAGTAGCACCAACTGAAATCACCAGCCGAAAGGTTCAACGATTACGCAACCGTGACATTTATTATGTTAAGGTCACATGGAGAAGCAGAGATATAGAAGAAATCACATCGAAAGAAGAGAATGCTATGCGAAAGCAATACCATCTATTCGACTCGGAAGGTATGTATAAATTTCGAGGACAAAATTTTTATAAGCAGGGGGGAGTTGTAAGACCCATATCGAACTAATCGATCTTACCACCTTGTACCAGGTCTACCTACATGGTCGAGCCAAATGGACCAAGTGCGTGAAGGAAATAGCAAGACCAGGTATTAAACTGACCTAAAAATAGTAAAATAGGGGGTAGGGTCGCATACCTAAACAGGTAGGGTCAATCCCACCTCATTAGGAAGTCAGGCCCCTGATTTTTAGACCTAGGGTTGGACAACTGAGACCCTAGGGTCGACGGGATCTCCGCCCCCTCATCGACCCTAGGATCACCGACAGAAATCGTAAATAGAAAACTTTCCAAATTTCAAGGGGATTCTTTCCTAATCTCAACGGGACTTATTTTGGGAGGTTTTACTCTATAAATAGGATGTCCCTTAGCCTCTTTCACTCTTTTTGAAACCCTAATTGAAAGAGAAGAGAAGGAGAAGAGAAGGAAAGTTGGAAAAGAAGACTAAAAGGAAGAAATTCAGAGAAACCTATGAATCTCAGCAAACCTAAGGTATGGATATGCTTTCCATGAGTGATTTAAGACCTTAGAATAGTTCATGAAGAAGATATGATCTAGGAAAAACCCAAATCATCCATCCATAGGAAGATTTCAATGAAATCCATGGAGGGAATCATGGTAGACAAAGTAAGGAAGTAACCTGGAATTTTAAGCCATAAAACAAGTATAGAATGGACTGTGGAAGTAAGCCAAAGGATCCAAACTTGAAAGATTAGACTGTAGAATGAAAAGGTCGACTCAAACCACATGCGTTCGCACGTAGGGTCGATTGGGAATCGACCCTACCAGACCACAGGATTGACCCCTAGCTCTCGGGAAGTCCAGGGAAGCTACGGTCGCACCTAGGGTCGATGGAACATCAGACCCTAGCATCGACCCTATACCCTGGGTCGCATAAACCTGCGACCCTACCTGCGACCCTAGCTTTACAACAAGCTTAAAACTGTCGGAATGAATTCTAATTAAAATCTATCGACTTGTTAGGTTTTCCTATTGATATAAAGGTGATTCTTAGAGCTTGAAAGAGGATTTACACTCAAGCAAAGGTGAGGGAATAAGACCTAAACTAATTGGCTAATAATAAACTGTTTTTATCTCTTGAGTCCAATGCCATAACTGATTCTATGCGTGTATGCTTGTAATGTGCATTCAACATGTCATCCAATATTCCTGCTATTAATGTTCATGCATATTTAATTCTATTTTATTTATAACATGATGATGATGATGATGCTAGGAATAGGCATGTGAATGTATGTGTGTAATTAGTATGCTTGATGCGAGTGGAGCATCAGGGGGAGGACGTGATATTGTGGTGTGTCCTGGTCACTAGACTCTAGCTCTATCTCTACTCAAGTCTTGTCCACTGACATTGTCGTATCGCCATTACCTTAGCAGAACTATTACATCGTAGGGTATCAGGGGAGGTAGTCTCGGACCGTGTAGTCTTCGACTCTGCCGGGGGGCCTTAGCTCTATCTCTATGGACGTATTGAGGGATGCTGGGGTGAGGCCTTAGGTACACTGTTCGACATTAGGATTGGTTAGTTACGAGCCCAGTTTGCAAGCCCTCGTCAGCAGGGGCTTACGTGTTGGTATGGGTAGAATATCAGGGGAAGTGTGATGCGGTGTGGTCCTAAGCACTTTAGCTCTATCTCTATTCCATGGTGGGTGCATGTGGGACGGCAATAAATGATATCTTTGGGGGGGCTTCACACACTCGTGTATAGAGGTGAGGCGGCCACCGAACCTTTCTATAGCACATTGCAAACTTAAAAATCAGACCACAGATATGAATTAAATGCATACATATGTTTGTTGCATTGTTTTGTTTGCTCACTGAGCCGTGATGTGTGCTCACCCTTTTCGAATTCGAATATTTTTAGTTGATGATGCAGGTACCACTGTGGAAGAATATATGAATGCTTCTGTGTACGGGCACGTGGCTGCGATGGAGGCTGAAGATATAGTGGAGACGCATGACTCCTCATGCGAGTGCAACTCATGTGTTTTCGATTAGATTTTTATTTGAAATATTAAGGAAATGTAATTTGATATTTTATTTACTTATGTCTCGGTTGATACAACATAATTTGATATTTTATTTATGATTATCACAGTTAGATTCTCAGTTCATTTAATAATAAGACTTCCGCTATTGTGTATTTATTTTGATTATGGTTGTGGATGTGTATGGTTTAATTTAAAGGACACAGCCTATTAGAGATCCTGGTTGAACCGTTGGTTTATTAGTGGTTCATCACACCGTTCTGAAAGGTACGAAATTGGGGTGTGACAACATCCCCTGCCACGTCATCTCCTCAGCAGCTCGATATTTTCGACAGAGCCGAGCATATTTGACCGAGAATGTCTTTTCGGCCCCAAACACTCGGACATTCCTTTCCCCTGCCACGTCATCTCCTCAACAACTCGGTATTTGCGACAGATTCGAGCATATTTGACCGAATGCCTTCTCAGCTACAGAAGGTCAGACATTCCGTCCCTTGCCACGTCATCTACTTGGCAGCTCTGTATTTCAGACAGAGCCGAGCATAGTTGACCAAGAATGCCTTCTCGGCCCCAGACGCTCGGACATTCCGTGCACTGCCACGTCATCTCATCATCAGCAGTTCGGTATTTCTGAAACGGCCGGGCATATTTGACAAAAAAAAAAAAAAAACAACCTAGAAGGTCCCTTCCGTGTAAATCGGACTTACAGATGAAGAAAATCTGTCTTATTTGCGCAGCCGAACCTTGCAGATTCAACAAAACAATGAGGCAAGTATCAACTTCAAAACTTATATTTTACTTACTTAATTGAACCTTTCAGATTCAACAAAGCAAGGAGGCAAGCGTTAGGTAAATTTCCTACATCACCAATAGGATGGCGACAGTTGGGAAGCTGGAATCAATGTCAGCACCTTTGAGTAGGCTTCAAGGATATTTCCATAATTTATATCAAAGGATAAGGACAAATATGTCTACTCACGGATCTCAAAGGTTTTTTCCGTCTATCTCAGCTAGAGGCAAGGGTAAAAATGACTTTAACAAAGGATTACTATTCACTATAAATAGCCGATGAATCCCAAAGCTTAAGGTACATCTCATTTAGTACTCATTCTTCTAGGGATTATCGCTATGACATCTCGGATTTAGAATCCCTCACTTACTCCATAAATATTTAAGTGGACTAAGATACCAAGCCCATTGTCTGTTCTCAAATCCCTAACTTAGGCATCGGAGTTGACCTAGGGCCTTTGGCCCGCCTCCCCTTTGCCTTCTATTTTGTCTTGCAAGTCTATTCAACATCAAAGACCGCAAACATGGAATCTGGACGAAACATATATGTTTCTTGATTTATATGATTTTCTACAGAAGTAGAGATATCGATGGATCTTCATTTGAAGTCTTCATGCAGCGGCTGTGGATCGTTCGAAGAAGAGAGCAAGACTCAGTCGAAGAAGCTACTGTGCGGAAGAGAGCAGAAGTCGTTGGAAGAAGATGGATTTGGAAAGGAAGGAAGAAGAGATTTGGGTGAAATTTGGGAGTCCAATTCATCTCCAATTATTGGAGGCTCCAATCGTCAATCCAACGATAATTCAACGATTGGAGTCAACTGGGTGTGCCTACCAATACATCGGTAGGTGCACCTGGTTAACTGCAACCACTGGATGGGCGATTGGACCCTCCAATAATTGAAAACGATTTTAACCCGAAATTTGGGGTGACTGGTTTCCGGACACAAAATGTGTATATCAGAGTTGCAATTTCTCCTACTGTTCAGTTATCTTCCCAACTGGCGATTTTTCAATTTGGACCATTGGATTCAAGGACGTCCACATGGTGTCCATCAACCGGATCCTCTGCTGAGACACACAGTAGCACTTTTAAGCCGGGCTCCCTCTTTCGCAGGCCCTGAGACTGTAAATCGGATCATAGTCCACAGGGGGGCGAGGGAGCGAGAGATGGTGGGGGGAGTGTTTTGGGGGACAAGAGTGCTGGAGATAGTGAAGAAGCACGATTCGGGAGGATTGGTATGGAAGAGGATAAAGCTCACCACCACCAGGAAGGCTAACGCCAAGAAGCGCCTTCTCAGGGTCTGGCAGGTCTGTTCCTCTTTCTCTAACCTTTTTTCCTTTTCTCTCTTTCCTCCTTCATTTCGGAACTGACACTACAACAGTTAGGATGAGAATCTGATTAGCATTATTCTCTTTCCGTTTTCTCTTTGGTGCATCACTTTAAACTTATCAAAGCTTGTTGGTGTTCCTAGTTCTGTTTGATTGGATTGGTTAATCAAATTATCTTTTACTTTCCCTCCCTTCTGATGTGAAGGGCTGTTTTTTAACTAGTTCTGATTGGTGTTATCATTTATTTCCAAGGATGATGCTCCTATTTAAACGAAGTTGTTGAAATAGTGTGATTGGTTGCAAATAGGTTTAGAAATTAGTTAGATATATTCCGTTGATTTCTGAATCAAGTATGGCAGGATAAGTTACGGTTCTACTGTGGTTAAGTGTGGGTCAAAAAAGAAAAGAATATTGTGGAGACGAGTTGAGAGTTAATGGTGGAGTTTCTGTATGTTTTTCTGGGGACGGAAACAAATGAGAACCAGTTGAAATGTTTAATTAAGCTAAGTTTGATATGTGCAACAGATAATTTGGAATTACTCGTGTTTGTTCAATCACAACTAGCTTGATAGACTACTAAGTGGCTTTGGCATATTTGGGGAGAAGTTTCAAGTTTATGGAGGAGGCTTTTGTTAGAAAGCACGGTTATTAATGAACTGCACCCATGACTGTCTGCCTTGTGATGAGCCTTTGTGAAGCAATCAATGAAAGATGGACACTTTCCTTTATTAAAGTGAAAGTGTGCAAGGGATTGTGGGACTTGTTCTTCGTTTTTTTTTTTTTTTTTTTGGGGGGGGGGTGGGGGAGTGTGCGGGGTTCCCTGGATCACTCAATGTTGCAATTGATAAGGAGATTTTTTTTTTTTTTTCAGGGTGCGTTTGATAACTCTCTGAAAGAACAGTTCTTCTGTTCTGACAGAACAGAAAAAGTGTTCAGAACACCTAAGAATAGTAAAAAACTGTTTGGTAAATATGGTTTGTTCTTTCGTTATCAAAGAACAAACCGGATGAAAAGAACATCCTAGAACAAAATTTTCAGAACATGGTATACCATGTTTTTACGTTCTAGAACATATTTGAAAAGAACAAAAGGAAGGAAAACCAAAAAACTGTGTCCGATAATTTTTCCAACCGTGTTGTATCATTCCTCTATTCCTCTCTGTTCGAGCACTGTCCTGATTCTCAACATTGAGCACTCTCCTCCAGTGGCAAAGAGCCTTGGTTCTCAAGATCGAGCACTCTCCTCTAGCGGCGATTCTCAAGTATGTTCTTCCACAAGAATTCCGCCCTCTCCATTTCCTTCTCTCAACATCAACCTGCAACCAAACGAATGAGAATTTTTTTTTTCAGTCTGGTACGAGCTCCAACAGGGGCGAAGGGATTCTGCAACTATTTCTCCCTTTCCATCTCCGCAACTAGCTTTTACCTCGATTTCCAGGTGAGTTAGTTCAGATATTGCCTCCTCCTCCTCTTCCTCTCTCTCTACATAGGATTTGTACCTGAAACGGTACCTAGGGTTCAAAACGATATAGTCATAAGAGAATTTCATGAATCACTACCTAGGGTTTCTGCGTTTTTGCACCTGAGTATTCAATCAAACTCTTTGGATTTCTGTGTTTTTTTTGCATCTGGGGATTCAGTTGTGGTTCTCAGTACATTGTTAGAGGCAGGAGGGATTTGCTTTGCTGTCCTTAATTTCTTTGTGCTCAGCTCTTGTTGTGCTTTTTCTCAGTATATTGAATCTAAAAGCAAGTGTTCGTTCTTTGCAACAGGTAACTTCCTCCTCTCTCACTCTTTGCCAAACAACCTTAAAGCAAAAAAATAGCCAAAGAACACTATTTTCAAAACAGAACAAAAAAAGACCATCTCTTCCGGTTCAGAACAAGAACAAGTGAGAACATTACCAAACGGAGCCTCAGTAGATTATTTGGTAACCGAAGGATCTAGGGGAAACCTTAATGACTAGAATGTTTATCAACTTCCAGACCATTGGGGACTTTAAAGGGAACTATGACAAGGGAAGAGGAGGATGACCTTTAAATTTAGTGCCTTATCGTGCAACCTTACGATAACCCCAAGGGGTAGCTGAGTTGACAAGGATCAACACCTCATAATTAAGAGGTCATAAGTTCAACTCTCCTTGGGGTCTACCTAACCCCACCCCCCACCTTTATATACTCTGAAGCTATTCTTCCTAGTTTTGACTAATGAAACTTTCATCGTAGTGCAATTTGAGTGATGGGGTTCTTAATAGAGATTCAGTTTCCTCTTTGTACTGTAACTCCATATCACATTCTGACAGTTGATGTTCCAATCACCAGGGAACACTGAGTTCAATATGTGTGTTCTCTCCCACTTGGAGCTGCCAATCCAATTTCCCATCTCCTTTTCAACCATTTGTATGTTCATGGTAAGGGTGTCAATGGTCAAGTCCGGTTTCGGTCCGGGCTGAAACGGTGTCGGGCTTTATAAGCGCAGACTGAACATGTCCATTAAGGGTTCGGGTTGGGGTGGGCTGCACTGGACACAATATCTAATGGGCTGGTCCGGTGTCGGTTTGTTTTCGGGCTGGGCAGCTTATTGGGCTGATTTCGGACTAGCTTGGTCTAGGCCGGGCTTAGCGGGTCAATTTTGCATGTAAACTAATTAACCTATTTTCTTATTTCTATCAATAAAATTAGCATCCTTCCATATGTAAATAATTCAATAAAAGGCTGAACCAATGATTTTTTCCATTGAAAATTCACTGAATTTTTCGGATACTTATAATCCCTCAAGGATTGAACCGTAGTGTGAAACTGTGAATGGAGAGTGATATGTTCTAATGAGGGGCTTTAAATCCATTAAAATCGGAGAGGTGGGGGCTCACAATCTTCATAAGGACTTATTTTGAACCCAAAAATAAAAAAATAAAAAAATAAAAAAAAAATGCAGAAAAGTTACTTCAGAACAGAGATTATAAATACCATTGATGGAAAACTTAATCTCAAGCTTCTGAACTCCCTTATTCAATTGTCTTAATATTATTATATACAATCTAAAGAAAACATAGTTAAGCAAGACTAAACTGATACACAGCACACAGGTACTGCATACATTTTATCTGGCAAAAGTAACTAGAAGTCTAGAATAGATGCTGACTTCTTGTAGTGCTAAGAAATCTGTCATACTACAATGGCTACACTCCAATCATGACATAAGAGTTACAAAAAGCATCCAGTATCATGAAAAAGGAAAATGATCATAAGATCAAAGATTAGTAATGGTGAGATAGACACGAAGGGGAGGACAAATGGTAACAACAACCTTGCAAATATCCACTAGCCGAAGTCAGTAGTTTGTAGACCTGTTAGCAGCACTCCCAACTCTTGACATGCTAGATTCTTTCTTGGTCTCTGCATCAACCTTGAAAGTTGCACCACAAACCTCACCTGAGCTGTAGTAGACACAATATAATAATGTCATCAATATAGTAAATCACAAAAAGTCAATCATTGTAGTAGGCACAATATGGTAATGTCATCGCAGCAACACAAATGGAATTCAAAGAATTAGATAACAAATCCACTAGCTGCTTCTGTTTGAGCCAACCAAGATAGTTGTTTACCCTGAACCACAACAAATCGGTATCAGAACCAAGTCTCAATCTCGAGACTTTTGGATTATATAAGATCAGATCTCTGTTTCTAAATAGAATATCATAATTATTGATTATAGCTTGAATCTCAAGCAAGTTTGGTTTCATCTTTCATCTGTTTTGTGATTTCCATGATCTAAACATAAATTGATAGCACTTGTCATTCTTATACTCAACCAAAATTTTGGTCTGATCAGAATATTGATTGCGAAATATTGAATTTTTTTTACTATCTATCAATTATGTCAATATTCTGGTCCTATCAATTTCCAGAGATCCAGATTTATCAGTAATGTTGCAGCACTGGTAGTGCAGTGCTTCTAGATTCATCTCTAGAACCCTGAACTACATCAATGTGGGCCCCTGAAGTTGATAAGTTGTTGGTTTCCCAGTCAATTAGAAGTCCAATGGAGTTAGCATTTTTCCTATTTAAGGAGTTCTGTTTAATATCAGTTTCCTTCTAATTTTTCTTTATGAGTTGTAATAAACTAATAGCCTTGGAATTTCAAAACTAGCATTGGAATTTAAATATCAATTTGTTATTAGTTTTGAGTCCCCATAAATAGAAATATAGTTCACAACTTCACATATTCATCAGGATGCAAGCTTTACCTTCTTTGTGGAGATGGAATTTCATATCTGAAGAGTGTATTCTCAACTTGTATTGGGTGGATTCCTAATACACTATGTTGGGTTCTTATTTGAAGATAAATTGTTTGTATATCCTTCAAGTGCTTTAAAATTAAAAATAAGAATAAAATTATTAAATTAAAATAAATTGATTTGAACCAACCAAGAAACACCAAAACCTATGAGAAATTGAGAACCATGGAACCTTGGTTGGATGTAGATCTACTTCAGGCATTCATTGCGTAGTTGTGTTGCGAACAAATTTAGATGAATGTCAGACATTTCGTATTAAAAGAAAGAACTTCATAAAATTATTTTCCTTTAATGGTTTTTACTTGGAGCTCACCTCGAAGAAGCAACTGTTGAAGCCTCATCATTCCCTGTCTCATTGGTTGAACACATTTCCTAAAGCCATGGTTACGTCAACGGTATCATCAATAGATTTAGCTGTAGATATAATATAAATAAAAGTCTATCAGTAACTAACATATAAATTATAACTTGTAATAAAGTTTGGATTGAAAATTTTCCTCTAAAATCTATATCAAACATCCAATCTCTAAGACAAATCAATGCTTCAGCATTGGAAGATTGAAGGGAAAGAGGGGGTTTTCAACACATTCAAATCAATTACCCTTCTTTGCTGCAGAATCTTATCACAGTCCGACCCAAATTTTTAACAACAAACAAGAATTATTGATTTAAACAAATAATTCTCCAACTTCAAATCTGAGTGTAAGAATGCTTTAAAATTTGGGATCCTTGATCCAATGGGTGGGATCGAAACCAATCTTGCCCGTAGGTCTCAAACAGGTATTTTAACAGAATCAGAATTGTATAACAATAGAAAAATTACATATCTCAGAATCCTGCCATTGGAATGTCTTCAAACTTGGAGGGGAAGTACTCTAGGATGTGCTTGTTAACCTACCCAAATTTGAAGGTGATCCAACCATGGATGAAGAAGTTATGAATTTTTGAAAAAGCTACTATCATCTGAAAATGGGAATGAACAGAATAGGAGTTGGTTGTGAGACTCAACCAGAATTGTTTAATAAAAAACTCTGGCCAACTCTGCTGCCAACATCTTTTTCCTCTTTATTTATAATGCTAAAAGGAAATACAAAAGATGGAAGGACTGGTTCCTAGAAGGAATGTCCAAAAATAAAAAAAAAGAAATTTTCCTTTATAACTTTTAGGAAAGCTTCCAAAGCAAATAACATCTATGACTGACTCATATGATAACCAATCTTAGGAAATAAAACAAATTTAGGAAACAAAAATAATGACTAATTTTAAGGAAATAAATGAAACCTTTTTGAATTTAGTAAGAAGACAAAACTTTTTAAAAATTCTGTTGGTACTGTTCATGTGAACAGTACCGTGAACAATGTTCTTGGCTTTTGGAGCTTGGCTTTAGGCTGGTTCCATGGACCAATTCTTGAACCGCATCAAAGATATTAGTTTGCTATGATAATTGTCAATGTCCCTACACCCTCCATTATATCTCCAACAATAAGCTCATTAAATGGAATTGGCATTCCTATAAAGATAGTAATATACTATTCAAACTTAAATGACAAGTCATTAATAATTAATCCTACTCAAAGAAATTAAAACATATAAAAAATTGTAATGGTAGAAAGAGATCACTTACCGAATATCCTAGCTTTTCACTGCTAGTATCAGTTCGAAACTAGGAGTCCCACTGAATTCAATGTGGAACCTGGAAAAAGAAGTGAGACCAGAGAGTTAATCGGAGAATAAGCATAAGCAACAATTTGAACCTCCATGGATGAGAATAAGCTCGCAAATTCATCAGCAAGAGAAGTTTTATAATATTGATGGTCAATATCTCCCCACAACTCTTGTTATTTTTTCTACCAAAAAAAAGACAATGCACCAAACAACAAGATGCACCTATTTCACATGTTTTTTTGGAAACTCTCAATTTTTGAATCTGATTTCTTAAACCTGGACATACCTACCTGGACACTCGTTTGGACGCCACTGTGTCTTTTGCATATAAGTTGTGGTCCTACTTGAATGTTCCTGAATACATGTAGGCCTTCAAGCACCACATCAATTTGAAGAATAAAGCAGTTATTTCTGAATTTTGATTATATGGATTAGACCATACCTATGTGGATTCAGTGGTGTTTACATTGGTAGATTTTGGATGTACTTGGTGGATTTCAAGTGAAGACAAAGGAGGATTTCTTTGTGGAAGACTCTTCACAAGCTTTGGTGGATTCCTAACCTATTTATTTTTCTATCTTTTTCTATATCTCTCTTTCAGACGCCAAGGTCAAATCTACTGACTTGCACACCTTGCGGGTTTACTGTTCATCAATTTTCAGATATGTTCTAGTTGTAGATTACTGCAGTTCTGTTACAGTTTATTACAATTCCTTATGGCAATACAATTGTTCAAGATCCACAGTCACAATCAGGACATCAGAATTTGCTAAAATTCAACAAACCTGATCTATAAACAGAATAGAATCAGTGACTGAAATTGGAGCCTAATCTAACTGGTTAACCCTATCTGCTGAGATTTCTCAGTTGCTGATTTATAAATTGTGTTCGGCAATCCTGTTTGAGCTAAATTCCAACTGGATGTTCCCTGGTTCGGAAAATAATTGGATGAGAGTTAGTACATAAAAACTGAGAACTGATTTTGATTCTGGACAAGAAATCAATGCTATTGATGGACAGAATTGAAGGATGGATGAGTGAATGCAAGTGGGAAATAAAAGATGATTACTGTAGGTTAACAGATCTGAAATAAAAAAACATAACAGTAACTTACTTGAAGATTAAAGAGAAAGAACATAAACAAAAATAAAGAAATATGGACCTCATACATCCGACCTAGGAATTTGTTGAAATCCCACCTAGATGCATTTGGAAAGCTTAGAACAGGTTGGCATCATTATTAGAACTAGTATTCTGATACCAGAAATCACAGCAATATCTAATAACCAGAGTTCAGATTAGATGAACAGTGTAATGCTGATGAGGAGATAAAAAGTGACCATGAATGAATTTTGATGTGAGGAGAAACAGTAGTATATAATCAGGAACATAATATCAGAAGCAGATCAGAATCGGTGAGTATGAGAAAGCAGATCTGAAACAATGGTTATAGATACTTGATGATGGAAGAAGAATAAGAACAACAACAAGAGGTTGGCCGCCGCTGTTGCAAACTTACGGTCCTGCGGAACCACGGAGGTCTGCCGCCTCAGTGCGTGGATCAGTGGATGGGGAGTAAGGGTGTCAAAAATGAAACCAAACCGTGTACCGAAATCGAACCGAACCGTTTAAATCAGAACCATGAAACCAATTATTAACTGGTTCAATTCTGGTTTTAGAAATGAAACTGTTCAGCTAAACGGTTCGATTCTGGTTTCAAGAAGGAAATCGTTTAAAGCGACTATTTGAAACCATTAAAACCAACTAAACCTTTACTTTAATCCCTTAGTGTTAAATGTCTACATTTGTAGAAATAAATTATATTTTAGTGCTTTCCACATGGCATACGTCTAAATCGTAAGTCCATTTTCATATATGATTAAAATTATTTTAATAATTTCCTTGGCTTTTCCTCTACTTTGCTCCTAAAATTCTCTTCCTCCTTCCCGACAACGAAACCATTTGAAAACCGAAAAACCAAAATAGATTAATAATCGATTTTGGTAAGCATTTTGAAATCGTTTAATAAATTGTTCGGTTTTGGTTTTACTCATTATACACTGGACCGAAACCGATCCGCACCATTTAACACCCTTAGATGGGAATCGGCCCAGTCGGGAGAGGGAGTGAGAGTGAGAAGTGAGGGAGTGACTGAGCAATGGGAGGTTGGGAGCCCTGTGTGGATCAATGGAAACTAGAAATTAAGAGAAGAAGAAGGAACTCTTGCCATAAGGTTTAAAGCCTTAAATACTTAGACGTAAATCATTAAATTAGGGTTGGGTTTATTCTGGGCCTTTTCGGGTTTTGGGTTTTGGGTTGGGCTTTATCGGTTCAGGCTTGATCGATCCTCTTAATGGGGCACCCATCGGGCTAGCCCGCACCTGTCCGAAACCGATAAGGATTCCAGGCCCATGTTCGAAACATGTCAATTA
Source organism: Protea cynaroides (assembly GCA_028583415.1). Classification (NCBI taxonomy): domain Eukaryota; kingdom Viridiplantae; phylum Streptophyta; class Magnoliopsida; order Proteales; family Proteaceae; genus Protea; species Protea cynaroides. The sequence goes on along the minus strand of CM053273.1, from coordinate 79,331,937 downwards.
AGGACTCGGTCTAGGTTGTGTTCGGGCTAGCTTGGTCCGGGCTACCAGGTCGGGCCCAGATTTGACCCTTAGCTCATGGACTATTGTTTGTTCATTGAGGTGTTTATCATGCACTGTTTATGTTGACTTTCCTAAGGCGTAATGGTAAGGTTGCTCCATTGTGTCCTGGTTGTCATAGGTTCAAATTTGGAAACAACCTCTCCGCAAAGTGGGGGTAAGGTTTTGTACATAATCCCCTTGCTAGACCCCACAATGGTAGGAGCCTCATGCACTGGATACACCTTTGGTGTTAATTTTCCTAATTTGTCTGTCTCTGGCTAATTAATCTATTGTAATAAAGCTGTAACACATTTCAACAATTTAATTAACCCTTTGCGACTACATTAGCAATTGAGGGTTATGTTTCTGACAATCAGATTGGACCATCAATGTCATCTCACTATTAACGAAGAGATGGGGATTCTACACATTTGACAAGAAAGGGATTAGATGGTCACTCATCCAATTAAGAAGAGAATTGGTTCAATTAAACTTCACCATCCTATTCCCTCTCTTGATAGGGCTAATCAAGAGAGGGTTTTCAATTGTGAAGTTCAACCCAAATGAAATTTTCATGAAATACACAGAATAGAAAGTTAAACATTCATGAAATCAATAAAGTCCAGTGTGATGTAACAGAAAGATTAAACAACCATCACTTACCTATTTTAAGACTTGCTAAGGCCTCATCTGAAGACCATTACAAAGACTCTTGGCACACTTGTTCAAATCTCTTTGTTGTGTACTTCTCCTGATACAAAAAATCAAATGGCCCAATTGTTGAAATTCAGGCTGATTATGTTGTGTGGCTAGTGTATATGCTCATCTAAATGATGGGCAATCCTATGTATGTGACAAATCTTTTGGATTGCATTTTTGTTTTGGATTGCTTGCTGGAACTGTTTTATTTGATGGGTACTAGTTATTGGAATTTCTGTGGCAGCTATTTGATAAAGCAGAACCGGTCTAGGAAGTGTTTTTCTAGACGTTGATATTGTGAATTTTTTTTTTTGGTCCTACAAGTTAGTTGGACTACTATTAAGTTTGTTGTCACTTAGTTAAACCTCAGTTGGGTTGTTTACTTAGCAGTCCTACACCATCTCTGCACCCATTTCTGTATTTCATTTTCAATTAGACCTAAACAATGAAATTCAGATTTCAATGTGAATTTACTTGAATTCATTGCTTTATTGCTTCTGCAACAGTGTTAGGCCACTGCAATCATGTTTACACAAGCAGATATCTGACCTCTCTGCTCCAGACATGACCAATTTATTTGAAATTTTTGGAAAGTTTAGGCATTAGTAAAAACTGCAAATCATATAAAGGATTTTGGCATGCTTAATCCTTAAAGAGAACTCACCTGCTCAAGATCCATCTACAGTCAAGCTCAGGATGCCCATTGCCTCAGGATGCTCATTGCTTATGGCAAAATTAGGATTCAAAAGTCTTAAGAGGAATGAAGGATTCGGAAGACAGTTTGGTTTTTGAGTGAGGCGAGGGACTTAGAAGAAATGATTAGTTTTATTAGGTTCCATGACTGAGACCGTGTATTTCATGGATTGACTTATCCAACTTATAAAAACCCATGGTTTCTTAAACATGGATAAAAGGGGTGTACCCAATGCACAAGGCCCTCGCTGAGAGGTTGTATCCAGATTCAAATTCATGACCCATCAGGTCACAATGGAGCAAGCACAAATAAATGGCGGGTAGGGAAAAATCCCCCCCCCCAAAAAAAAAAAAAAACACCTCTTTTGTAGTATTACTCTATGGATTTCTCCAAGTGGTTCTGTAGTATTGATATGCATGTATAATTCATGGTCAGAAATGGTACCGTTTGTATTTAACTTGTATGTCAAATCATATTGCTATTTCTATTAGGACCAGTATAACATCTATTTACATGTGCATGTATGCCTGTACTCAACTGAATACAGCAAAGTCTTAACCCAACTAATTGGGATGTACACCATTCCACTCTATGTAGGAGCTATATCATGTGTGCGTGTATGTGTATGTGTATGGAGAGTTTTGAGATGCACAATGATTAGATTGTCAATCATCTTTGTTTGAAGAGCTGAGTTATTGTGAGAGAGTTGAGTTATTGTTCCATTGTTCCTGAAAATTAATTATCTTGCACTCTAAAAATATTCCTTTATATGCTCCTTATAAATGATATTCTCTTTTGGTTTCTTTTCTCCTCCTAGAATGAGGCTGTCTTGAAGGCTTGTGCTGAACCATCTCCTTCAGCAGCTGGTGCTGCTGGAGTTGCAGAGAAAGACAGCCAATCCAACCAACAGTAGTGCAAATACAGTGAGAAGGTCATTCTGTGGTGATTACAAGCTTCCTGATATGCGTGACAGCTTGAAGTTGAACTCGGCTTGAGCTCATGACAACCATGTCGAACTTTGATTGTAGTCTATCAATTTCTGCCACGATCAACAGATGTATTCTTATCTCAACCTTGTAATGAGTTTTAACTCTTGAACAAAATTAGTTAGTATTTATCAAATAATTTTTGTCTGCGACTTGTTGATTTTATGTCTGATATTTCTGGTTGGGTTTAATTTTCTGTGGTCTGTTTGGGATTCTAAATCTCATTTCCATGTTCTCTGTGAATTTGTCTTGGATTGCTTTTTGGTTTTGCTTCTTTTGGGTTTTTTGCTGCGTCTTCTTTTTCTTTTATTGTATGTAAACCTTATCTCGACCCAGCCATTCTTTTCCTTCATGCTTCTTATGATGGGAAGTGTTTCGAATCACTTGGTAAGTCTATGCATAGATGAGTCTTTCCTGTTACGGTTGTGGGTTTTGATGTGCAAAGCTGCAAAAAGAAGGGTAACGAGGTTGTTCGTGTGGCTTGCTGCCTTTGGAAAGTGAAGAACTCGACTTTTAGAATTAGAAGAATGAGGTTAATTTGTGGAGAAGTTTGAAGCCTCGAAGTCTCCCCCCTTCAGTATATTTTTCAATGTTGCATGCCATCGGGATCCATTGATTTGGTTCTGAGATGTAAGGACTATCCTAATTATGGAAGCTCAGTAGGAAAAATCCTTTCTTAAACTGCCAATTTTACCCTTGATCTGAAATACAAAAGAAAATGTGGGGTCTGCTGACACTTGAGACATTTTCAAAGACCTTTTTAGGAATATGATGATTTAATATTCTTAGATTGAATAGGCTACAGTTCTGTTTGTATATTAATCAGTCCCCAGTCTGAAATTAAGGTGAAACAACAGTATTCCATTATATTGAAATGTAAGTTCTGAGTAAAAAACCCCAGGAAAGGCATTAGTTTGAGGGTTTTGTTTGAATCATTCCAATGATTCAAAAGAAACTTGATTTTTTCCCCTGCTACATGTCATGATAATCCATTTGTGTTTTTTTAGAATTTAAATCTGAATTTTGCAGTACCTTATGGCTGTTAAGATAACCTTTTTGGTTCTGTAAATCTGCATGAAGAATACCCACAATTATGTAAGCTGTTGTATATTTATTCAACTTCCATTTTTTTTTTCTGCTTGTGAAATGTACATTGTAGGTATTGACCACCATAGCTGTATCTCATGGTTTTACTCTTAGTCTATCTCATAAGTTATATTTTCTGTTATTGAATTCTTCATCAGTAATAAATGATACCCGCTCAGCTACGAGCTGTCCGACAAATCAAAAAACACAAAAACGGCTGAGAAATTGCTACATCCCACAGCAATTGTATCTATCCTTTGGTCCCTTGTTCTCTGTCAAGTTATAAAGCCTTGAATACTTACTTTCCTGACGAACCCATTGGCCAACTCATTTGTTCTGTTGGAAATAACTTCATGTCTGTTAACTTTGAACATTGGATGATTTCATATACCAGTTGGGCTTCTCTACCTAATTATTTTAAGCTTTTAGGTTGGAATTAGGACTGTTTGGAAACATCGCACCATGTCTACAAAAATAATGTGACCCAGCGGCCATGCAACTGTATCCTCTACTTCTTGACACATCACCTTTTTTCACTTTCCTCTGGTATTTTCATCACATCTCTTGACAACAAAACTGGGTACCATATCATCTAGCAAGTTTTTTTTTTTTTTTTTTTGGGTAAAAGGAATATCATCTAGCAAGTTGGTATCTAGGAAATAGAGCAAGTAAATTATGAGTTGAAGAGTGTCCACTGTGTTTTATCAGTTTATGTAGGAGATCAAACTGGTCTTCTCTCTATTTTGGCAGAGTCCAGTTTCCGGTTCTTTACTACTAGTGAAAAGTTTAGAAACAGTCCAATTATACTGTACTCTTTTGGACGATGAGCTCTACTTCCTAAATAATACCACTACGGTTCTGTATGGTAACCTTTCCAAAAAAATGTTTCTCGTGTTTTTCTATGTTTTTGGAACAGATATGGTCAGATTCTTGGATGGTGAATCTGGTCTGTTTTTCTATTCCATTTGCATGAACTGTATAAAAAACAACCAAACAGGTGTTTTTTACTGTTCCATCACCGGCAACATTTGTGTTCTGTAATTCCAGGGCTAATTTCGTTCCAGTCCTTTGCGCACGGCCTAACACAAACGGCACAAGTTACCTCTACAACATTGTTTCTCAAACACCAATGATTTGTTTCCTGATGTCCGAGGATTTGTTAGATATGAGTTATCTGGGAAACTCTATGTAATTATTTCTGCAAGAGGTAAGTTCATGATCCAAAAATAGACATCGCTGGATTCTGTTTCTCTCTCACCCTAATCTTTCCTGCTATTACAGCACGAAATCCTCTGTCCCTAACAATCCATTCCCACATGAATTTTTTTTCTCTGCCTTGTAGTTTCATACTAATTTTGTCTGCATTGATAATGTTATGGTTTCAATATCTTTTGAATCCTATTCAATTGTAACATGACATTGAATTGAAAAAGGGAACATTTCCAAAGCAGCATCAGCTCCTTGACAATAAATTTTTGGTGTTCATCTTCACTGAATTTTGGTAATGGCTTTGTTACTCTTAGGTCTTGGAGTTCATTCAAATCCTTAAGCTCTCACTGGAGCCGACATTCATCGATGCCTGACTCTCATGTACTTTTGTTCATGCCGAAACAGCTCTCCTTCGGTTTTTTGATCGTCTTCTTCGCTGGAGCTTGATGATATCATCTCCATCCCTGGTTTATTTAAGTGGCAGAAATATTTTTTCCAGTTTTTATCATACTACATTTTATAGCTCAGAAATATTTCATCATGACAAAAACACAAAAATTGTTTCTAGCTCAGAAAAATGCAAAGTTTTAGGGATTTCCCATATTATGTTTGCCAATGACTTCTTGATGTTTGTAAAGCAGATACTCAATCCACTTCCTCTTGTCTGGAGGTTCTGAGGGAGTTTTCTGATCTGTCCGGTCTTCAGGTTAGTAAGGGTAAGTCTTCCATTCTCCTTGGAGGAATTGATTCAGTTTTGAGGGAGCATCTGATCACTTTATCAAAGTTGTGAGAGTAAAAATTACCAATGAGGTATTTGGGTATCCCTTGGATTTTGGGTCGTCTCTCCTTCATTGACTGTACTCGGATCTTCGATATGGTGAAGCAGAGACTGGAAACATGGATATTGCAGGCTTGCTTATGGATATGAATATTGCAGGCTTAGAATACAAACCTAAGGAGGAAGGTCTTAGAATCCAAGAATCAAGGATATGAATATTGCAGGCTTAGAATACAAACCTAAGGAGGAAGGTCTTAGAATCCATAGAATCAAGGATATGAATATTGCGAGCTTGCTTAAGCAGATCCGGTGGATTGCTGCCAGAAAATCAAGCTTTGGGTAGAGTGGGTCTATCACAGATACTTGAAACCGGATTCAATCTGGTCGGTTGCCCCAAAATCTAATTGTTCGTGGGACTATCTTCCTTCCTTGGCCAGAGGAAATATTTCAGATCCAGACAAAATTACTTGGTTATGCAATCACTCGGATTGCTTTTTCTATTGCTTCTGTTTGGCCTAATATTTGGGTTCTTCTCTAGTAGTTCCCCAGGAGATTGCCATTTGGTTCCGTGGGAACATTCCGCGTTATTCTTTGTAACTTGGAGATGTATTCTGGAGGCCTTTCCAACGGCTGATCAGTTGGGCAAGAGATGAGTTAATGTTAATGGAGCTTGCTGCTTTTGTTTTGCAGGAAAGGATACTAAGGATCACTTATTCTTTGAATGCAATTTGTCTTTTGCTATTTAGAATAAGGTTGATGCCCTTCACCTCCCTTCACATAGGATCAGTCGCCATGTTACAACTGAAGCCATTCGGTTTGTCAAGGTTTTCAAATATGAAGGGTATTTTGGATGTATCAGTAAGCTGACTTTATGCTTTATTAGATATTGGTTTTCAAAGATGAAGGATATTTTGGATGTGTCAGTAAGCTGACGTTATGCTCTACTATATATCAACGACGGTATGAAAGAAATTGCAGAATTTTCTCTAACAAATCCAGAACCAGGGAGCCAACATTAAAGGTGTTGTGCAGGACAGGTCCAATCATTGACCATATAAGAAGAATGTGGAGTGTTAGATCTCTTTTCCTATTACATCTTCTCCAATCATTGAGACATTGACTATATAAGAAGAATGTGGAGTGTCTTCTTGTAGCTGGGGCATGCTTGAGGCTTGAAGCTTGTTTCCTTCTTGTGGTGGGGGGGCCAGTCCTGTGGGTTAATCTTGTTGGTGGTGTTTTCGGCTGTGTTTTGTGTTTTGTGTTTGCATAGGTGAGGGTGGGATCTTCTGTTGTATTGTGTGTTGGCCTTTTGTTGTCATTTGCTTTCGGGGCCCTGTTTGTGGGGTGTCTGCTTTTGGAGCCATCTTTTGATACCCTTTTTTTTATTTTTTGGATATTTTAATAAATTATCTACTTAATAAATAATAATAATCATAATAATAATAATAATATTTTGTAACAGAATTGTTACCATACAGAGCCATAGCAATTGAAGTTCAAAAAAAAACAAAAAGGACACCGGCCATGGGGTCTTTTGGACCGAAACCCATTCCCCTTACTCAAGGATTTAGTAATGCATATCGGCCGATCCAATTCCAATACAAATCGGCGGTAGGCCCATAGCATAGGAACATGTGGACAATATAATTGAAAAACTAATAAAATTTAATAAAAAAAAAGGTTATCGAATCAGTATTGGTCCAGTATTGGTCTCCACCAAAACCGATACAATCGAGTGATACAACCAATCCAATACTGACTACTATATCCTTTCCTTTAAATGGCCATACAAGCCAATGTCCAGTGTTCTTAAGGGTGGTTGAACTGTATCTCTCATTCAAATGACAAGTCTGTTTTAGCAACACTTGACACAAACCGAAATTAGGCACAATTGGTCATGGCCCCTGTTGCACACTGTTGCATAAACCTCGTACAAATGTTTTGTAAGCTAAAGATGAAATGTTCCAATTCCAGATTTAAGAACCTGTGCATGGGCATCTGTTTTCTCACATGACCAATCAAATAGTGTCAAAATTTTACACATACTCTCCTTTAACATTTTATATGTTAAAAAAAAATCCAACGTTTAAAAGAAAGACTAACTTGAGCCCATACAATATAAAAAAAATAAAATAAAAAAAATAAAAAAATAAAAAATAAAAAAAAACTCCCTTTGAATATTTTATATGATGAAGATTCTCATATAAAATTTGACTTACACAATTTTAAGATGAAACATACAGAGCCTATATATAAGGATGTCAAAAATGAAAAACCAAACCGTTTAAACCAAAACAATAAAACTAATTACAAACAGTTCGATTCTAGTTTAAAAAACAAAACTGTTTAATTAAAATATTTTATTCTAATTTCAAAAATAAAAACACTTAAACTAACTACTTAGAACCGTCAAAACCGATTAAATCTTTGCTTTAATACCTTAGTATTAAATGTCTATAATCGTAAAAATAAATTTTATTTTAATACTTTTCACATGACATACTTTTAAATAGATCTGCATCCTCTCCTCCCAATGGTTCTAGGAAGACAGTGGCAACCATCCCCGGATGGCCGACACATGACTCTCGGTGAATCCGAGACGCACGTCCGAACCAACACCCAACCGTCAAGCCGAGCAAACAAGGGGTGTCAGCTCGAACGTGAATTACAAATTCACCAGAGAGCCACGTGTCGACCATCCAAGTATCGCTACCGCATCCTCCCAGTGGTTCTGCGAAGAGACCATGTAAATCCCTTTTAAACCGTTTTAAGTTCATTTTCTTATATGATTAAAATTATTTTAATGTTTTCTTTGATTTTCCCTCTCATTTATTCTTAATTCTCTTCCTGTCCCTTTTGACAACAAAACCATTTAAAAGCTAAAATGATTAATAATCGATTTTGATAAACATTTTAAAACTGTTTACTACATAATTCGATTTTGATTTTACTCATCACACCGAACTGAAACCAAACCGCACTGTTAAACCAAAAACACACTGTTCAACACCTATACCTATATATACCCAATCGCTACGTGCATCTCAATTCGTGGCATTTTAACAAGAGTCGTCTGTCTTAACTGTATTCATCAGAGCAAACTGCAGCAGCTCTCTCACACCCACGGCAGGAAGTCACCAAATGGAGTAAACTGCAGCAGTTCTCTCACCCATAAGCAGAAAAGCACCAAATTATTGTTCTCCCTGAGATCTTTCACCCCCATGCACATGCACATGCACATGCACATGCACATGCACATGCACCATCTGTAGGCAAGAGAGCAAGACAAACCGGTCCCTCCAAAACAGGAAGCATGCCTTGCACACTAACAAATGGTAAATGCAGACAGGGATGAGTACCAAAAACCTCATTGTAAAGAGGTTCTCAAAATCAAAATCAGTTTAACCACAAAACCATTTTTATATCCCCACATCCTTTGGAATGACCTTAATTTCAGCTACCTGCCAAATCAAACTATATACCTACATTGTTTGTAGAAGAATACTGATCAAGCATAATCTTGCTCTAGTGAGTGTTCGCTATTCTCTCCAATTTAAGGGGAAGATCATCTAGCATACATGAAATCCATATCAGGTGGCAAAACATGAGAAACATCACTGAAACCAGTGAACTTGAGACTGACCACAACCAGAGAGAAATAATTCAGGTACAGCAACTAGGCAACCATGGAAAATAGTAAACCTCAAGTTTGTTCAGATCTCTGAGACCAGCTCCTCCAGGGAATATGTGATTCTGCACCTTTCACTGAGGTTCTATGCCTTCTAAATCAAAAGACAAAGTTAGAACAGGAGAAAAAAGACATCATGAAGGAGAAAAAGATGTATCATTTCCTCACCCAGTTTTTGAAGGAATGGAAAGGTGAGGGGGCAGAGTAAGTATGTAGTCTTACTTGCATTGGAAGGTACAGTTTGAATTCTGGTGGGAGCTCCTCCTCTGAATAAAGGCGATCAGAGAAATATATCCTCCTTAGGCGACAGTTTGCATGGACCTGGACGCGCAGAGTTTCAACATAGTTTGTGCCATACGCCCTCCTTGTAAAATCGGCAAGATTCAACTGGATCTGATTCCACCCTTCATCCAACTTCAAAGGCATAGTGCAGATATAAGGCTTCACTCGTGTCATGGCCTAGAAATTAGTAAATGAAAATATAATTCAATGGGCACGATAAAATAATGTATTAAAAGAATAAGAAGGGCACTGTACAGGTTCATCAAGTGCAGCCAATATCTTCAAAATATATTGTTTCAAATATATTTGCAAAGACCAACATTGTAATGGGTCTTTGGAGATCATTCCACCCATTGCACGTACTCCTGCTCTGTTATAAATAAGGGGAGCCAAAAAAAATCATACAAGAAATATAATCAACTTGAAAAGCCTTATAGCATTGTTAACCAAACTTGGTAACTTCCAAGACCAAGTGACAGCAATCAACAGCAATATGAATCAGGAAGAACCCTTTTACACTAAAAAAGTGACATATTAGGCTCTTAGGCACATGTACTACTCATGTTTGGCATGTTTATAATTAAATTGTAAACATCTGATTGTTATAGTTCCTTTCTAGGAAGCATCTGGATATTAATGAAATTTACAGGCCTAGTAGTAGGTACATTCAACCAGAATAGCATGACACAAAAAACAAACTATAATGGAGAACTGGATATGGAGTTCAAGGAAAGAACTAGAGTTCAGCATCTGGCTGACCATTGACATTCATGTTATGGCCATTCTGTGAAAAGGAAAACGAGGAACAAAAACAACAAGACAGAGATAGGAAGGCTACAAATAGTCCCCCCGAACAATGTTGTGTTTTGACCGGTGTCCATTAGAAAGAAGTCATTGTTTAAATGAAGATCCCAAGTCTAATATTAATAAATCCATAAATTTCTACTTCAAGTAAAGAAAAATAAAGAACTAAAATCATCCGAACAGTTGTCTATACAGACTTGAATTACTTAATGGGTTTTTCTTGTTGACACCGATCCAGTGTCAACAAGGAATTGACACCAACGCTTTAATTCCACAAATACCCCTATTTATGATAGGTATCTATCAAAACATACAGAGAGATGTGTAATTTTAATAAAACCATTCATTAATGCCAACGTCAGTGTCAAGAGCTCTGTTAAGGACATTAAAGTAACTTCATGTGGGTATTTTTTTTCCCACAATTTTTGCTAATGCTATCTTCCTCGCCTTTCCTGGAACTTTCCTGAAGAAGGAGATGGAAAACGGTGGTCAGGTCATATGAAGAAGCTTTACAGGAAAGCCAAAGTTTACCCGTCGCTTCCCGTCGTCTCGGATCATCTCACGGTGGCACTCTATCCCAAAGATAGAGAAGTGCTGGCTTATTTCATCTCCTATACCGGTAACTCATTGGAACACCGAAAAAATGCTCAGAAACAGAAGACGCCTGCTAGTGGAAGTGGGTGGAGATCATCCTGCATCGTTTAACTGCAATTGTTTCTGGTGCTACATGAGCTACAGGATTCGGTAGGATTCTTCACCTGACCGTCAACTCACTGTAAGATTGGTTGCTTCAGCAGCGAGCTAACTCTAAAAGCAAAACGGAGAGAAGGAGAAGAGGCGGTCATGTTTAGAACACCTAGCATTAAGCTGCTTCAGACGGATCGAATGCTAAAGCAACTCACTAAGTAACAGAGCAAATCACTGTAAGTAACAGAAACCAATTAGCTCCACCTCAGCTAAAACTGGAACCCTTCCCATTTCCGCCTCTTAGCCGTATAGCTCCAACAGAAAGCAATACTATCACCAGCCACCACCCATTCCAAATGTTACATAATCTTTCTCTCCACCAGCTACAGCCTGTTCCAAATGCTACAAAATATTTCTCTTCACCAGCTACTGCCCGTTCCAAATGCTATATAATCCTTCTCTTGAGATCCATCAATTCAGTCACGAATCCCCCCAAAAAAAAAAAAAACACACAACTGAAAACATCAGAATCTAACTTTCATAGAAACAGAAAAAGAAATCTGAGGTCTCTGTAGTCCACATCATTCTATTCCCCAAATTCAAATCACGGAGAGGAAAGCCTAGAGAGACATTTCAAAGAAAAGGCGAAAGCCAAAGAAGAAACCAATCTCTTTCTTTCCTCTGTATTTCTACAAAGCACCGAATATAGGGAAGCATTATAAAGCCTTTATGGCATAAGCCATGCATGTTAGAGCAGCACCTGTCAATAATAATGGAAATAGACGAAGGCACAAAGCCTTACTTTCTTTCTCACGTACTGTCACATGGGGTTTGTCTCGTCAGATATGGCAGCGAGCTCGATTGATATTTGAGAGGGGGGGGGGACAAATGCAGATAGTATTCGACTCCGAACCAATACAGGGAAGCATTATAAAGCCTTTATGGCATAAGCCATGCATGTAAGAGCAGCACCTGTCAATGATAATGGAAATTGACAAACACACAAAGCCTCATTTTCTCTCTCACGTAGTGTCACATGAGGCTTGTCTCGTCAGATGCGGCAGCGAGCTCAATTGATATTTGAGAGGGGGGTGGGAGGAGGGAGAGACAAATGCAGGTAGCGGGGGACATTCGACTCCGCACCAATACAAGGAAGCATTATAAAACCTCTATGGCATAAGCCATGCATGTAAGGGCAGCACCTGTCAATGATATTATAAAAGGGTGTCCTAGTGCACGAGACTCCCGCTACTACAGGTCTGGGGAGGGTAGAATGTACGCAGCCTTACCCCCACAACCAAAGTTGTCAAGGCGACAAGGCGATCCAAAGCGTTCGAGGCCTTCCTAGGCGTCTAGGCGCCTAGGCGACCAAGACGTTCCCAATGTATTTTTTTTTTTTTCTAAAATATTAATGCTATATTAATGTTTATATATATGCAACATTCTACATAAATAATCAACATTTAAGACATAACTTAATTAACATGAGAAAACCAACAAGGCAACAAATAATGAGTTAAATAGGCAACACGTATTTATGACTAACATTTGCATACTTCTAACAAATTTGACCGGAACGTAACTCCTTTAATATAGTTCAGATTCAAGCAATCTCGAATTCGTAGCAAAGCTAGCATAATCAACTTTCTAACAAATCCGATTGCTTGAATCCGAGTTATAATGAAGGAGTTACACTTCGGTCAAACCTTGTTCGGAGTATGCAAATGCTATTTAAAGTCGTCTGAATGTAAATTATTTTTTGAGCATCAAAGCAAGAGATTATTTTGGCACGCTCTTGGTTTTTAGTGATGCTTTACTATAATAAGATTTATGAAATTTTTATAATTGAAAAAAAGCCTAGCATTTGGAAGTTGAAAATCGCCCCCGCACCCAAAAATATAGTTTTTGTTCTTGAACTGGAGGGTTGACTTTTTATCCTTTTGGAATTTGAATTTTAAACTATTTTTATTGGATTCAAATGATGGGTATTTACTTATTTATGAATAATATCTTAAGTAAGTTGTTCTTGAGAGCAAAAAAAGGCAAATTGAAAACAAGACGGTAACCCAAGGTGATAAAGCGCCCTGGTGCCCAGGCTTACAACATCCACCTGGATACCTAGGCATTGCCTAAGCAACGCCTTGACAAGTATGCCCACAACACGGAGAGGCTATTTCCATACCCGTCAATGATATTATGATAATGGAAATTAACGAAGGCACAAAGCCTCACTTTCTCTCCACGTAGTGTCGCATGGAGCTCATCTCGTCGGATATGACAGCGAGCTCGATGGATATTTAAGAGAGAGAGAGAGAGAGAGAGAGAGAGAGACATACAGATAGCGAGACATTCGACTCCAAACCAAGAACACGGATCAGAGAACAGATATCCCCATTTATCATCAAGAGCAAAACAACCCACCTGGGTTGGATTGCTTATTGATTCTGCTCCAAAGAGCATCAAAGTATGGACATCCCCATTTATCATCAAGAGTTAGACCATCTTCTTTCCAAGTTTCAATCCGAATAATAGAATAAGGCATGGATATCAAATTCATGGACTCCAAACACCCCAAATCCTCTGCCCAATAAAACTCACAAACCGTCTATCGATTCCTTGTCCACCTCTTCCTTTCCTTCGCAACCACTACTTCCAACTCATCCATCTCATGCTGGACCACCGAGCTCTCTTCAAAACGGTAGGTGATTCTTGTACCTGAGACCTTATTCAAGATACTAGCTTGTGAAATGAACTTGTTCCGTAAGAGATTCAGAAGCTTCTGGGCTGCACAGAGACTCATCGAAAAAATGGGAAACACGAGGAAGAAGAAAGGCTCATTTAAATTTACATAACTAACCTTAAAAGTTCCTTTGAGAATGTCGTTGACATAGTTTGTCCGTTTAACACAACTACTCGTGTTATGATAGACAACTACATTTTAAGTTAAGGGCTTTTAAGGGATTCCACAGGCGGTGTCAAAGCTCTTGAGTCTCGACACAAGCCGGTGTCATAAAGAAAGACCCTTACTTAATACGGACCAAAATAACTCAAATTATGCACTTAATCTTATCTAAATCTAAAATCTTATTAATCCTGGCAACTATACTGATATGGGACTGACGACCACCCTAACACACTCAAACAACCATCATAAAGTTCAAAAGAAATTTACCAACAACCTATTACTAGATCTCTTAAAACGCTAAGTAAGACTAAAATAAACACATTATCACTTTATGATGATGGCCAAAAAGCCTAACCTATTTTATGTTGCAATACTCTCAAATACAAAAAATGCATTAAAATATAGCATTATGGTAAATCTAAGGCCATGATTTGCTGTTGATGGCATCAGAGACCCATCCCCCCCCCCAAAAAAAAAAAAAAAAAAAAAAAAAAAATTGTCCAACACCACATTCAATAATTTAAGATGTTAGTTCAATTCAACCACACACAGAGAAAAGAGGACAAAAGGAATCTTAAATTTCACTTAAAATTCAGTACAAACAGTTGCAGTTCATCCCACTTCCGTCCCAATGCAAGATGTTATTCAACTATAAATTCTAAACATAATCATTGACTTCTAGGATAAGACTGTCTGAAAGTAATCCAAACAGAAGGCAGCATCTGTCTACAGTACTTTCCAAATCACAGAACAGAGAAAAAAAAAGTTACTGACATCAACATTTTAACAATTGGCAAGACTTACACACTTGAAAATTAGAAGCCCTGAAACGTCGTCTGACATTCTTATCATCCAGCACTTGGATCTCAAATGTGAAGTACTTCTTTAGATTCTTTACGATCATAACCAAAAAAGGAAGCTTTATACCAAGCGTTGCAGAAGGATCTGCTGGGCATGTAATGTATGTCGATTGGATATTTGATCCTATGATCTCAAGGACACTGGACTGGATGTCCTCATCTTGTGGCCTTTTGATATGCCCATTGACAACTGCAAAAGGTCCAAAACTCCAAGCTCCAATATTAAAATAAACAATTAGGCCAGCATGGACTACAGGTATTAACTGTTTCATTCTCGTTGAATAGAATTATCTAACCAATAGGCTGCCTCCTTGATAGGCCACAAAGTAATAATCACATGGAACAGGCCAGCATAGGAGGTGGTGTGGTTTTAACCACCCGAAATCAAAGATTGGATCAGCGGGTCAATCTACGGGGTACAATTACACTAGGGAACACCACAACCATACGAGGAGATTCCCACAGAATACATCTTCAAAATCATGTAACCTACTTGCTCTTCTAAGAACTAGCACTATTGTACGTGTTCAGGGCGAAAGGGAAAACAGATTCCATTATTGTAAGTGGCTTAGTTTACTAGAGTTAGATCTTCTTTTTTATAGAATATGATGATTAAGGACCAAAACCAAGCTACATCCCATATTAACCATGAGCTGATTATTCATGTGTGCAATAAAAAAAAAGGCATTGTAGCTTACTGCTACCATCAACAGCAAAAGCAGTAACACCATTGGCTAAGCGGTCAGAGATACTCACCTTCTTTATCCCATATTTGCAAAGGCTTGCTCCTAGTAAAAAACCCCCAAGGAAATGAAAACTTTCAGCAGATAAGTAGAAGCAAAAAATGTAGATTTAAAATATTTGTAGGGGAAAATATTTCGGCACACCCTCACCCAGAAGTAGAGCAGCACCTGTGTCTTTTGCCACACGTAAAGGTGATCTGGAAATTCTGACAGTTGGGTGTTTAGGAAATGATGTGATTGTCCAGATGTCAAATTTCATACCAAGATTAGAATCCTGTCATATGTAGGCATACCCTCCCATTTCTGTCCATGAACCCCACTATAGTCCATCGGTGTCCCTCATTTTTTTTCCAATCTCTCGTTTTGGCAAACCAGGACATGGCAAACCAGGATTGGACTGAAACTTAACAGGTGAGTAGAGCACATGGAGTCTATACACAAAATTTCCGCCCCACCTAAAATGCCATATAACAGTTATTGAAAGCGTGCTGTTCTACTTCCGGGCCCCTGCTCCCCTTTATCATACCAATTTTGAAACTTGAAGTAACTTTGTCATACAGAAATCAAACAACAATACACAACATACCCAAGGCTGTATAAAATGGATAGAAACCCAGACTGGAACGTGTTCTTGAACATTTTCCACGAAAGACAATGATAACTGCAACAATAGAAAAACATGTGAGATTGCAAACTTACAAAGAAATAAATTATCCTAGCATGGTACTTTTGTTATCTCAGTATTTGTCATAAAATTCCTAAAAACTTCGCCAAAAAGGCCATTTTCACTCAATTAGAGAAATCCATAATCAGAAAACCACAGGAAGAGGCAAAGTTGGGCCCTTTTTTAATATCTTTCCTCCTCTGATGCCTTGAGGGGAGAAAAAAAAACCATGGGCACGTCAGCTTTACCTGAAGAACTAGAGAGAAATACGATTATTAAAAAGCTCAATCACAGAAATTATTGATACTCGGTTGATGAAAAAGTACAGATGAAGCCCAACAAAAAGGGCATCAGAAACCTAAGAAATTGGGAAAAGCTAAAAAGGAGTTCATACCAAGGAAGCAAACACCAAACAGGAACCCTAGAAAATGGGTAAAAGACGAGCAAGAAAAAGGAGAGAGAAGAAACCGCACCACAACGTTTCGTTGTATTTCTTTCAGCGGGGAAGCAAAAGAAGGGGGGAGGATTTCAGAAGGATTTCAAAAGCCCGTTTGAACCATCCCACTCCTATTTCCTTGATTTCAGGTGAGGTTTTTTTCTTTTTTTTTTTTTTCTTTTTTTTTTTTGGGAAAATTACTTGGAACTCTCCTTGACAATTCGTTTACTACGTGTCAGTACCCTAGCATTTTTTTATTTACACTTACCACCTAAAATTAACAATGTTAACTTAATTTTTTTACTGACAATTACCCTTCTAATGACAGTACATAAATTCTGTAATTTCACAATTTCCCTATTGTTTTTTGCTCATAATTCTCCACGACTGGCCACGCAAACTGAAGGTTCTTCTTCTATACTCCATTCCAGGGACAATCAAGCTTCTCCATCTGCGAATTGCTTCAGGTAGAATTTTTGGTGGGATGCTGAGATTGTTGGCAGGATGCCAACTACAGGTTTAGATGGGAAGTCTGGCCACATTCTTCTCTTCTTCTTCTTCTTCTTCTTCTTCTTCTTCTTCTTCTTCTTCTTCTTCTTCTTCTTCTATTTCAATAGATCCGTGTACATATTATACAACCAGTTTACTTGCGCAAGAGAATTTCCCAGATCTGATTTCAGTTCAGTTGCATCTTTTATTGATTCCAATTTTCTGGTTCAAGTTATGTTCTTCTTTGCAATCGGTTACTGGTTTCTGCTAATGATTAATTTCATACATAATCTAGTTTTAGATCTGGAGCCAGCAGTTATTGGTTTCCCTTTTAGGCCTGGGGTTTGTTTCCATTTCTATGAGAATCGATTTCTGCTATGGTTTCTGTTCAAATCAATATACAGCTTGCTGATTTGTATACTTGTTTTATTCTGAGATCAATCCCAGTTCTGCTGATATCGATTCTCAGTTCTAGAGAATCCTAGTCCAAGGGGAATTCATCTATAACTTGGATTCTAACTGTCGGATTGATTCCAAATTTTAGATATCTTCTTCCCTTCATGGTAATATAAGTTCCTAAATTTTTAGGTGTATCAATCAGTCTGAGTGCTATTTATTGAAAGTTCCTTTTATTCCGGGAATTAGTTCCCTACCTTGGTTCGAGTATCTCATGAAATATCATACTTTTTTTTTTTTTGGTAAAAAAACTATCATACGTTGAAGTGTATCAACCAGAAACACTTTGAAATACCAAAGGCAAAGAACATGAAACAGATAGAAGGCCAAACACAGAGAAATAAACCCTAAACCCAAAGTGAAGAATCGAAGACAAATAAACCTTAACCTCAGGAATTAATCGAAATGCTCACCCACTCCTTAGATACTTGCGGTTCTTCTTGCAAAAGAGAAGATGAAGAAGAAGTCTCGATCGATCGCTTGCGATAATCTTTCCCTCGAGAGAGGTTGAAATCGAGAGGAAGACGATGATGATAAACTGCAGCGGGCTTCCTTTGAAAAAGGGAAATAAAAACTCTCTCGAGTCTGTCCTTTGGGAAAAAACTATTGAGTTGGATAAACAACACTCGCAAGGGCGAAATGGTAATTTAATAAGAAAAGGGATATTTTTCGTGTTTTAAAAAGAAAACTAATGTCACTTCAGCAACTAATTTCCGTTTCACAAGGAGTCGACAGAGTCTCTTTCGTATGGTTTTTGTTTTTGATTTTTGTTTATTTATTAAAAAATATTTTTGAAAATCATTTTTGAACAAAATAAAATATTTTTCTATAACTATTGAGCATAATAAGTTTTACAATGAAAAATAAGTTCAGTACTGCATATATGCAGAATAATTTATATACTCATATTTGTTGATATTATATTTCGTTCACCTATGATATAACGACACTTAGTCTGGGATTAGGGGCATCATGACAATTCAAGAAGGCATTTGAATTGTGACATATATACAACATGTGTCACGTTCTCGTTCAAGACAACAGTTTCTTGTTGTTAAGAAACCATTCTTCTAGTATCTCCACCACTGAAGGCCATGTCTTTAAATTAGAGGACCATGATTTCGATAACTGCATTCAAACCCATCATCGTCTTCCAACTTTTTTTTGGTGGATTGCTACTTGGAGAGTTTCTCAACTATCTCCACCATTTGGGTAGTTCAAACCACTTCAGCAAACCGTTTCAGATTTCTATATATACACCAGAGAACAAAAGTAAATAGACGGATAATTTTACATCTATTCTCTCTTGACTCAAACCTTACCCTATTCTCAAGAAGTATTCTTTCTGTAGTACTTCATACTGTTTGATCTGATAATTAACTTAAGTATTGGAGTGGCCATCAGACTACCCAGTCCACCCCTTGGTGACTTATTCTTTGATTTCAGGAGGTTTACCACAACTCATGTATAACTGATTAGAACTTAGTACCTCTTCAATAACTCGTTTATAACTGGCCACAGCTCGGTTACACTTTTTGCAGCTCATGTAAAGCATCATCAAGTCGGTTACTCCACATTCAATTTAGTCAATGTTGCCTACAACTCAGCTAGACCATTTTTCAACATCAACAGTTTGGCTCCAACCGTGGGGCACGTTTGAGTCATTTTTCTAACTAGCCTTTAACTAGTTTTTTCACAACTTCCTTTTACGTCTTACTTTTCACTAGCAAAATGGTGAATACGTGACAACACCAATGGAAACCCTTCCCAATTTGAAGAAAATTCTACTGAACAACAAGTCAGCAAAGGGGAAGTCCAGTTTCCACAAGGGACTATCCCTCCAAACACCACTACACCAATTGTACCCCCCTATAGTTCTATTTACTCCTCAGCAATTTGCCATGCAAAAACAAATCCGAATAATAGCCGCTCAATTGGTTAAGATTTCCCAACTTGTGATTCCTGCAGGGAGAGTCCATAATAATCAAGTACCATCATGACCTGCACATTCATGCCTTGAAGTTGGCGGTCCTAGCCGATTTCGTGTCTCAAGTCATTCTAGACGATCTCGTCCAAGCCAACATAGGAGAACTACACCAGCTCTTCCTCCAGTGATTCCACCAATACATCATATGATGGGAGTAAAGCGTCTTTCAAAAGCAATTCCACCAAGCATTTACATTCTCAATGAGTGTCAGTTCATGATCAACTTGGGAAACAAGCCCCTCAATGACTTCACAGAACACCTTCAGTACATACTAGCATCCAGGCACGCCTCGATGTAGCCAGAGCAGAAAGAGCAGCCACTGACCGACTTGCAGCCCAGCACACTGCTATAGACAAATTGATAGCAGAGAGGGTTGCAGTCGAGTTGGTTGCTACAACAACAACGGCCAACGCTACAACCATAAATGTTGCTGTAATTGCCACTATAATGGTCGCGATACTTCAGCACCACCACCAACATCAATTGTACAACAACCAAATCCATTAACAACGCACCACAAATGCCTGATGTTCAACCACAACCAGGGACTTTAGAGCATCAATTGTTTAGCCTCCAGAATCGTTTAAATGAGATTGAGAAGATCCTTGCAATGGGACTACCGATCCATAACTCTTTCTGGACAACTTTTCATCCATGACGTTATTACATGGCTATTATAAGGCCATCTTGTGCAGAGATTTTCCTTCCACCTTGAAAGGTCTTGACTCGCTTTAGTTTAACCTTCTATCAGTATGCTTTACTCAAAACTTTGATTAAGATGTAACTAACTCTGAAGAAGACGGATGTCAATTTGATGAAAATCAAACAAAAGCTAGATGAGACTTTAAAAGCATTACTGGCTTAGTTCAATAATGAAGTCCTTGTGGAAAAAAAAAGCCTTGTGAAGTCGGTTTGTATATGACCAACTCTGATGCAACATGATCAACTTGGCCAGAGGGCATTCAACAAACCCAGAGGGCATCCAACTAGGCTAGAAGGCATCCAACTTGGCCAAAGGGCATACAACTCGGCTAGAGGACATCAAACTCTCCCAGAGGGCATCCAATTCAGCCAGAGGGCATCCAACTTTACCCAAAGGGCATTCAACTTAGCCAGAGGGCATACAACTCACCCAGTGGATATCTAACTCAGCCAGAGGGCATCCAACTTAGCCAGAGGGCATCCAACTCAGCCAGAGGGCGTCTAACTTGCTCAGAGGGCATTGAACTTGACCAGATGGCATTCAATTAGTCCAAAGTATCCAACACTTCTGAAATCCATCTACA
Organism: Protea cynaroides; assembly: GCA_028583415.1. Classification (NCBI taxonomy): domain Eukaryota; kingdom Viridiplantae; phylum Streptophyta; class Magnoliopsida; order Proteales; family Proteaceae; genus Protea; species Protea cynaroides. The sequence continues at coordinate 79,311,159 of CM053273.1, read as the reverse complement.
AGAAGATTCTAGTAATCTTGCCAACCTACGGGCTCAGTGTAAAAAGTATGTCACTGCCAATGATGTCCTGATTCTAGCACAGAAAAAGGGAGGGACTACTTCAGGCTCAGAGAAGAAATGAGTCGAAACTCAAACGGAGAATCCGACTTCTATTGAAACTAATAAGAAGCAGAAGTCAGGCAAAGATGGCTTCCCAATGAAGTCTTCTAAAACTAACGAGTTGAAGTTCAACTCAGTGAAAGCAAGCATCTACCTTAAACCTCTGATAATGATTGAAGATCTAAACGAGTTGAACTTCAACTCAGCAAAAGCAAGCATCTACTTAAAACCTCTGATAATGGTTGAAGGTTTAAACAAGTTGAAGTTAAACTCAACAAAAGCAAGCATCTACCTAAAACCTCTGATAACGATTAAAGGTCTAATCAGGTTGTAATTCAACTTGACTAACGAGCAATGATCGTTGCACAGTTCAAGGTAGAAGCATTACACTTTATCCGACTTCTCAACCTCGACAATTATAGCCGGCTTCTCAACCTTGGCAGTTGTAGCCGGCTTCTCAACCTTGGCAGTTACAGCCTACTTATTAACCTTGGTTGTTGTAGCTAACTTTAAATCAAGACATGATTCTATTAGTGGGTCTTAACCGACTTGCAGAAAATGGGAACAATTGTTAAAGGTTATCCCAAAATAGATCCAAGATTACTGATAGTGGTTAAAGATCTAAATAAGTTGAAGCTTAATTCGGCTAAAAAAGTACCTAAGAGCTAACTCGGTATCAAGTTGCTTCCTCGAATTTTACAAATCCAAAGAAGCAAGGGGCAATTGTTGATATCATATTTCATTCACCTATGATATAGCGACACCTGGCCTGGGATTAGGGGATAGCGACAATTCAAGAAGACATTTGAATTGTGACACGTATACAACATGTGTCACGCTCTCGTTCAAGACAATGGTTTCTTATTGTTAAGAAACCACTCTCCCAGCATTTCCTCCTCTAAAGGCCATGCGTTTAAATTAAAGGACCATGATCTCGATAACTGCATTCAAGCCCACCGTCAGATCCTCTTCCAACAGTGGATTGCTAGTTAGATTTTCTCAACTATCTCCACCGTCTGGGTAGTTCAAATCACTTCAGCAAACCATTTCCAAAATTCTATATATACATCGGAGAACAGAGGTAAATGGATGGATAATTTTACATCCATTCTCTCTTAACTCAAACCTTACCCTATTCTCAAGAAGTATTCTTTTTGTAGTATTTCATATTGCTTGATCTAAGAACTAACTTAAGCATCAGAGTGGCCGCCGAACTACCCAGTACACCCCTAAGTGACTTATTCTTTGATTTCAAGAGGTTTACCACAACTCATGTGTAACTGACTACAACTTAGTTACCTCTTCAACAACTCATTTATAGCTGGACACAGCTCAGTTATACTTTGTGCAGCTCATGTAAAGCATCGTCAAGTCGGTTACTCCCCATTCAATTAGGCTAGTGTGGCCTATAACTCAGTTAGACCATTTTTCAGCATCAACAATCTTCTTCCTCACATCTCTCCCTTCCTCACATCAATGCATCATTTCTTCAAATGTTTGCATGAGATCACAAAGCCTGTATCAACGGATTCAAATCCTCTCATGCCCCTCATGCCAGTATGAGGAAATCCAATGGCTACCATCCACTCTGTAGGTCACACCCCAATTTAATTCTGGATGAACCAGAAGTGTAATGAATCGTCATACAAACTAACGGTTCAAGCCAGGATCACATAAGACCGTGCCAATAATCTAAACCACACACATTCCACACAATCATAGATAATAAAATAAGTAGCGAAATTGTATTAATAAAGAACTGAGTGTCTAATGTGATAAGAAAATATTATACAAATTATCTCCAAGTAAACCAAAACATAAATAAATAACTATTACATATCCTATAAGTTAAATACGAAAAACTAAACCTAAGCATAGACACAATGGAAACACTCATATGAAGAGTCATGCTCGTCTTCCACTGCTTATACGTCCATAGCCACCACGTATCCATATGATGGTGCATTAACATAACCTTCCACAGTCATACCTACATCATCAACTAAAAGAAATACAATATCATAAGATGAGCACACAATATAGCTCAGTGAGAAAACAAAATAATGCACAAACATATGCATGTAGTCATATTCATATCTTTAATCTGGTATAGGTTTGTAATGTGTTATGGTAATGATAGACAACCACTGCACCTCCATACATGAAAGTATGAGCACGCCCAATGGATCACACGCTGTTGTCGCCCCACATCACCCATTACAAAATAGAAATAGAGCTAGAGCCTAACGGATCACACACTGCCAGCACTCTCCCTGATACTCTACCAGTACGTATGTCCCTACTGGCGAGGACTTACAAATTGGGTTCGTGACTAACCAATCTTAGATGTCATTCAAATGTATCCAAGACCTTATCCCAGCATCCTTGGATACACCCACAGAGATAGAGTTAGAGTCCGCTGGCTAGACTAGGGCCCACACCGCGATCACTCCCCCTAATACCCTATGATGTACTAAGTCCACTAAGATAATAGCTATACAACGATGTCAGTGTGGTGAATGATTTGATATTTCAACCTCTCCCCATTCAACACACCAACTACACACAAGCACATTCTTATCCCTTTCATCATCATTATAACAGAATAAGAATAATAATAAAAATACATGAACAGGAATAGCAGTTATTGGATGACATGTGAGATGCATAAACAATCATACAAGCATGGCATCAATTAAATTAACAGAAAGTAAAAGGCAGTTTGTTATTAGTCTATTAGTTTAGGTCTTGTTCCCTCACCTATGAGTGATATTTATTCTTCTTCCAAACTTTGAATCTATCTTGAGCTAGTGTAAAGCCTAAACAATTAATATAATCAAATTAGGATTCTATTCCGTCAAGTTATTGTACTATGTTTCATTGTTCGATCTCCTATACATGTCCTCTGGACATTATCCGATTAAGTCACTGGTCTTGTATTGGTCGACTGATGAGTCCACAAGAAAAAATCCTGTAGACTTCCTAAGAGCAACGGTGGCCTCACCGGCTCCTATAAAGTAGACCGGTCAAGGGACCAGACAACTCCTGAGTCATACTCTAGGTTTATCTTCAAGTTCGAATTCCTTCTGAGTCGATTCTTTGGCTCAACAATGGGATCCATCCTAGGGTCATTCTATGGCCTTTATTTTCTTAAGGTTAAACCCTTCAAAGAACCCTAGCATCTAGCATTAACATAGGTTTATGTAACAGTCCTTCGAATCAGAATTACTAGCTTGGATCTGATCTAACACATTAGTATCCAAATCTAACCCTAATATTGTAAGACCTACATGCAAATTTCGGGACGAAATTCTTTTAAGGGTGGGGGAGTTGTAAGATCCGCACTCCGTAAACCCGGTCTAAACCTTGGTTTTATATCGTGACAGGTCTTCCGATCATCACCGAGCCAGACGGGACGAGCGGATGACAAACAGGTACGAAATCAGACCAAAGACGATCAAATCAACATGATTTTATGTTAACCGGTTGATGGTACCGGTCTTGGTACCGGTCGACCGGTCAGCTCTGCACAGCTGAGTGCGGAGATCCAGAAATTGACTTCTGAGGGTCCCACTTTTCTGATTTCGAATCCTAAGACTTTCCTAATCCTATTAGGGTTACTAAACCCTAATTTTAGCCTATAAATACACCCTTAAGCCTCCTCAAATCCTTTCCATTGTCTCTTACAAACCCTAAAGAAGAGAAGGAGGTTGGAAAGGAGAGGAAGCTAGGAAGAAGAAGGAGGTGCCGCCATTGTCGTTCGACGAAGCTCACTCTACGCCAGTCGACGGTAAGTGTTTTAACCACTCTTCTTACCCTATGACTCTAGGATAGTTGTATGGGTGGACCAATACCATGTGAAGTAAGTATTGATCTAAAACCTTAACTGGATCTTAAAACCCTAAATTGCCGTCAAACCCTAGATTTGAGTTCCGAGATGATATTCATCGAAATAAGACTTGAATGAGTTGGGGATAACTCTAACTCAAAGATTAGACTTAGAATGGATAGGAGAAACCCTGAAAATCCAAGGAAATCGATCGACGGCAGTCGAAAAACCAAGTGTATGGTCTTCCGGAGACATACCGGTCGACCATACCGGTTGCTAGTTTGCTCACAGAGCTGCAACCGGTATGTTGTGACCGGTCAGCTCTGAAAGGCTGGTTTTGGACTTTGTTGGTTTCTGACCAACGTGAAACCCTAAGAAAAATATTCTAATGAAACCCTAATAATATTGTAGGACTTTGTGACTTTCCGTTTGGATCTTGCGACGTGGAGCAAGCTAACAAACGAGCGTCATGTAAGAGAATCTGACCTAAACCTAATAATTAATGGACAGTAAATCTTTGTTAATCACATGAATATATATGATGTGATGTTTGTGCATATTCACATGCCATCCTTTACTTTCAGTTATTATCATTGTTCATGCATTGATAGGATGTGATTGTTAGGCATGTGATTGTTTTCGTTGGTGTGTGGAGTGGGGCATGGAGCCTGGGATCATTCCTCACACTGGCAATTTTTGTAGTATTCTATCTTAACATGCTTGGTACGGGTGGGGCATCAGGGAAAGGTCGTGGTACGGTGGTCTCCGATGTTGATGCTGGCCTGGCCATGGTTATGTGGCATTGTGGTTTCCGAGGTCGACGTTGGCTTGTCCACGATGCTTTAGCTCTATCTCTATGCCGTAGGGAGTTATGTTGGGATAGGGTCTACCTGCGTTATGTTTCTATCCTAGTGGGTTAGTTGCGGATAGGGCATCAAGGGAGGTACGGGGATGCCTTAGCTCTATCTCTATGCCGTAGACGGCTGTGCTGGGATAGAGCGTACATAATGACATATAGGATTGGTTAGTTGCGAGCCCAGTTTGCGAGCCCTGACCAGTAGGGGCTTAGGTACTGGTATGGGTAGAGCATCAGGGAAGGTACGGGGGTATCTTAGCTCTATCTCTATTCCATGATGGGTGCATGTGGGCCAATGGGGGTGTGATCCATGAGGTGTCACACACTCGTGTATAGAGGTGCGGGGGCCACCAAACCTTTCTATATAAGGATGTCAAAACTGGGCCCGGCCCGGTAGCACGGACCGAACCAGCCCGATATAACCCGAATCCAGCCTGGACCGAGCCTTAATGGACAGGTTTTGGTCTGAGCTTGTAAAACCCGACACCGTTTCAGCCCAAACCGAAACCAAATCGGACCGGTCCGTTAAGAAGCCCGAATTAGCCCAAATCGATAAAACCCAACCCGAACACCGGTAAGGTCCGTTCGGGCCCAATTTCTTAATTTTAATGGTTTTAAATTTTAATAGATTGTGTCATTTCATGATCTAGAAAATTATATGAATCTATAGTTGAAAAGATTACGTTAATTGTTATAGTTTATTAAATTACATACATATGGAAGGAATAATGTTAATTTTATAGATAGAAATAATAAAAAGGCTATATAGTTTACATATAAAAGGGGCCCGATAAACCTAATAAACCCGATCCGGACCGAACCAACCTGAAATCACCTCAATAAACCCAACCCGATAACAAACCGACACCGGACCAGCCCGTTAGTTATTGTGTCCAGCGCAGCCCACCCCAGCCCGAACTCTTAATGGACATGTTTTGGGCTGGGCTTATAAAACTCGACACCGGTTCAACCCGGACCAAACCCGGTCCGTTGACACCCTTATTTCTATAGCACATTGTAAACTTAAATCAGACCACAGCATAAAATGATTGTTACTCATGCATAATATTGTGAAACTGTCTGATTGTCTTACCGAGCTAAGTTGTGAGCTCACCCTTTGTACGTACATTGTTTTAGATGTTGATGTAGGTTATACGGTGGACGATTATGTGAATGCTCCGGCGTATGGTGGTGTTGTTGCGTTGGATGTACAGGCAGGAGAGGACGAGCATGATGCTTCATGCGAGTGTCCTTTCTGCGTGTACCTTTGATTGGATTTTTATTTATTTTAATTATTTTCAGTTGGATTAAGTGGATGTAAGAATATTATATCTTATGTTTGAATTTAAATAATTAGATATTTTATTTAAATTTATCAATAGATTCTCGTTCATTTATTTAAAGAGTTCCGCTGTATTATTTATATTCTGATTGTGGTTATGTGCAATGATTTGTATGAATGGACACGGCCTATTCGAGATCCTGGTGTGAACCGTTGGTTCAATGACGGTTCACTCACACCATTCTGGTTGGATCAGAATTGGAGTGTGACAACTTGGTATCAGAGCTCTCGGGCTCTGTCCATAGACCATATTGTACTTAACTAAGTCGATGAACTGAGTTAGAAAAATTTAAAAATCTTAATACAAACACACCCTAAGCATTGTTTGATACCTGAGACGGACTAAGAAAGAGCATAATATACTATATTAAATATAGAATTTAATATTACACATGCACTAGTTAGGGTGAACCATAAAAACTTGCATTAACCAGAAAGTGGGTATCAAATGTAATAGTGCTACAGGGTACAGTCCACAAGCCGGACAGTTACCCTGATATATAAACATATCAAGAAAGAAAAGAGAGAAAATAAAGGAAAAATCATGGGGTAGGGGGCCTAGGAGGAATAGGGTCCGCTATGTCATAATCTCGCTCGTAAGCGACCCTAAGCCAGTGTACCTGGTCCTGTGTCACCCGTAGGCTACGAGCCAGACATCCCAACTCTTGACCCATCTCTTGTTGAGACTCGAGGATGACCCTCTGGGTGTCCCTGATCTCAGTAAACATGCTCAACACTGGGTCTGGAGGGGGGTGAGATGGTCCAGCTGTGGATGTAGATGGTGGTGCTGCAGGTGTAGGCTGTGGAGTTGGCACTGGTACTACACAACCGACGCATGGTAGTCCAGGGCCGATGGGCCAACCCCGAAATGTACCACCTCCGCACCAGTTTTCGTCATCTTCTTCTTATCAGGGAGCATATCCGTATCCACCACCATGGTACGGAATGAATACATAGGGACAACACGATCTGAGTCGGACGGTGGACAGGTTCCTAAAGCTGAAGCCTTCTTCATTCACAGGTAAGACAGAGAAACCATTGTGGCCAGCACAGTAGATTGTAGAAATGGAGAAGAATTTTTGACTGATGACTTGTACAAAGGATGAAAAGGTCCTGTTTGCCACTCATATGCTGAAGGAAGATGCAAATGCTTGGTGGAATTCTACACGGGCATATCTGGAGACGAAGCATACACAGGTGGAGGGATGCAAATGCTTGGTGGAATTCTATGCTTGTATGCTTTTAATGTGCATCTCGCATGTCATCCAATATTACTGCTATTTTTACTCATGTATATTTATTTCTGTCTATTTATAACACGATGGTGATGATGCTAGGAATAGACATGTGATTGTGTGTGTGGTTAGTGTGTTGGATGCGAGTAGAGCATCAGGTGACATTGTGGTTCAGCTTGGTCACCAGACTCTAGCTCTATCTCTACTCAAGTCTTTTCCATTGACATCGTTGTATCACCATCACCTTAGCAAAACTATTATGTCGAGGTGGTCTCAGACCATGTGGTCTCTGACTCTGCCGGGGGCCTTAGCTCTATCTCTATGAGCGCATTGAGGGATGTTGGTGTGAGGCCTTGGATACATTTGGATGGCATTAGGATTGGTTAGTTGGGAGCCCAGTTTGCAAGCCCTCGTCAATAGAGACTTACGTGTTGGTATGGGTAGGACATCAGGGAAAGTATTGGTGGTGTGTGATCCAGACACTTTAGCTCTATCTCTATTCCATGATAGGTGCATGTGGGATGACAATGATGTTTGATCCATTTTGTGGATTCACACACTCGTGTATAGAGGTGCGGTGGCTGCCAATCCTTTCTATAACACATTGTAAACTTAAAATCAGACCAAAGATATGAATTGAATGCATGCATATGTTTGCGTATTGTTTTGTTCACTCACTGAGCTCAAGTTGGAGAGCTGACCCTCGCGCACGTAATTCTTTTTAGTTTCTGATGTTGTAGGTGTTACCATTGAAGACTACATAAATACGTCAACGTATGGACAAATGACGGATATAGATGTGCAAGCTGTGGAGGACGAATATAACTCGTCAAGTGAGTATTTCAACTATGGTTACGCTTAGTGTTTAACTTTCATATTTTAATACTTATAATATGTATTAATTATGTTTTGGTTACTTAGAGAATAACTAGATTATTTAATTATTTATCATGTAGACCTCAGTTCGTTATTAATAAAACTTTTGCTATTTAATTATTATCTTTGATTATTATTGTGGATTGTGTTTTGGTTTAACTATAGTGGGTACGGTCTATACGAGATCCTAATTTAAACCGTTAGTTCTCATGATGGTTCATCACACCACTGATTAATCCAAAATTGGGGTATGAAAGTCCACTTGTAGAAGCAATTTGACAAAAAAGACTTGGGCATCCTGCTTCTCCCCTAGTCCGGTGCATGAGATGTGAAAAACAACTAATCCATATGTTGGGCCGAAAGTAGCTATAAATACTGTGATGACAATGGTGGTGATTCGCCCTCCTCCTCGAGAAATATCAAAGAAAATTTGTCTTGGAGTCACCACCAAGATTAAGGTCTAGGACCTCTAAAAATATAGTCTCACTGTAAGGTAAGACTTCTATTGACTCATAACCCATTAGATTGATTCATTGTTCTGCACAAGATCAGGTAAGTATTCAGGATACGATTTTGGAAAGGTGTAAGACCCGCACTCCGTGAACCCGATCTAAACCTTGATTTCATGTCGTAACAGGTCTTTCGATCATCACCGGGCCAGACGGGACGAGCGGATGACAATCAGGTACAAAATCGGACCAAACAACCAAATAAGTATGATTTTACTCATACCGGTCGATGGTACCGGTCTTGGTACCAATCGATCGGTATGGTCTGCGCAGCAGACTACCAAGATCCTAAATTGGATCTCTACATGTCCCACTTTCCCAATTCCGAATCCTAGGACTTTCCTAATCCTAAGAGGCTTCCTAAACCTAATTCCTAGCCTATTTAAACCCCTCTAAGCCTCCTAGAATCCTTTCCATTGATCCTCACAAACCCTAGAGAGGAGAAGGAGATTTGAGAAGGAGAAGGAGCTAGGAAAAAGAAGGAAGTGCTGCCATTTCCGTTCGACGACGCTCACCTTACGCCAGTCGACGCTAAGTGTTTTGAATCATTCCTCTTACATTGTGACTCTAGGATAGTTAGTATGAAAGACCCGCACTCCGTAAACCCGGTCTAAACCTTGGTTTTATGTCGTAACAGGTCTTCTGATCATCACCGGGCCAGACGGGACGAGCGGATGACAAGCAGGTATGAAATCGGACCAAAGACGACCAAATAGTCATCATTTTATGTTGACCGGTCGATGGTACCGGTCTTGGTACCGGTCGACCGGTCAGGTCTGCGTAGCTAAGTGTGGAAATCTGGAAATTGACTTCTGAGGGTCCCACTTTCCTGATTTCGAATCTAAGACTTTCCTAATCCTAGTAGGGTTACTAAACCCTATTTTTAGCCTATAAATACACCTTTAATCCTCCTCAAATCCTTTCCATTGTCTCTAGCAAACCCTAGAGAAGAGAAAGAGGTTGGAAAGGAGAAGGAGCTAGGAAGAAGAAGGAGGTGCCGCCATTACCGTTCGACGACGCTCTCATTACGCCAGTCAACGGTAAGTGTTTGAATCCATCTTCTTACCCTATGTTAGTTGTGTGGGTGGATCAATACCATGCAAAGTAGGTATTGATCTAAAACCCTAAATTGGCCAATAAACCCTAAGTTGCCGTCAAACCCTAGATTCGAGCTTCGAGATGATATTCATCGAAACGAGACTTGAATGAGTTGGGGATAACTCTAACTCAATGATTAGACTTAGAATGGATAGGAGAAACCGTGGAAATCCATGGAGGATGATCGACGGTAGTCGAAAAACCCATGTATGGTCTTCTAGAGACATACCGGTCGACTATACCGGTTGCACATAGTGCGACCGGTATGTTGCCACCGGTGTCCCTCGGGAGGCTGGTCTGTGGGGACCGGCTGACCATATCGGTCGCCAGTCTTTCCCACAGGGCTGTGACCGGTACGTGCCACCGGTCAGCTCTTGAGGGTATTTTGTAACTTTGTTGGTTTTCGACCAACATGAAACCCTAAGAAACTATTCTAATGAAACCCTAATAATATTGTAGGACTTTGTGAAGGCACGTTTGGATCTTGTGACGTGGAGCAAGCTAACAAACGAGCGTCAGGTAAGGGAATCTGACTTAAACCTAATAATTAATGGACAGTAAATCGTTGTTAATAACCTGAATATATATGATGTGTTGTTTGTGCATATTCACATGTCATCCTTTACTTTCAGTTATTATTATTGTTCATGCATGATAGGATGTGATTGTTAGGCATGTGATTGTTTTCGTTAGCGTGTAGAGTGGGGCATGGGCCTGGGATCGCTCCTCACACTAGCACCTTTTGTAGTATTATGTCTTAACATGCTTGGTACGGGTGGGGTATCAGGGGAAGGTCATGGTACGGTGGTCTCCGATATTGATGTTGGCCTGGCCATGGTTATGTGGCACTGTGGTCTTCGAGTCGACGCTGGCTTGTCCACGATGCTTTAGCTCTATCTCTATGCCATAGGGAGTTATGTTGTGATAGGGTCTACCTGCGTATTGTTTCTATCCTAGTGGATTAGTTGCGGATAGGGCATTAGGGGAGGTGTGGGAATGTCTTAGCTCTATCTCTATGTCGTAGACGGCTGTGCTGGGATAGAGCATACATTGATGACATATAGGATTGGTTAGTTGCGAGCCCAGTTTGCGAGCCCTGGCCAGTAGGGGCTTAGGTACTGGTATGGGTAGAGCATCAGGGGAGGTACGGGGGTATCTTAACTCTATCTCTATTCCATGATAGGTGCATGTGGGCAGATGGGGGTGTGATCCATGCTGTGCCACACACTCGTGTATAGAGGTGCGGGGGCCACCAAACCTTTTTATAGCACATTACAAACTTAAAATCAGACCACAGCATAAAATTGATTGTTACTCATGCATAATATTGTGAAACTGTCTGATTGTCTTACTGAGCTGTGTTGTGAGCTCACCCCTTGTATATATGCATGTTTTAGATGTTGATGCAGGTTATACTGTTGACGACTATATGAATGCTCCGGTGTATGGTGGTGTTGCGGCGTTGGATGTACAGGCAGGAGAGGACGAGCATGACGCTTCATACGAGTGCCCTTTCTGCGTGTACCTTTGATTGGTTTTATTTATTTATTTCATTTATTTCTAGTTGGACTAAATGGATGTAAGGATATTATATTATGTGTTTGAATTTGAATAATTGGATATTTTATTTAAATTTATCAATAGATTCTCAGTTCGTTATATTTTAAAAACTTCCGCTGTATTATTTATATTCTGATTGTGGTTATGTGTAATGGTTTGTATGAGTGGACACGGCCTATTTGAGATCCTGGTGTGAACCGTTGGTTCAATGACGGTTCACTCACACCATTCTGGTTGGATCAGAATTGGGGTGTGACATAGTGGGGATCAATACCATGCAAAGCAGGTATTGATCTAAAACCTAATTGGCCATTAAACCTTAATTTGTCGTCAAACCCTAGATTTGAGTTCTAGGATGATTATCATCAAAACTAGACTTGAATGAGTTGGAGATAACTCTAACTCAAAGCTCAGACCTAAAATGGGTAGGAAAAACCCTGGAATCAATAGAGAATGATCGACGGCAGTAGAAAAATCAAGTGTATAGTCTTCCGGAGACATACTGGTCACAGGTCATGCGACCGGTACTAGGACCGGTATCTCTCGGGGAGTAGTCTGTGGGGACCGGCTGACCATACCGGTCGCCAGTTTTCCCCACAGAGCTGCGACCGGTACATGCAACCGGTTAGCTCTGTAAGTGTAATTTTGTAACCTCATTGGTTTTCGACCAACATAAACCTATTTTAATTAAACCCTGATATTGTATAGGACTTTGTGATAGCACGTTTGGATCTTGCAACGTGGAGCAAGCTATCAAACGAGCGTCAGGTAAGGGAATCTGACCTAAACCCTAATAAATAAAGGACAGTAAAACGTTGTTAATAATAACCCTGAATATATGATGTGATGGTTGTGCATATTTACATGTCATCTTTTATTTCCAGTTATTATTATTGTTCATGCATATTCCATATGATAGAATGTGATTGTGAGGCATGTGATTGTTTTCATTGGTGTATGAAATGGGAACGGCCTGGGGCCTGGGATCATTCCTCACACTGGCACCGTTTTGTAGTATTCTATCTTAGCATGCTTGGTGCGGGTAGGGCATCAGGGGAAGGTCGTGGTACTGTGGTCTCTGGCATGTGGTCGCTGGCCTGGCCACGATGTTGTGGCACTGTGGTCTCTGACATGTGGTCTCTGGCCTGGCCACGATGCTTTAGCTCTATCTCTATGTCGTAGAGAGTTATGTTGGGATAGGGTCTACTTGTGTATTGTTCTGTCTTAGTATGCTTGATGCGGGTAGGGCATCAGGGGGAGGTGTGGCATTGTGGTCTCCAGCCCGGCCACCACGCTCTAGCTCTATCTGTATGCCGTAGTGAGCGGTACTAGGATGGAGCCTACAGTATGACATATAGGATTGGTTAGTTGTGAGTCCAGTTTGCAAGCCCTAGCCAGTAGGGGCTTATGTATTAGTATGGGTGGAGTATCACAGGAGATAGTAGATGCCTTAGCTCTATCTCTATTCCATGATAGGTGTATGTGGGTCGGTGGTAGTGTGGTCTACTGTGCAATGCTACACACTCGTGTATAGAGGTGAGGCGGCCTCCGAACCTTTCTATAGCACATTGCAAACTTAAACCAGACCACAGCAAATGATTGTTACTCATGCATAATATTGTGAAACTGTCTGATTGTCTTACTGAGCTAAGTTGTGAGCTCACCCTTGTGTATATACATGTTTTTAGATGTTGATGCAGGTTAATTACACGGTGGACGATTATATGAACGCTCCGACGTATGGAGGTGTTGCTGCTCTGGACGTACAGGCAGGAGAGGACGAGCATGACGCTTCTTGCGAGTGCCCTTTCTGCGTGTACCTTTGACTTTATTTTATTTGTCCCAGTTATTTTATTAAAGTGATGTAAGGATATTTAACTACGATTGGAATTTGGATAATGGAATACTTATTTAAATTTATCAATAGAATACTCAGTTCATTTATTTAAAGACTTCTGCTGTATTATTTATATTCTGATTTTGGTTATGTGCAATGGTTTATATGAGTGGACACGGTCTATTCGAGATCCTGGTGTGAACCGTTGGTTCAATAACGGTTCACTCATACCATTATGGTTGGTTCAGAATTGAGGTGTGACAAAAGGTGTTAGGCATCCAAACCGCCGATCAAGATCGGCCTCCTATACTTTTCTTAAACTCTAATTCTGATTGTGCTTGGTCAATTGGATGACTAGGGTTCAATGGGAAAAGTCCTAAACCAAGTTGCTATATTCTTCTAACTTAGGGTTCAACCAAACATATCTTAAAGTAAATAAACAAGCAAATGTACAATACTATATATGCAACCCCCCCCCCCCCCCATTCCCCTCCGTTGGGGGGGTGTGCCCTACCCACCCACCCACCCCTCCCCCCCCCGACCCCCACCTGCCCCCCCCCCCAAAAAAAAAAATAAAAAAAACAAACAAAAATTTTTTTTAATAAAAAGAAAACTTTAAATAGAATGAACCGAGTATCTATTGATAATTTAAATAAATATCCCATTATTCAAATTCAAAGATAAAATAATAATCTTTTACATCTCTTAATAACAAACAAAAATAAGCGAAATAAATAAATAAACAATCACGGTACACGCGAGAAGGGCACTTCGCATGAAGCATCATGCTCGTCCCGTCTGCCTGTACATCCAACACCGCGGCACCACCATACGCCGGGAGCGTTTACGTAATCGTCCACGGTATATCCTGCATCAACATCTAAAGACAATGTATATACAAAGGGTGAGCACACAACACGGCTCGATAAGACAATCGACGCATTTCACAAGATTATGCATGAGTAACAATCAATTTTATCTTTGTGGTCCGGTTTTAAGTTTGCAATGTGCTATAGAAAGGTTTGGTGGCCCCCGCACCTCTATACACGAGTGTGTGGCGTCGCCGAGTCACACTACCACCAACCCACTGCACCCATCATGGAATAGAGATAGAGCTAAGGTATACCCGCACCTCCCCGATACTCTACCCATACCAAGTACCTAAGCCCCTACCGGCCGGGGCTCCCAAACCGGGCTCGTAACTAACCAATCCTATATGTCAACAATGTATGCTCTATCCCGACACCGCCTCACGGCATAGAGATAGAGCTAGAGCGTGCGGGCCGGGTCGGAGACCTCCAAAACCTCACCTCCCCCGATACCCTATCCGCAACTAACCCACTAGGATAGAAACAATACGCAGGTAGACCCTATCCCAACACAACTCCCTACGGCATAGAGATAGAGCTAAAGCATCGTGGACAAGGCAATGCGACTGAAATCCTCGGTACCACCCAACGATGGTCGGGACAACATCAATATCGGAGACCAACGTACCACGATCTTCCCTGATACCCCACCCGTACCAAGCATGTTAAGATAGAATACTACAAAAGGTGCCGTGTGAAGAGCGATCCGGCCCATGCCCCACTCCACACCTAACGAAAACAATCACATGCCTAACAATCACATCCTATGAATGCATGAACAATAATAATGCTGAAAGTAAAGGATGGCATGTGAATATGGACAAACATCACATCACGGATATTCAATGATTAACAACGATTTCTTGTTCATTAATTATTAGGTTTAGGTCGATTCCCTTACGGCGTCGTTCGATTACTTGCTCCACGTCGCAAGATCCAAACGATAAGTCACAAAGTCCTACATAATATTAGGGTTCCATTAGAATATATTATTTAGGGTTTCATGTTGGTCGGAAACCAACGAGAGATCACAAAATACCCTCCGGGCGGGCCGGTGGCATGTATCGGTCGCGGCTCGGGGGAAGCTCGGCGACCGGTATGGTCAGCCGGTCCCCCACGTATAACCTCCGAGAAGTAGCGGTCGCAACATACCGGTCGCACTATGTGCAACCGGTATAGTCGGCCCGGTATGTCTCCGAAGACCATACATGGGTTCTTCGACGCGTCGATCATCCTCCATGGACCTTCAGGGTTTCTCCTATCCATCCTAAGTCTAGGCTTTGAGTTAGAGCTATCCCCAACTCATTCAAGTCTCGTTTCGATGAATATCATCTCGAAACTCGAATCTAGGGTTTGACGGCAACTTAGGGTTTATTGGCCAATTTAGGGTTTTAGATCAATACCTACTTTACGTGGTATTGATCCACCCAATAACTAACATAGGGTACGAAGATGGATTCAAACACTTCACCGTTGACGGTGTAGCGAGAGCTTCGCAAACGGTAATGGCGGCACCTCCTTCTTCTTCCTAGCTCCCTTCTCCTTTCCAAGCTCTTCCTCTTCTCTAGGGTTTGTGAGAGACAATGGAAAGGATTTGAGGGGTTTAAAGGTGTATTTATAGGCTAGAAATAGGGTTTAGTAACCCTACTAGGATTAGGAAACTTCTAGGATTCGAATCGAAAAGCGGGACCGCAGGGACCAATTTCCAAATTCCCACATAGTTGTGCGGGCCATACCGGTCGACCGGTACCATCATCCGGTACCATCGACCGGTATACCTAAAATCAGGTGTATACTTGGTCGACTTCGGTCCGATTTCGCACTGCGTCTTTATCCGCTTGCCCCGTCTGGCTCGGTGATGATCGGAAGACCTGTCACGATACAAAACCAAGGTTAGACCGGGTTTTCAGAGTGCGGGTCTTACAATATAGGGGTGCAAGTTTTACCCTGACAACCCTAACCTGCCCAGGCCCACCCTGAACCCTGGCAGGGTTGAACCCAGCCCGAACCCTGACAGGGCTGGGTTAGGGCTTAATTTTTTATCAACCCTGGCAGAGTTGGGTTGGGTTAGGGTTGAGCCCGGCCCGGCCTGACCCTGTATATATATATATATATATACTATGGGAAGTGTTACCGACTCTAAGAGGCATTAAGACATTGTCTGAGAGACCGAGAGTCAACTATTGAAAAATATTATGTGAGAATCGAAATCTCCTGAGGAATTTTCCCTGTTTTGAGTTAAATGTTTTTTATAGTTTGATTGTTATTATTTCGACTTCATTTGCTGATTTATTAGAAAACTGTAAGGAGATTTTACTTTGTTTTGAGTTATGTGTTTTCAATCTTTCTGTTGTTCTTTTGATAGATTGATGATGTTGTTTGATTTTTGTTGTTTCTATTTTATTTGTTGATCTTTTAGAGTTCCCCTCTGTTTTGGCTACCAATCTTGTTCATATTTTACTTGTATTCTCGTCGGTAAAGATTTATGATTCTCATGAGTGTTGTAATGGACAATCAAAAGCATGTTTAATGATCGATAAGAGATTTCGATTTGAGCTAAGATCAAATGGATTTTAAATGAATTGTATGATTGATATCGTTTATCCTCTCTTTTTTTCTCTTTTTACCTACGGGGATATTTTTTTCTCTTTTTACCTCCTCCTGAATTAGGGTTAATCAGGGTTAGCCCCGCCCAACTCGGTCCTATCAGGGTCAATCAGTGCAGGTTAGGGTTAGGCCCAACCCTGCCAAGGTCAGGGTTAGGGTTGTACATTTTTTGACCCTGGCAGGGTTGGGCTGGGTTAGGATTAAGTTTAAATAGTCAGGGTTAGGGATAGGGTTTTGAAAAACCCAGCCCAACCCGGCCCTCTTGCAGCCCTAATACTATACAATGAACGGACCAAATGATGGTTCAGTCTTGGATCAAATTTAGGAATATTCTCAAACTGCCTACGCATCCCTTGAGATTTTATCTCTAAGAATCAGGTCTAAAAATGTAGTTCGAACAAGTTGTATATGATTAAAGATTATGGATATAGCTTATGTATGTGCTCTAATTAGATTCTTTGTTCAAGTTAAAGTTTATGCTTGATGAATGTCTGTGTGTAGCTGTAGTACTGTATTTGAAAACTCTCCCAAATTACCTACGTATTCTAGAGGTCCTAAAAATCAGGTACAACGTAGTTCGAAAAGGGCTAGTAACTATATTGTTGGGGGTGTCCCAAATTACCTACATATTCTAGGGTTTGTCGTAAAAATCAGATACAACGTAGCTCGTTTAACACTGTGAAAGTCAGATATGGGATGTATACTAAATTTCTTCTATTCAGATTTGGGATGTGTACCAAATTCCTATCATTTCGATTTGTTGTGCTTTCTATTTTTAGGTTTTCAGGGTTTTCTATCCCTTTTCTGTTGATCAGATGGTGTAGTTGATGATTAGAAGGGGTGATAGGCAGATCGGACAGATAAGACGATGATCAAGTGATGTGATGGGTAGATCAGATGGTGTACATGATGATCAAATGGTGTGGATGATGATCAAAAAGTGTGATGGGCAGATCAGATTGTGTAGATGATGATCAGATAGTGTGATGGGAAGATCAGACGGTGTAGATCGAATGGTCATGATAAAATGGTGTGTGGATGCTCAATGGATGGTCAGATCACGATGGTATATAGATGGTCAATGGATAGGATGGGCTTGGTGGCTAAGATGTTGATCAGATGGCTACAATGTGAAGATGCTGATCAAATGGTTGTGATTGATGGGTGATGGCTGATCAATAGATAATGATGGGGTTTGATCAATGGTTAATGATGTGTGTTTAGGATCAATGAATGCTGATGTATGGTTTAGGATCAATAGATGATGATGTGTGATTTAGGATCAATGGATGATGATATGGTCAATGGTTGATGCAGATCAAGTGGATGTGATGTGGTTAATGGATGATGCAAATCAAGTGGAGGTGATGTGGTCAATGGATGATGCAGATCAAGTGGAGGTGATGTGGTCAATGGATGATGCAAATCAAGTGGACGTGATGTGGTCAATGGATGAGGCAAATCAAGTGGATGTGATGTGGTCAATGGATGATGCAAATCAATGGTGCTAATCAAATCATGTAGTAGGGATCAAATCAGACTTTATGATTAGTGTCATGTGGTTGGGATCAAATCAGATTGTATGATTGGTATCATGTGGTAGGGATCAAATCAAATTGTGAGACTTTATGATTAGTGTCATGTGGTTGGGATCAAATCAGATTGTATGATTGGTATCATGTGGTAGGGATCAAATCAAATTGTGAGATTGGTATCATGTGTACGGATCAAATCAGATTGCGAGATTGGTATCATATGTGTGGATCAAATTAGATTATGAGATCCATTTCATATCTGTGGATCAAATCAGATTATGAGATAGGTACCATATGTATGGATCAAATCAGATTATTTGCAAATGGGTTGTTTGTGGTGATAGCAAGGATGAAGATTGATGTGGCGAGGGTTGTGATTGCATAAGGTTAAAGTGGGATAGGGTAGTACATGGAGTTGTTGGAATAGTATTGGTGAGATGGTAGCGTTTGGTTCAAGTTCAGGTGAGGGTTTGGTTTGTTTTAGTTCATTGGTTATGATGTGGGTTTTGATGACAATAGGGAGGTTGGGTATAATGGGTGATAAGTGATAACAGGTGTTAGGGTATCAGTTTATGTAGCAAGTAGGTGACTGATTGCATCTTGGTCATAGGTCAATGGTGGTTGCGTGGATGGTAGTGATGCATAGTGTAATGTGTTGCAGGTATGGATCAAATTTAGGTGGGGTGATAAGGTGTATTGTATGTTGGGTGTATGGATCAGATTTAGGCGGGGTGTAGGGTATGCTTCGGATTTTGGGTATAATGGCTGGGTTTGTGTAGGGTGTAGCATGGAATAGGATAGTATTAAGGTGAACAGGTGGCTCGGTGAAGACGCAGGTGGGTAATGGGGATGAGTGTATTCAATGGGTTTTAGTAGTGCAGGTGGTTCTCAATGAAGGAAGGTTATTGGGGTAAGTGGGTGAATTCTGGGTTAAGTTGTGCTAGGGGTTTGGAGATGGGGATGATCAGTGGCTGAATAGGATTATAGGTATTGGTTCGGTTTGGGTAAAGAAACAGGTTATGGGAATGGTGGTAAGGTCAGAAAAACGACGATAATGGTGTTACAGGTAGGTGGGGTATTGCTGGGTTGATGGTAAGGTGATGGATAAGTGCAGTGGTTGAGAGGCATCTGGGCATGGATAAGGTTGCAGATGGGGTTACCGTTGAGTTTACAGGTGTTGGATGTTGTTGCAGGCGGTTTGAAGGTGGAGTGTGATCGCGGTGTGGTCAGTGGGGTTTAATGGTTGTGAGGGTAAAGGTAGGATGGCGGAAGGATGATGGGTTGCGGTGAAGAGAAGGGTTGCAACAGGTTTAATGAGTGTAGCTGGAACGATAGCTGGGTCATAGGGATTGCTAAAGTAAGAATGAAGGTCACAGGTCAGGTTAGGGTTGCAAGTGAATTGCAGGTAGATAAAAATTAAAAAATAAAATAACAGAAGATGGGGTGCCGGCCTCTTTCTCCTCTTTTTCTGCAATCTTCTTATTCTTCTCAACTTCTTCTGCTTCTTCTCCCTTCTGATGTCTTCCCTTTATTTCTCCTCGACTCAATCTCTTTCTCAGCCAAAAAATCTCCACCCTCCCCCCCCCCCCCAACAAAATTATCTCTCGGCTCTCTCTCTTATACCTTCTTTCAGTCTCCTTCTTCATCTTAAACTCTCTCTTTCTCTCCAGCTCTCCTTTTCTCACTCAATTTCTCTCTTACACGTCTCTTAATCCCCTCTCAAACTCTCTCTCTCTCCATCTCTTTTCCCCCTCTCGGTTATATATATATATATATATATATATATATATATATATATATATATATATATATATATATATATATATATATATATATATATATATATATATATATATATATATAACTTATCACGTATATAATAATATAATATAATATGTTACAATGCATGGAGTAATAGACATGGGCTGAACCGATTTAGACTAGTTTAGGTTGGATTGGTCGGGTCTGAACTAGTCTGGTTCAAACTGGGCTTGAGCTAGGTCAGGTTGGACTGGCTAAGACTGGTCTAGTGGGGCCAAAACTGACTTTTCTCTCTCTTCTTTTATTTTCTTTCATGAGCTAATATCGGTTTGCAATTATGCATGAAATTCTTTGGCAACCTCTATCCTGGATTTTCCACATCCACTTTGAAGAGAACTGAAAATGGAGAATAACGGTGCTTGAATCACTTGATTTGGACTTCAGATGACCAAAACATGTAGAACTGAAGTTTGAATGGTTCCATTTGCGATAATTCAACTTGCAACTCTGAATGGGATCTTTTGGCTGCTTCTACCCTGGATTTTCTACATCTACTTTGAAGAGGACTGAAATGGAGAATGATGACACTTGAATCACCTGATTTGAACGTCGAATGAGCAAGATATGGGGAAAAGAAGTTCGACCAATCCAATTTACAATAATTAGCTTAATAAATCCTTAATTTATGATAATTTGCAAGAAAGCCCCTGGATATTAAAGCACTTTTTCAATCCTACTAAAATTACGATATCTCCTTCATTTGACATTAGAATTGAACAATTCTGGTCTCGTTTCAAAGATAATTCCATGATTTACGCATCTATGCAAGTTACAGCCCATGACCTTGCTGTGGGGCCTATCAAAAACTGCCTCGAAGTTGTAGTCAAAAATTTAAACCTTGCATTGGGACCCACAACCTTGTCGTATGTGTTCACTTAGACTCCTGCATACTGGGGATCATCCCAGTTGGGCTCAGAACATTATAGGGGCATGCAGGGATAGATCGACTGCCAGTTTGAGAGAGTTTCACTCACCTCCCCTGTACTTTTTAAAACATTCACTCACTTCCTCTCTCTTGCTATCTATACACTAGTAAGACTCTGTCTAGCTGAGGATGGCAAAATTAGGGTGCTTACAGACACATCAATAAAGCACCAATAGAACCATACCTTGGACTTAACATTAGAATCTCATCATATCCATTATGTGTGCATGGCATGTGTTACTCGATTTTCCACTGAGTTGGAATGGGAGCTTACTCCTTGTATCAATACGTTTTTCAAATTCTAATTTGGGAGACTACTCTATCGCTGATTATATGGACTTTCCGCTGGTGGGTGACGTTGCTGTGGGCGAGGACTATTTCAGGGAGCACGGCGAGGGATGCTAGTGCAGCGACTGTGTCTACGCTTGACGTAGCTCTCTACATACTCTCTCTCTCTCTCTCACCCTAATTTAGTTTGTAGATAGATTTGTATAGTCTATCTATACTCTTTTATACTCTTCTACACACTAATTTACTCTTTTGCTTTTGGGTATTTGTACATTTCGATACAATGTAATTTTTTGGAGCAACAATGATTGAATGGCCTAACAAGTACCTTATCTATATTATGTTATCCATAGTTGGCATCTGTTACATATTATCTGCTTTTGTTATTATTGCTCTGATTTCCTTTTATTGAATTATTGTGGATATTGCTAGTGTAGATTGTGGATGTTGTTTGGTAAATCACTATAGTTGTCAGGTCTTGGGTGGATTCGGGTCGCCTCGTGAGTCAATCTGGATATCACGCCGGTGTCCAGAAATGGATTGTGACATACACAATGAACAAGCATGAACATACATCAAGATTTCTAGATTTTTTTTTTTAATTTTTTTTATTTTTTTTTTTTTTTTTTTTTTTTTTTTTTTTTTTTTTTTTTTTTTTTTTTTATTTCTTTTTTTTTTTTTTTTTTTTTTTTTTTTTTTTTTTTTAAATTTTATAAATTTATTTTTTTTTTTATATTTAAAAAAACAAAAAAATATACATATATAAAATTTTTTTTTTTTTTTTTTTGTTATTAAAAGTTAATTATAAAACAAAAAAAAAAAAAACACCCCCCTTTTCTTTTTTTTTTTTTTTTTTTTTTTTTTTTTTTTTTTTTTTCTTTTTTTTTTTGTAAAAAATTTTTTTGGTTAGTGGGGGGCCTTTTTGGAAAAAAAATGTTTTATTTTTTTTTTGGAGTTTTTTTTTTTTTGAAATTTTTTGTCACATTTGGTATGCATTCTACTATAGAATGAGAATGGATTAAAATATTAGATATCTTCGTTCTTAGCTCAAATTAAAAATATGATAAAAAAATTAGATTTCGTAAAAGACCATTTTTTCTTACCAAATTCTTAAGATCTAAGTTCAAGAATGCACTAAAATGCCTTCCAAGATTGCATACCAAAAGTAGTAGTACATTTCAAGATCCTTTGCTCACATGTTTCATTTTTATATAAACAGAATCAACCATGTAATAAAACAAAGCATGGAAAATCCAAGGCTACAAAAAAGATTGCATGGAACTACATGGCTGTATAGGCATACATGGGAGTAGATGGGAAGACAAATGGTTGAATCCGAGACTGAAATTTAGGAAATAGCTTATTTTGACCATTCTTATATATTAAACAAAAAAAAATTGTCACAGAATCTTTTCATGTGACAGAACAACTGTGGCAACATATTTAACCCCAAAAAAAAAAAAAAAAAAAAAAAAAAAAACCTATGCCAACACCAACCAACTTTTTTCATGAATTACTGACCACAAAACTATTTATTCTAGAATTTTTGTCTCCTCTAGAGCTCCTTCGTGATAGAGATATATCATATGGAGAAAGTTTCGTTGGTCTGCCCCTCAACTAAGGAAGGGCACATCTCACCTTCCAAAAATATGCAAAACCCTCCACCCTCTGTATTTGAAGTTCTGATGATGTCACCATCATGATGATGGGTAATTAATACCCATCATCATTTCAATTTCCCCCCGGCCCCCTTGTGACGGCCACCCCCTCCAACGGCTACCCTCTCCAATGGCTAAACCCCACCTTATTCCCAATGACTCTCTCTCCCCTAGCCCACACCTATTTATGTGTAATCATTTTTGAAAATGAGCTTAGTGAATGCTTATGAACATGTGTTATTAGGAGTGCTTGTAAGGTCTATTTGAGATAGTTTGAGATTCTTTTGTGGTGAGAGAGTCCCCAAGAGACCTTTGGGTTGAGTGGTCCATGTACGACCCTTGTTATTTTGTAATTGTCTTTCGTATTCGCTATAAAATTACTCTCATTTTTCGTTTTGTCTTTCAATTCAATATTATCCGGTAATCAAGTTCCCATAGGACCCTCCCCTTTTATTTGACCACCCACAAAAACTCCTTTTTAAAAACTACCCCTCAACAAAACCCTCCCCATATCATATATTGTCTCAATTAGTCCTGTTCATACCTTAACTCAGTATGCAAGAGCATTATCAGCTCATACCTTAACTCAATATATTATCAATTTCTGGTAGATGGTTAGAAACTATGGACAATCTTTATAATTTTCCTTCTTAGTTAATAAATTCTCTTTTAAAAAAAAATCTCCAAGGGGTATATCATGCAGTTTAAAATAGCACACACATGCCAAGAAGGTTTTAGTTTTAAGTATCAGCCATGGTACCGGTCGTTGCTGAAACCCAACCATCCGATACTGATTCGGATCGAATATGGCTCCAATGGCGTGCTAACAGATGATCGATACTGATTAAAAAGTAATTAAGAAATAAGAAAGAATCGGATATCAGGATTGGCCATGGCTGAAACCAATACGAATAGACAATCTAATGGATCTGAACCATGCTTGCCAGTCATCTCTTAGGGATGCCAATAGGGCCAGTTTCAGTCTGGGCCAAATCAGTGTTGGGCTTTATAGGGCCTGATCAAAAAATATTCATTAAAAGGTTCGGGCTAGGTGGGCTGCACTATGCACATTAACTAACGAGCTGGTCTGGTTTTGGGTTGCTATCGGGTCGGTTCGGGTTGAAAGTCCAGTAGGAAACCCATTAGGACCATC
This sequence comes from Protea cynaroides, assembly GCA_028583415.1. NCBI lineage: Eukaryota > Viridiplantae > Streptophyta > Magnoliopsida > Proteales > Proteaceae > Protea > Protea cynaroides. The sequence continues at coordinate 79,287,062 of CM053273.1, read as the reverse complement.
TAGAAGGTTGAAGTAGTGAAGCTAGGGTTTCATATTCGGTCTAAACCGGTTTGGTTCGGGCCATTATTGGGTTCAAGCTCATCGGTCCAGTTTTTTGGGCCGGTTTTGGGCTAGCCCGGACCAGATCGGGACCGATAGGATATATCGTACCTCCACCTGAAACATGTCCAACAATAGTTTGATCCGATTTAGTTTTGGATTAATTCAGGCCGATTAGGTCCAAGCTATCGGTTTGGTCCCAAAATTGACACCCTATCTTGGATGAATAAAAAAAGGCATTGCCTCACCTTCAAATAGACTTAAATTTGGGTGGCTAGTACATATCAGTTATACAATAATCCATATTAACACATTCTCTTATCTTCAAGGGTTCCTTTTTCATTTTACATCAAGTTAAGGGTGATACTTCAGTACCAAAACTGTATACTGAAAAACCAAATTACAATTGGTACTGTAACAGTATGAAAAAACGAAACCAAAGCCAGTATGGTATTAGTATTATGGACTGAACCAGTTGGTATGTACCGAATTTCTGAAATCATTCCAAGTATATACCAATATAAATTTATACCAATTTTTCTCACTTATACACCAAATTTTGTATGAAATCATATATATACCAAATAAAAACCCTATATGATACCGAATAAAAAACCATACCGAGTCAGCACGGTGACAGTATAGATATATTGAACCAAAATTGATACATAATGATATCGATATCACCATTTAGCTTCCTGTACCACAATAAAACAATAACGAACACCGAATATTGATTACCAAATACCGTAATAATTGAGAGCCTTACATCACTTCATTCCCCTTCATTGTCATACTTTTTATCCTTATCACTGACCCTCTTTTTCTTTCTCATTGTTGGAAGGATTCTGCAGTATTTTTCTATCAATCTAGACTTTAGGTGCAACCAAATATAGATTGGTTTACAAAAATAAATAAATAAATAAATAAATAAAAACCATTAACGAATGGATGATGTTCTTCTTTTTACTCCTTTGTCAAAGATGAGTCCATCTGTTTGAAAAAAAAATAAAAATAAATAAATAAATAAATAAAATAAAACCATTAATGAATGGATAGTGTTCTCCTTGCTCCTTTGTCAAGATGGGCCCATCTATAAAGGTGGGGTTTTTTGGATCAATCTTCATCACCTTAATCTGAGGTCGTATCTCATTTGATACTGTTGGCTTCAATTGACATCTCAGAAAATGTGGTGTTTTGGGCCTGCCCCCTATCTTTCTCATGTAACTGTCAAAACCAAGCCTTCTAGGCTTCTAGCTGATGATGATAGCTGTAGACCACAATTTTACTAAAAGTAACCCATCTTTTGTTTTTTATGGCTTGTTTCAAATTGTTTCTCCACATAAATTAAGAAATTGATTTTTGGAAAACAATGGTGGCCTAATGCTTTGGGTTTTTACAAAAAGATGGTTTGTTTTATTGTAAAAATTTTTCATGTAATCAAATTTTATAAGAAAATTTTCTTCATGTCAGATTTTTTTATTTTCAATTCCTTTCTTAGCATTTTACATTAAAATAAATAGTAGAAAAATCTAATTTTATAGAAAAATTTTCTTTTTCCAACATTATACATGAAAACAAATGGAACTAAAAAAACATTAATTGTGAGACAAAAAAGAATATTCATATGTGATTTCATCTTTTCCCCTATATCTTGCTTTCAAAATAAGAAAATAATGTTATCAATTGATATTTCATTGAAACATGTTATCAATGGACAAAAGAAACAATGGAGGATACTATATGTCTAAGACTCTGGGTGGGACCAATTTTAGATAGCAAAAGCTTATGTTTCTTTGGCTATTGCTTGTCTATTGGCATTAAATCGTCAAATTACCTAATCAGCAACTAAGCTAGAGTCATAGTAACCCCAAACCATGGGTAATTTCAGTCGATCGTCCAAATATTCGATACTAACTCAACGGTCGGATCTAATGAAATAAAAAAACAAAACATTCTTAAGCTACATCTACCAAAAGGTCAACCTAAAAAAGTAATATGAAAAAAGGGCAAGAGTTCCCTACGTTACCGGTGTGTGGTGAATATCCCTCACCACACTAATCAACCTGTCGGAATTAGTATCTTCAATAGGGAGAAAAGATATGGATAAGAAAGATTGGTAGTTAAGTGAGGTTGTGGGAAGGAATCCTGGCTCATGGGGATCTTTTTTCCATGTTATATATATATATATACATATATATATATATATATATATATAGTTGTGTCACATTGTAGGGCAAACTATTTTTTTTTCACATGGATTAGTTTGGCAAAACAATATTTTTTTAGAGTTATGGAGATTATTCTTGGAACAAATGTTTAAGATAATTTTTTGGACAGGTATGTTGGACTTTGTGTTGTCATTGTTGACAACTTGGCTGATGTGACAGTGTTTGTAAGAATTCAGTCAGAGAAATAAGGAGAGAGAATGTCAGTGCAAGAAAGAGAATGTCAGTGTAGTGGCACAGATGTGGCAACTTCGCTTGTGTGTTCTACAGTATTCTACATGTGTTTCAGATGACTTGTAGTGAGTTGAATGATATTCTACACTGAATTTGATGAGAGAGACTGACTGTGGGCCCCGCTGATAGTATGGCAGTGTTTCCATTGCTCTGGCAGTGTTTATGAAGGTCTAGCAGTGTTACTGATGATGTGACAGTGTCTCTGATGAAGTGGCAGAGTTTCTGATATATGACTGCGCTTCTTGGCAGTGTTGCGATAGACATCTTGAAGCATGAAATAAAGAAAGAAGAAACTAGGAAGAGAAAGAGGAGAGAGACTGTGGGTGGGACCCACGGATGGGGTGGCAAGGTGATATGCCAACACAGCAGCCCACGGCACTTGGCATGCATGCACGCAAAGTTTTGGGTTCAAATTTCAAGGTTTGACAAAGTTTTAACTTTGGACCTATTTTTGGTGGGTCCCACACTAGGTTCATGGAGATCCAACATTGGAAAGACATAGCACGTCGAGTTAGTTTCCCAATGCAACTTGAATCGCTCAATTCCTACTTCAGATGAGGGAGATATCGCAATTCTCGTCGAATCGCTCGAAAATGGCCAAAAAATCAAGCTTTTGGTGAGTATAAGTGAAACAGGGAAAACAGTAGCATTATCTAAAAGTCTAGGGGCCTCTTTGCAATTATCAAAAGTTAATGGATTAAGCCGTAATTATCATAAATGGATGAAGATGCTATTCGGACGGCTCAGAATGAGTCATGTCGTCAAGATGGATAAGACAAGATGCAAGATCAGCAGCCAGATTGAAGCCACGATGCTCAGATCCACATCTGATGGCTCAAATTAAGGTGGGCTCGAGTGTAGTGCGGCGGCAACATCGAGATTCCATCGCATGCCTTCTGGTTGGACAGAAGCAACTTAATATAATGGTTCGTGGTTTATGGAGGTGACGCTGTGATTTGGTGTGGCACATTCATCGTGCGGCGGCGATCAAAATCGAGATCTTGCGGTCAATATTATAGCTGACAGAATTTAACGCGATTTATTTAGATCCGATGGCGCAGGTTCAATCCCGCCTTTTTAAGATTATCCAACGACCAATAGAAAAGATCCGCGATTCACCAATCGGAACTTGACAATGCATATGGTAGGCGGTGATTCCGTGTAGCGTGGGCGCATGGGAATGCTCCAAAAGATTTTATTTTGAATGTTCTTATTTACCAAACTTCAAACAGATATAACTTCTTCATCCGAGCTCCAAATCGGTCCGTTCAAGTTGCAGTTTCCATATTTTTGGATGCTCTATTTATTGGGCGGTATTAGGAGTCGTAAAAAAGTTGAGAAAATTTGAAAAGAGCATTTTGAAGCCAGACATAAGGTTTTCTAGGGTTTTATGCCCTGTGGGAGTAATTAATCACCAACTACCTCTTCTCTGTGCATCAATGGAGTGCTAAATCTCTGTGAGAGATCAGTAGAGATTTTATTTTTGTATTCATGGTGATTATGGGTTGTGTGGAAGAGATTGAAAGCCTGTGGATGAGGTGTGCTCTGTAAATCGATCTCTATCATCATTGAAGGCTATTGGAGAGTACCTGAGAGCAGTGTAAAGCTTCAAAGAGATTGTTGGCCATTCGAAAGCATTGTTTATGATTTTTCAATTCCTTATCTATTTATGCTTTCAATATATTGTATGCTACCGTAGGTGAAAATTGTTGAATACCTAGCTAGTGGAAAAAAATTGTAAGGCATAATTATAAGCCTAAAAATTGTTATTTGTTTCTCGTGGATGCGAGTTAAGCGTGGTGTGTGCAATGGCTACTGAACACTGGTTGTTGTAGCCTGAATCTTGGCGTTGTTGCGCCCTCTCAGTTTTATACTGGGAAAACCTAGTGTTAGTATCCTTATCTTGTTAGAGACTAAAAGCTGAGTGTTGAGTGAATAAAGAGCCCATTGGGCATTACTCCGTGGACTAGCCATCACACACTGTGTTGGTGAACCACGTAAGATCCTTGTGTTGATTGTTTTATCTTTCTGATATATTTTAGAGTACGTGGAATGACTTGTAGGATGAGTGTGTAAATCTGGTAGACCTGGCCGCTGAGTGGTAGCGAGGTAGATTTGCATACGCTTGTGTGTGTATAAAAGAATATATCTCCATCAGCTCTAGGCAACAGTGAAATAATTAGGGAGAATTTTCAGACACTGATTCACCCCCCCCCCTCTCAGTGTCATATCGAGTTCATTAGTATATAATGTGTAACTTTAGCCACATGATAAGGAACAATGAAGTGGTCAAAATTGATGAGAGAAAAACAATGCAAAGTGACTATTTTTAGGTATTTAGACTCAATTATAAATAAAGAATATCATATAAAGGATGACATTCATAGAGGATTGATGAAATAGAGAGGTGCATCTAGAGTGCTGTGTGATCAGCACATACCTTTCAAACTTGAAGAAAATTTTTATAGAACAGTCATTCAACCAACTATGATGTATGATACAAAATATTGGACAGTCAAGAAGTATCATATAGATAAACTCATTGTAGCTAAGGCTCTCTTGGTGTAGTTAATATTTATGTTTATAAGTTATTTATAATAAATTATTTATGAATCATAAATAAAAACTGTTTGATACCATTTGACATAAAGAAGTAATAATTTATCACAATAAGAATAGACACCTTTTAACCTATTTATAGATTTTAGATTATATCAATTTATTTTAAATATAAATAAATACCATAAATCATACCACACAACTACATATGTCATAATGTATTACATAATTAATTATATAATACATACCAAAGAGAGCCTAAATAAAGATGTTGATATGGATAAAGGTAAGAAATGAACTATTACAACTGATTTGGGAGTGGTGCAGATACATGATAAGATACGAAAAAATCGTTTGAGATGGCATGCCGATGTTCAACGGAAACACTTAGATTCTCTTGTATGAATGAGTGTTTTGTATCAAATCAGAAAGATCTAAAATAACCCTAGGTGAGGTGGTGAGGAAAGACATGCATAACTTAGGTTTTATTTCAAGTATGACCTCGAATAATCGAATAACAAAAATTAATGTTGTTCTCATTGAATTGAGATAAAGCTTTGTTGTTGTATGTATGTATTTTGTTAGATGACAATTTTCAGGCTATAATTCAATCATGTATCCCATTTGTATCCATGCATTCTTACAATTTTCAAGGGTCCCATAGTGGTATGACACTTTTATGCATCTTATCGATAAATCCCTCAAGTTTTTTTTTTTTTTTTTTCCAGTGGAAGATAATAGTACACAAAACACATACTTATAGATTTTTTTAGAATTTTTTGCTTTGCCAGTTCGTCAACTCATATTTTTGTCAAAATTTAATATTTGAATAGAAGACCTAAAGATATATCTATCCACACAATTTTATCAATATCTAAAGATTCAGCAGTATTTTTCTATCAATCTAGACTCTAGATGCAACCAAATTTGGATTGGTTTGCAAAAAAAAAAAAAAAAATAAAAATAAAAACCATTAATGAATGGATGATGTTTTTCTTTTTACTCCTTTATCAAAGATGAGTCCATCTGTTTGAAAAAAAAAAAAAAAAACATTAATGAATGGATAGTGTTCTCCTTGCTCCTTTGTCAAAGGTAGGGGTTTTTGGATCAATCTTCATCACCTTAATCTGAGGTTGTTTCTCATTTGGTACTGTTGGCTTCAATTGACATCTCATAAAAGGTGGTGTTTTGGGCCCGCCCTTTATCTTTCTCATGTAGCTGTCAAAACCAAGTCTTCTAGGCTTCTAGTTGATGATAGCTATAGACCACAATTTTACTAAAAGTAACCCTTCTTTTGTTCTTTTATGGCTTGTTTCAAATTGTTTTTCCACATAAAATAAGTAATAAATTTTTGGAAAACAATGGTGGCCTAATGCTTTTGGTTTTTACAAAAAGATGGTTTGTTTTACTATAAAAATTTTTCATGTAATCAAATTTTATAAAAAAAATTTCTTCATGTAAGATTTTTTTATTTTCAATGCCTTTCTTAGCAATTTATATTAAAATAAATAGTAAAAAAAATCTAATTTTACAGAAAAATTTTCTTTTTCCAACATTTTACATGAAAACAAATGGAACTAAAAAACATTAATTGTGCGATGAAAAAGAATATTCAGATGTGATTTCATCTTTTCCTTGATATCTTGCTTTCAAAATAAGAAAATAATGTTATCAATTGATATTTCATTGAAAATGTTATCAATGGACAAGAGAAACAATGGAGGATACTATATGTCTAAGACTCTAGGGGGCTGTTTGTTAAAACTTCAACTCTGGGATTCTTACTTCTGATTCAAATTTCTATTCCAACTTCAAAAGGATTCAAAAGTATGAGGGAGTAGAAACATGTTTGTTAACCTAATTTAGTCATGGACTCCAGAGTAGTGGTGGGGGGCGGCGGATGGTGGCACTAGTGGTGAGTGGTGATGGTTGGTGACGGTGGTGGTGGGTGGGAGGTGGTGGTGAAGGGTGGCGGTGGGTGGGTGGTGGTGGGTGATAGTTGGTGGTGGTGGTAGGTGGTTGTGGTGGTGGTTGGTGGCTGGTGGTGGCTGGTGGTGGTGGCGATGGTAGGTGGCGGTGGGTGGTAGTGGATGGTGGTGGCGGTGGTGGGTGGTTGGTGGTGGCGGTGGTGGTGGGTGATAGTTGGTGGTGGTGGTGGGTGGTGGTGGTGGTGGTTGGTGGCTGGTGGTGGTGGTGATAGTAGGTGGCGGTGGGTGGTGATTGAGGATGGTGGTGGTGGCGGTGGTGGGTGGTTGGTGGTGGTGGCGACGAGGGGTGGTGGTGGTGGCGGTGGTGGTGGGTGATAGTTGGTGGTGATGGTAGGTGGTGGTGGCGGTGGTTGGGGGTGTTGGCGGTGGTTGGTGGCCGGTGGTTGGTGGTGGTGGCGGTGGTTGGTGGCCGATGGTTGGTGGTGGTGGCGATGGTAGGTGGCGGTGGGTGGTGATTGAGGATGGTGGTGGTGGTGGTGGTGGGTAGTGGTGGCGGTGGGTGGTGGCGGTGTGGTGGTGGTGGTGGTGGTGGTGGTGGTGGTGGCGGCAGTGGGTGGTGGAGGGTGGTGGCGGTGGTGGCTGGTGGCTGGTGGGTTGTGGTGTTGGTGGTGGTAGTTGGTGGTAGTGGTTGGTGGTAGTAGTGGTGGAGTGATTTTTACTCCAAACTTGTGCTCTGAAGTCGAAAAGCATCTATTTGATGCTCCAAAAAATTGGATTCTACAGCTCATTTGGAGCCGGTTCACTAATGGATTCTCCAGAAGTCCGAACCGGGTTACCAAACAGGCTTCTACTCCATTTATGCTCCAGAAGTCAGAATCCAACTTCTGGAGTGTTACCAAACACCCCCTAGGTGGGTCCATTTTTAAATAGCAAAAGTTTATGTTTTCTTTGGCTATTGGTTGTCTATTGGCATTAAATCGTCAAATTACCTAATCAGTAGCTAAGTTAGAGTCATAGTAACCCTAAACCATAGGTAATTTCATTCAATCATCCAAATATTCTATGCTAACTCAACGGTCGGATCTAATGAAATAGAAAAGCAAAAGATTCTTAAGCTACATCTACCAAAAGGTCAACCTAAAGAAGTAATATGAAAAAAGGGCAAGGGTTCCCTACATTGCCGGTGTGTGGTGAAAATCCCTCACCACACCAATCAACCTATGGGAATCAGTATCTTCAATAGGGAGAAAAGATAAGGATAAGAAAGATTGGTAGTTCTGTGAGGTTATGTGAAGGAATCTTGACTCGTGGGGATCTTTTTTCCATTAAAAATACTATATATATATATATATATATATATATTATCTACTTTGTACATCTAGTTGTGTCACATGGAAGGGCAAAACAATATTTTTTTTTGATAATATTATTGTGGTAGATGAGACAGTCAATTTTAGAGTTATGGAGATCAATCTTAGAATCAAAATGCTTTAAGATAACTAGAAAGAAGACGGAGTATATAATGTGTAATTTTAGCCACATAATAAGGAACAATGAAGTATTCAAGATTAATGAGAGAAAAAATACTGTAAAATGACTATTTTTAGGTATTTAGACTCAATCATAAATAAAGAATGTCATATAAATGATGACATTTATAGAATATTGATAAAATAGAGAGGTGCATCTAGAGTACTGTGTAATCAGCATATACCTTTCAAACTTGAAGAAATTTTTTATAAAACAACCATTCCACCAACCATGATATATGATACAAAATATTGGACATCAAGAAACATCATATGGATAAACTCATTGTAGCTAAGGCTCTCTTGGTATAGTTAATATTTATGTTTATAAATTATTTATCATAAATTATTTATGATAATAAATTATGAGTCATAAATAATAACCATTTGATACCATTTGACATAAAAAAAGTAATAATTTATCACATTAAGAATAGATACCTTCTAACCTATTTGTAGATTTTAGTTTATATCAATTTATTTTAAATATAAATAAATACTATAAATCATATCAAACAACTACGTATGTCATAATGTATTATATAATACATACCAAAGAGAGCCTAAATAAAGATGTTGATATGGATAAGGTAAGAAATGAACTATTACAACTGATTTGGGAGTGGTGCAGATATATGATAAGATACGAAAAAGTCGTTTGAGATGGTATGCCATTGTTCAACGGAAACACTTAGATTCTCCCGTACAAATGAGTGTTTTGTATCAAATCGAAAAGATCTAAAATAACCCTAGGTGAGGTGGGGAGGAAAGATATGCATAATTTAAGCCTTGTTTCAAGTATAACCTCGAATAAAACTGATTGAATAGTAAAAATTAATACTGATATCATTGAGTTGAGATAAAGCTTTGTTGTTGTATGTATGTATTTTGTTAGACGACAATTTATATGCTATAACTCAATCATATATCTCATTTATATCCATGCATTCTTACAATTTTCAAGGGTCCCATAATGGTATGACACGTTATGCATCTTATCAATAAATACCTCAAGGTTTTTTTTCAGTAGAAGAAAATAGTACACAGAATACATATTTATAGATTTTTTAGAATTTTGTTTTGCCAGTTCGTCAACTCATATTTTTGTTAAAATTTGACATATGAATAGAAGACCTAAAGATATATCTATTCACAAAATTTTAACCACATACAACCATTATAGGAAATATATGTGATCATTGCTCAACAGTTAAAACTATATATATATATATATATATATATATATATATATATATATATATATATATATATATATATATATATATATATATATATAATTTATTTATTTATTTTTTTTTTGAGTGAAAGTTATAGACTATAGTTAGATCCCACCAAAAAAGACAAAGTAGAGAGAAGCAAAACAAGAATGACTTTTCCCTTTCCACGATTGGTTTCCCTCCTATAATGTAGCAAAACAAGAATGACTTTTCCTTTTCCACGATTGGTTTCCTTCCTATAATGAACAAAACAAGAATGACTTTTGCCTTTCCACAATTGGGTTCCTTCCTATAACATAGATCCTTACGGGTCTGATTGGTTGCAAGGAGAATTAAAAGGAATAGACATGAAATTTTAAACTTCAAAACGAAAACTTTTGTAATTATTACATCACATGCTATCATATAACTATGTAATTAACTCTAAATAATTCCATATTTTATTATTAATTTATATTTTAATTTGCATCTAAATCCCTTGCATTGGAAAAATAAAATAAAATTTATATTTAATAAGTATCATTACTAAATATGATAAGAAATTTAAGTAGTTTATTAAATCATGTTGTGTTATAACTATAAAAGTTTCTCTTGTAAATTTAAATTTTTTTACTTTCTTCTTCTTTAATTTTCCTTGCAATCAAACTGAACATATATGGGTAGCGCTGTAGGGGAAACTATTATAAAGTTGACCTCTAGGAAAGGTTTTTGTTGAGAGAAACAATTCTGAATCATTATTATTCAATCTCAATTTTTAGGAGCTCATGAGGGCGAGCTTTGGTGTGACAGTAAGGTTGTCATATGGTGGTCACGGATTTGAAATATGAAAATGGCCTCTTTGTGTTGCGGGGTTAAGGTTGCGTACATTTTTATTTTTGCCCATCCCCACACCTTGTAACAACAAAATCCTCGTATATTATGTGCCCCTCCCCAGACTATGTAGTAGTAGAAACCTCGTGTACTAGGATGTTAGGCTGACTCAATTTTTAAAAGTGGAGCTAAGGATGTAAATGGATTGAATTCGAATAAGATACACCATTATCATAATCTGATTCGAAATCTGACGGATGTATAAAAATCAAATTCAAATTCGAAATTTAACTGGATATCGGGTTAAAATCAGATTAGAATCCGAAAAAAATGGAATTAGAATAAAAATTGTAAGGAAAATGAGAGAAAACCCTAGTTTAAAACTAATCTATAGCTTACACTAAGAAAATAATAGACGAAACCTTTAATGGCTGTATAAACATTAAGCCTATATGCATCTCAATACTCTAAAAGCTTAAAGTTATATACGTCTTAATACTAAACTAAACGGAGCAGATAATCCTAGTTGTTTGATTGATATCTAAATCTGACCCAGTTATTTGAATTCGAATCTGAATCCAATTGTTTGAATCCGAATCCCCTTAAACGAATGTTCGAATCCAAATCCCCTTAAACAGATGCGAAATCCGGATTTTTAACCATCCATTTACATCCTTTTGTGGAGCCATTTCCTTTATTTTGTATTTCACTTTCACCATGTGTAATAATTACTATTTTCTTAATTCCAGGTGGGCAATATGGTATAAAAGCTTTTCTTATAGACTTGTGACGAGCAGTTAGGCACTTAGGCTGCTTCCTTCATCAGAGATTTTTAGAGATTTTTAGAGCTTTTTCATTTTTCTTAGGTCAGTTCCCAATTGAGCAAACTTTTTCACAATCTCCCTCTCCATACGTTATCTTCCTCAACTCTCGCTTTCTTCAACAATCTCCCTCTCTATACGTATCTTCCTCAACTCTCGCTTTCTTTGATTCTCTGGATTTCTCTTTGTTTCCATTCTCTCTCTTCAGCAAGAGGGAGGAAAACCCTAGCTCTGGTCTGTGTCGGTTCAGGGAAATGGGCTCTGAAGGATCGAGCGTAGTAGGTGACATTTGAATTCCTGGTTTCTCTTCGTCTTTACTCTCTCTTTGATTTGTGCTTTTCTTGCACTTTGCTTTAGTTACAGTAACGCTGTCAAAATTATTCTGTCATTTACTGCTGCTACTCTTTATCTAGATGTTTATGATTATGTGCTTGCTTTTCTCTGCTAACTGAGTTGTATAACGGGTTCTAGGAACTTAGGATTGCTTGCAGTCTATCGGGCGATTAACATTTTAGACTGATTTACCCAAAAAAAAAACGTTTTAGACTGACTAGTCAAGCATAAAAGTCTCTCTTGGTTCTTACCTCAGTTCTGGCTCTCTGGGTTATCATACCGGAGTAATGTATGGAGGTCGAACCAAAAGGTTTGGTTGTTTATTCAATTTCTGGTATTACAGACGTCCAAACAACCATCTATTTTGGGGGAAAACAGTGATAGGAAGACAGTTAACTCCTATCATTTGTCGCTTAGGTATTTTCATATTTAGGGAATAGAAGTATTGCAAATGGGTGATTCACATTTTAGACTCACTAGTTACGTACATAAAAGTCTCTCGTTTCTTACATCAGTTCTGGCTTTCTGGGTTATCGTATGAGAGTAATGTATGGATATCAAACCAAAAGGATAGGCTGTGTATTCAATTCTGGTATTAGTGACGTGCAAACAACCATTTATTTTGAGGTAAAACAGTTAAAACCTATCATTTTTCTCTTACGTATTTTCATATTTAGGGATTATAGTGTTGCAAATGGGTGATTCACATTTTAGACTGACTTTTTGAGTACATAAAAGTCTCTCTCTCTCTCTCTCTCTCTCTCTCTCTCTCTCTCTCTCTCTCTCTTTTTTAACCTCAGTTCTGGCCTTCTGGTTATCATATGAGAGTAATGTATGCAGATTGAACCGAAAGGATAGGTTGTTTAGTATTACGTCCAAACAACCATCTATTTTTAGGGATAACAGTTAACACCTTTCATTTGTCTCTTGCTCATTTTCTTATTTGGGGATTAGAAGTGTTGCAAAACGCCCTTTCCTTTTGCTTTTTACTCACCCCCAGTCAACCCTACAGTGCAGTGGGACATGATCCTAAGGCTCTGCTATCAACAACTAGAGACTTGACCAGCAGGCCATGGGTTTTGAAACGCCTTGACAGTGAATGGGTGGGATCCTGTAATGTTTGTGAACTGATCTTGGCATCTTGGTGAGCTTGGAATGAGGGAAGCGGATAAATGTATTTAAGTTTTGATCTTTTTGTGAGTAGTTAGTTTGCTTAACTGGAAATATGTCTCAAAATCTTATTTTGGGGGCTCTTGGTAGGAGGTAATAATGGCTTAGTTGTTTCAAAGCTTCAACTCTTTGGTACTTAGAGTCCCTGCGACTAATTAGCCATTTCATGTCATGCAGATGATAGACTATAACTTTGAGTTATTTTTCAAAACATATCTGATTGAATTGTGTATCAAAATTCAAAACAGTTACGCTAAAACGCATTTTCACTTTTACCATGGAGATATAATATGTGTTTTCTTACCAAATCTTAAAATGATTTAGGCATTCTCTCTAACTGTACCAAAACCCTTTGACTGATTTGCTCTCACTTTATCAAGTTCCCTGAGGAATCAATTGATCCAATCCACTAAGAGCTAATTATGTGAGAGTAGCTGGTTTAGTGGTGAATTTCATCCCTGCCATTTTCAATGCATCTGGTGCCTTTAGTTAGAGTAGTTTAAGAACTATGGGGGGACAGGGTAGTGAATTCTTAATTACGATTTGATATATCAATGATCAACTCTAAACTCATATTTGTTTGCATTGCATATTAGCATATGAGCTGACTAGAGACATTCAAGATCAGATCCCTCGGTGTATGTTTTTTGCTGGTGATATTGTTTTGGTGGATGAAATAAAAGTAGGGATAAATGCAAAGTTGGAATTGTGCAAATCAACCTTAGAATCAAAATGTTTTAAGATAAGTAGAACAAAAACATAGTATATGCTGTGTAACTTTAGTTATGTTAGCGTAATGACATAAAATAAGTTATTGCTTAATAATGTGGACTGATGGACTCCTAATTGGTTTAATAGTTTCCTTTTTTCTATTTTGAGTTTACTTTGTCTTTAGTTTGTGACTAGGACTCTGACTTTTAGAGTCCTAGATCCTATCTAATAGTTATTTTTTATTTTCTATAAATATAAAATACAAGGAGGAGAGCAGAACCAACTAATACGATTATGCTCTCACTCTCTCTTCCATTATTTCTTATCTTATTTTCTATTTTGTTACATGGTATCAGAGCGGATGCCATTTTGAGAGTTGACTAAAGGTTTTCGCTAGGTGTGGAGCCACCAGAACTGCTGTTGGTGTGTCCATTGTTGTTTCCCGTTCTTTTCATATCTGGAGTTACTTGTCTAAGGCGGTGTTTGGAATCATTTTTGTTTTTGATTTTTATCTATTTATCAAAAAGCATTTTTGCAAATCATTTTTTATTAAAAACAAAATGTTGTTTGGTAACTACAATCAGAAATAGAGTTTAGAATGAAAAATAGATTTTGTATGTAATGTCTAAAAATAATTTCTTTTATCTATTTTATTGGTGCATCTTGCTCCAAGACCCAAAACAGGGGGAAAAACTCCAGATTGAAGTTGAAGAAGGAGGTGGACGAAAGAAACATACCAATTTCATATTTTGCACAGAATCACAAATCCATTTCATAACAAATTTGGCAAACTAACCCTGCTAAAGTACCAGATCGATTATCCAAACTTCAATGATCATCAGTCTAATGAATCAAGAAAGAATACGAAATCAAATAAATTGGGTGTGGGAACTCATCGTTGCTTCCTTCCACCTGTATTTTGATATGAGAAGTTCTATTTTGATATGAGAAGTTCCATAGAAAAGATAAACGAGATGGGGGAAAGTATAGGAGGGAAGAGAGAGTAAGAATGGAAAAAAAAAAAAAAAGAAAAAAAAGAAGAAGAAGAGAGAGATGATTTTGCTTTCAGATCTATAGATTCATTGGATTTTGATCAAATTCTCCTAGGACTCGTTTAATTACTTTACTTCTGCAAAAACGGTAATTTTTAATCAAATTTCTTCTCTATTACCATTTCGAAGTTATAAAAACACAAAAACCATCCACGATTTAGGTTTTTCAAAACCCATGTACCAGGTGCAATTTATTCTCTATTTCCATTTGGAAATTATAATAACACAAAAACAATCCACGATTTGGGTTTTTCAAAACCCATGTACCAGGTGCATCTCTTTCTTTCACGCCACTCAATTTTGAGATATATGGACTTCTGTTCAACAGAGAAAAGAGAGCTTGAGATATATGGACTTCTATTCAACAGAGAAAAGAGAGCAGCTCACTAATCGCCGTCGTCGGAGGTAGGGAGAGAGAGAGAGAGAGAGAGAGGATCAATAATTGACATCGTCGGAGTTGTGGGGAGAGAGGATCAATAATGCTATCGCCGGAGATGACAGCGTGAGAGGAGAGGGCAGTTTCCGCTAACTTGAGCCCTAACGGAAGGAAGAAGAAGACTCCACCTAGATGGTTTTCTAAAAAATATTAAGATTACTTTGTTGCCCTCCATTTTAAAAGGTTAGAACACGTGTTTTTTAAGTGTTATGCGCAAAAACAGCTAAAATGTGTCTTTGGCCAAAAATCAAAAAGAGTTCTCAACCTTTTTTTGATTTTGGGCTTGTTTTTATTTTTACTTTTCATAAATAGCAGTAAAAAATTATACCAAACATCTAAAAAAGCAAAAATTTAAATAAAAATCAAAAATAAAAATGATACCAAACACAGCCTAAGTTTACTGCTGTTTTAATCTGGTACTCGTGGTTGATGTCGATATTGAAGATTTGTTTAGACATATTGATGGTGTGCTTTTGTGCACGACAAGTCTTCCCAGTTTTGCCAGTGACCATATCCGTTATCGTTTTCTCTGCAATAACCCACTGCTACCTTGTTGTCACTGAGAAACATCATCAGTTTGAACTGATATTTGGGGGATTAGTTTCATACCTATGGGCAACCTTACCTACTAAACATTAGCTTGAAATATTGCTCGGATGTGAGAATCGAGCCAAACTTCTTTGTTGAAGCATTGCAATTCCGCTAGCCCTTATTTCAAAAATTTTCTTTATCGATTCTCCTTGTTCTTGCTATTGTTGGGTAAATTCCATAGGCTTGTGGATTAGGAAGTTATGCCTTCAATTTTTGGCCAATCCGAGCACTTTTGGAGGAGTTTCGATAATATAAACCGACTCCGCCTTCCGCTGTTCAGGTTTTCTTATGAATCCCAAAGTGACCTATACTGTGTTGTTGTTGCTATTTGGTTCACAGTTACCTATACTATACTGTTGTTGCTGCTTGGTTCACAGTTACCTATACTGTGTTGCTGTTTTCGTTGATACATTTTTCATGGTGAAGTTTGTGTTGCTGTTGCTACTTGGTTCGCAGTGGCCTATATTATGCTGTTACTACTACTACTACTACTACTATTACTACTACTACTATTGTTGGTGCTGTTTCTATTGATACATTATTTCAAGCAGGAGCTCTTAATATTGGTACTGCTTCCGTTACATCGTTTCAAGCTGAAGCTCTTACATTCCCGTGTGATCCAGCTTGAGAGGGTTGTTAGCATAATGATATAAAATATGTTATTGCTTAATCATGTGTATTGATGGACTTCTAATTATTTTATTAGTTTTCTTTTCCTATTTTGAGTTTATTTTGTCTTTAGTTTGTCACTAGGATTCTGACTTGTAGAGTCCTAGTTCCTATCTAATAGTTGTTTTTTATTTTCTATGAATATAAACTACAAGGAGGAGAGTAGATCAACTATGATGCAGTCCAAGAATTGGTCCATGGAACCAGTTTAATGCCAAGCTTCAAAAGCCAAGAACACTGTTCACGTGAACAATACCTACAGAATTTTTAGAAAGTTTTGTCTTCTTCTTAAATTCAAAAATGTTAGATTTATTTTCTTAAAATTAGTCATTAGTTTTGTTTTCTAAATTTGTTTTGTTTCTTAAGATTGGTTATCATATGAGTTAGTCATAGATGTTATTTGTTTTGGAAACTTTCCAAAAAGTTATAAAGGAAAATTTCTCTTTTTTTATTTTTGAAAATTCCTTCTAGGAACCAGTCCTTCAATCTTTTGTATTTCCTTTTAGCATTATAAATAAAGAGGAAGAAGATGCTGGCAGTAGAGTTGGCCAGAGTTTATTATTAAATTCTAATTGAGTAGTGAGACTCAACCGAAACTCCTACTCTGTTCATTCCCGTTTTCAGATGATAGTGGTTTTTCGAAATTCATAACTTCTTCATTCATGGTTGGATTTCCTTCAAATTTGGGTATGTTATCAAGCATATCCTAAAGTATTTTTCCTCCAAGTTTGAGGACCTTCCAACGATTGGATTTTAAGATAAGTAATTTTTTTTTTGCTGTTATACAATTCTGGTTCTGTTAAAGTACCTGTTTGAGACCTACGGGCAAGATAGGTTTCGATCCCACCCGTTGGATCAAGCTCATCTTATGAAATATTGTTCCTCATATCCTAAGGATCAAGAATCCCAAATTTTGAAGTATTCTTATAGTCAAATTTGAAATTGTGGAATTATTTGTCTAAATCAATAATTTTTGTTTATTGCTAAGGGTTAAATTTGGGTTGGACTGTGATAACATCCTATAGCAAAGAGGGATTGTCAATTTGATGTATTTTGAACCCTCTTTGCCATCATACTAATTCGATTCTTCTATTACTCTCTCTTCCATTATTTCTTTTCTTATTTTTTATTTTGTTACAAGTAACAATAGAATTGGAAATGAGGTGTACAAATTGATGATGAGGAGGTATCACAAAGTGGAAATTTTAGGTATTGAGGTTTAATCATAAGTAAAGAAGGAGAAATAGAGGATGATGTTGTAGAAAGAGTTAAAATAAGGTGGATGAAGAGGGGTGCATCCGAAGTGTTGTGTGATTGACCTATTCATTTAAAACCCGATGGAAAAATTTTATAGGACAGTTATGCAACCAGCAATGACGTATGGGGTTGAATGTTTGGTAGTGTAGTTGCATAGAAACAATGCATAAACAAACTTAGTGCAGCTGAAATAAGGATGTTGAGATGGATGAATAGTAAAACTGGAATAGATAAAATAAAGAATGAACAAATTAGAGCTAATTTAAGTTTAGCTCTAATACATGATAAGTTATGAAAAAGTCATTTGAGGTTGTATGGACATGTGCAACGGAGGCCTTTGAATGCTTTCAGTATGAAGGGGTGATTTAATTCATATCGAATGAGCTAAATGAGTGAGGGGTAGTCCTAAAATGATTTTAAAAGAAGTGGTGAGGAAAGACATGCATAGCCTAGGATTAAAACAAGTATAGCTTTGGCTAAGAGCTAATTGGAGAAAAAACTCCATGTAGCCGGCCCCATTTAGTTGAGTTAAGAGCTCTCCCTATACATTGTCTTGGTTTATCAATTTCAATTCTTTTATTTTAAACAGATTATTTGCTGCGATGTATTGCTTTGCACAGAGTTGTTATCTTGAGAGTAAAAAGATGAAAAAAGCGGTGGAATTTCTATTTACCCCCCCTCAAAAAAAAAAAAAAAAAAAGAAAAGGAGATCCCATGCAAAACACTTGTCGATTAAGTTATCCTTTCATGTTCTTGTTGGCACTCTGCCTTAAAAATGTTTTCCCATAAAACAGAGACTTTTAGTTTCAGGATATTGCTTTGACGGTCAAATCATAGCTTTTTTTTGTCTTTTTTTTCTTCTTTTTCGGAGTTTGCTTCATGAATGTAAAAAATGCTTGATGCATATATCTACTCTTTGCAGATATCGAACTTGCATATCTATAGTTAGCCTTGAAACATGGTACAATATTATTTAGCATATATTTGTTGGTTGACAGTGTCTTTCTGTCTTTTATTTTCAATTTTTCAATCCTTCATTCTATAGTTCTGTGAGTTTGTAAATTGGTATTTATTTCAAGAGCATGTGATTCCTCTGGCACTGTTGTAGGGGAAGTCTCCCATGAAGTGCCAATAGGCATGTGGGAGACGGTTTCATGTACAAAAGGGGCCTAATTGGTGTGGGAAGAGAGAGCATAGTTGTCAAGGCGATCCAAGGCGTTTGAGGCCATCCTGGGTGCCTAGTCGCCTAGACGACCAAGGCATTCCCAGTGTATTTTTTTTTTTTAAATATTAATGCTATATTAATGTTTATATATCTATGCAACATTCTACATAAATAAACATTTAAGACATAGCTTAATTAATATAAGAAAACCAACAAAGAAACAAATAATTGAGTTAAGTAGGCAACACGTATTTATGACTAACATTTGCTTATTTCTAACAAATTTTACTGGAGCATAACTCCTTTAATATACTTCGGATTCAAGCAATCTCAAATTGGTTGCAAAGCTAGTATAATCAGCTTTTTAACAAATCCTAGATTATTTGAATCCGAGTTATAATGAAGGAGTTACACTCCGGTCAAACCTTATTCGAAGTACGTGAATGCTGTTAAAAGTCATCTGAATGTAAATTATTTTTTGGGCATCAAAGCAAGAGATTATTTTGGCGCGCTCTTGGTTTTTAGTGATGCTTTACTATAATAAGATTTATGGAATTTTTATATTTGAAAAAAAACCTAGCATTTTGAAGTTGAAAATCACCCCTGCACCCGAAAATACGGTTTTTGTTCTTGAACTGGGGGGTTGACTTTTTATCCTTTTGGAATTTTAATTTTAAACTATTTTTATTGGATTCAAATAGGGGGTATTTGCTTATTTATGAATAATATCTTAAGTAAATGAAATTTAACAATTACTTAAATGATATTAGTCATAAATAAGTACTGTCTGATAAATGTTGTTCCTGTCTAGCATAATAAATCCTGTGAAGCAAATTCAGAGATCAAAGGGAAAGCAAAACACATATAAGATCCAAGGCGACCGCCCAGGCATTCTGGGCACCCAAGGCGTCCAAGGTAGCGCCTAGGTGATGCCCAGAGAGTCTGGGCGACCGCCCAGGCAACACTCATAAGGCGCCCAGGCCCTGGAATCACTCCTGGATGCCTAGGTGTCGCCTTGACAACTTGGTGTCAGTGAGGAGCTGATGTGGTCGTGGGTTGCAAACCCTGATTCGGATCTCTGTGGGCCCACTTTGGGAATATAGGAGTCCAACTAAATGAGGTGAGTGGCAAAACTGTAATGTCAGAAATATTGCAAGGCCCTTAAAGTTAGCTACCAATTTAGGGGATGGATTGGGAATTGATATGAAAGGAGAAGAGGTAGTTCAGTTAAAATAAATAGAAAAAAGTTTAAATTGAGATTATGTTTAAAAGGGAGGAGTAAAAGGGGAAATCGAGAAATAGCTTCTTCTTCTTCCTCTTTATAGGAAAGAGGGAGACAGTAAGGCAGATCATATTTCGAATGAAGGAACTCACTCAAATGGCCTCTGTTTGGCCTGAAATATTCAAACTAGGAACTCCAAACCAAAAACCTCTTAGAAGGATCTAACGAGAGGCCCGGAAGTCAGGTAAGTAAGCAGTAAAACTTTCCTGCTATTAAATCTAGTGGCAAAGCAAGGATGAGACCTGAAGCTGGGTTTAAATCTCCTGACTCAGACAGGTTTTGGGGCTTAGACTTGGCAGATCTGTTCACCCGCAGGTAAGGGTTCAGTCCCCAGGATTGAGGCCGAAAGATTAGCAACTGACAGAAATCGATTTTCTTTGGCTGAGCCAGCTATGCTGAAAAGGGTAACGGTAACGGGGAAGAAGAAATAGAGAAGGGAGAGGAGAACAGGAATAGACAGAGAAGAAGAGTAGAAAATACCTGAGAAGAAGAAGCCAGCTGCTAGGCCATGCAGGCACCAACCTGCAACCAAATTCAATTTTCCATCCTCTGAATAATTTGTTGGTTACGATAATGTATCTAAAGACTCAAAACTAAGAAAACCTAAATCTGTACATACTTGTGACAAAATAGAAAGAACGAGAAAGAAGTAGAAGTGAAGAAGATGGAGTGAGAGAGAATTGATGTGAGGTGTCTCTCCTCTCACTGCTGATCTCATTGATGGAAAATAGAGCAATTACAATAGAATTAGAAGACTACGTCCATAGGTTTTCTTTCAAGACTAGGAAAGATAAATAACTAGGAAACATAAATCCTAATGTAACTCTACGTGTAGAAGTGCAAAGGTTAGATGTCAATAAGATGGTGATGTGGCAATATCGATCCACTCTTCAACATATCTAAACCAGAATTGGAAAGTAATACAAAATTGGAAATCAAATTAAACTCATCTCCTACTCTATCAACTAACATTGACTCTAATAAAGAAACTAAACGAACAGGATAATAGGATATTAAAATAATAAAAGAAGCTAACTTCTTATCTTAATCCTGGTTTTTAGGGTGACCAGAAATCTCCAAGCCACATGACCAAGTCTTTCCATTCTTTCAATTCCTCTTGCGGGTTGGGTACTGCATCGGGGGCCCACTGTTCAAAATGTGAGAGGGCGTGGGAAAGAATCTCCATGTCACCTGCATGGGGACATTTTTCCTTGAACCCCCCCCCCCTCTTTACGGCTTAGCTTGCTTTGCTTTTAAATACTCTTTTCGACCCATGCACTTTTGCAAGAGGCAAATTCATTGGATCAAATAGCTTTCATTATTTGATCTGGATTATTTTGGTTTATGCAGTGAACCATTCTGTCTTTCATTTTTAGTTTCTCAATTCTTTGCCCTATGGCTTTGAGATGAGAGGATAATCTGTGACTCAGTTTTCTAATTAGATATTTATGTTAGAATATGTATATTTTTAAACCATCGCTACCCTTTGGAAAGAAATAAAATTCATCAGAATGATTGACTCATTATTTGGTGTTCGATTATATCCAAAAATGAACTGACATAATCATGAATTCAAGAAGTGCTAGGGTATGAAATATATGTTGTCAATTAATCAGTTTGCTGTAAAAACAATCTTTCTGGCCATTTATTAATTTAATTATTGTTGAAGGGATGGACTGCCAATTGGATTGAATTATGACATCTAATTTTGAGCTAGTCATGAGTTCACAATATTCTCATTCCATATATTTTTAGATAACATTTGTCCCTGTTCTTATGGTTAATCTCAATGCTCCACGTAATCTATTTTTTAGCTTCTCAGGTGTGGATAGTGTTTGTCAAATTTTGGCTTGAAATGCAGCCTTTTGATAACCGATAACAGATGCTTGGTATTAGGTTAATATATTATGCTATAAAAGGAGACCAATGACATCTATGTCAACCATTTTATTTATATATTTAGAAAGTATACATGCTATGGCTTACCTTTGCTACCTTGCTTTGATGCTTTGTAGAACTTTGTCAGGCTTGTATCTCCTCATTTATTTAGGTATAGTGCTGGTTAGTTTTTTAAGTTTTTCAAAATTCTTCCCAACCGAGGGTATGTATCCTGCATGATATCTTGTTTCTGATCCAAATGTGGAAATTATGAATTGACCTAAGTAACTGCTTTATCTAGTAAATGCCTGTCCCATGGATATGCACCATGGAGAGACACCTTATGTATCTACTCATGCTTCCTTTTGAGTCATGAGTCACAGAATGTGTATAGGAGTTTTGCATGGCTATCACTTCTGTGGTTTGTGGGTTATGGATGGGACTGAATTTTGTCTTATTTGCAGTTCCTAGAAACTTCAGACTGTTGGAAGAACTTGAGAGAGGAGAGAAGGGAATTGGAGATGGAACTGTCAGTTATGGAATGGATGATGCTGATGACATATACATGCGGTCATGGACTGGGACCATCATTGGCCCTCCTAATGTAGGTTCCCCCCCCCCCCCCCAACGCGTGCACACACACAAACCCAAAAAAAATAAAAATAAAAAATAATAATAAAAAAAAAATCCTTAAAATGTTGTAGATCCATTATTTGGGTTAAATATCAATTATTTGCATTTAGCATGGTCATGCAAATCCACTAATAATCTTTTTTATTTTGTTAAGGTTCTTAAGGTTGGGATTTACATATTGGACAATCATTTTCTCTATAGTTTTTAACAGTCTTCCCTCTTTCATGCTGGAAAAGAAACTAGAATTCATGTTCTACCTATTCATGTTGCATACCAGACTGTTCATGAGGGGCGCATTTATCAGTTGAAACTTTTCTGTGATAAAGACTACCCAGATAGCCCACCAACTGTTCGATTTCAAGCTCGGATCAACATGAGCTGTGTGAACCAGGAAACTGGAATGGTAGATACTGCTACTCATTAAAGATGCATACTTCTGGTGATATTTGTTGGTTCTTACCTTATGTACCACTTTTAACAGGTTGAACCTAGTCAGTTTCCAATGCTTGCTGATTGGCAGAGGGAATACACAATGGAGGACATACTTACCCAGTTGAAGAAAGAAATGATGTCTCCTCATAACCGGAAGCTGTCCCAGCCTCCTGAAGGTGAGACCCATGCACCGCCACAGCCTCTTACACTCTTTATGGTCTTAAGAAACAAGACTCTTAAGTATAGGGTTTATCTTCCATGCTATGGATGCACTAACTGATTCTCCAACCGTATGATTATGGGCCATGCCAAATTTGATATGCTGCTTAGGAGATAAATCAATTGGGTCATTGTGGCCAGATTAAAGGGGGTGATGGCTGGTGCTTTGCTGTATAAACTAGAACAAAAAGAACCAGAAATTGGGTGGATGGTTGGCATTATCTTATCGTTGGGAATAGAAGATTATGGGCCTCTTTAGGCCTTGGATCTGTCAGTCGTTAGGCTCTTCATGATTAATGAAAGTAAATTTAAGCATCCTGCTTTTTTAGATTTGTGGTGATATTCCATCCACATTATTTGGAAATTTAGAGTTGCTAATGTGGTGAAATGAACTTTTGCAGGCAACGAGGAACAAAGGGTAGATCCAAAGGGGATGGTGCCGAGATGTTGTATTCTCTAAATAAAGTGAAATGAACACAGTACTGTATATAATATCCATGTAGATGACCTTGTGGCTGGGGCTGTTTTCTTCAATAGCTGCTTGTGTCTAAAGAAAGTGGGGCAAATTAGACTGTAGGAAAACCAACATCTTGGGATTGCTTGATATTTAGTGTACTTTCTGAACATCAACCTGAGTACACATATGTTGGGTGGTGGGTTGCCACAACAAGTAGAGGAGTTAGGGTCAGTCCAAACCTTCCATCTAGCAGTAGTTGAATTTCCAGGTGGAAATGTGCTTCAGCAATGCAGTGAGCAGTGATTAGCCCTCCTGGCCCAAAATAATCATTAGGTGGATAAAGGCTACCCATTGGGGTTTCCAGAAATACATTGTAAGACAATATCTGTATTTTGATTCTTGAACTTGTATGTACAACTGTAGATGGCTGCTCTGTGTCTTATGGTTGGGCCTAGGGGACTGCCTCTGCTTGATGTTTTGCAGATGCTGCAGTCCCCTTGGTGGTTCTGGTGCTTTACCGATGAAAGTTTCCACGAATAGAGATCCATTAGGGTTTGGATTTGTCTTTCTTACCGGTAGATTTCATCAGTAGAACAATACGTTTGAGTTGGTGTTAAAACTCATTGCTATCTCTTGTTACAGCTCAATGCTAGCCTACATGTCTTACTTGTGAGTACATTTGAGATTGTTGTAGCATAATAGAATGGTAAGCCTAGGATGGAGTAGTTGGAGGAACATAGATAGGATTGGCAATGGATGATGATTCAAGGTGGATTTCACCAATGCAGAACCCGAGTCTTCAAAGCTATTTGACTTAAAACCCTTCCTGTGTTAGCTCTAGGGTTCTTCAAGTGCCAAACTCAAACTTAACCTCCTGTGGCAATAACATTTCCTAAACATTTTTTTGGGTGGGGGGGGAGGAGATCTAGGTTGTATATTGTTGCAACTGTAGCTGGCAATTTAATCTCAGTTTACTACTGGTCTTCTATTTAGTATACAATACGTAATGTTAGTCTTTTTGCTTGAACAATGGTTAAATTTTTTTGCTTTTTCTATTTCTTCTCTGTTTTGTTTTTATTGAACCATTCATGGTTATGGGCTTCGTGTCCCAATGTACTCAGGAATTCAGATTGGTTAAAGATGGTGTAACCAGAATGGTCAATCCTATGACCTTCCAAAATAGCATCCGAATAGTCTCCTATGTGTACGGGCACGGAGAGTTGGCGGAGACCGTTTTATGACCGTCAAGTGGAAACGCAGCTATCTAACGGTCATAATACAAAATCCAAAAGTGGAAACGCAGTCATCTAACGGTCATAATACAAAATCCGAAGGTATGTTTCTGTGCGACTCTGCAACACAGGAAAGTCTTCTTGTTTTTTAAAACTACTGTTGCGAGGGAAAAAAAAGGAGAAAAGACGAGAGAGAAGAGGGTAAAAAAGGAGAAGGACGAATGGAAGCAGCAAAAGTCAAAGTGTTAGAAGGAAACCTAGAAGAGAATTCGAACTCAAAGGAACCAGAAACAAAGGGGTCGTTGGAAGAAAAGGCGAAAGTGGAAGCAGATGTAGAAGAAGGCAAAGAAGAGAGAATGAAGTGCATTGGATTTGCGGGAGCGATGAAATAGTAACCATTGTGAACACGGCCAGGACTAGACGGAGCATTAAAGTAAGGAGTAGAACAAGTGGTGTCTATCTCTTCACTGAAGCGGTGTTCCGTTTGATCGGAATCAATAATATCGCCATTTTTAGTGCTTCCAAGGTCTGGTTCGGAGGCGTTCCGTTGCTCGTTATTGATAGAGTTTTTGACCCCCACCATTTTCGAATTTCTATGTAGATTGCGAGAAGATGCTAGAAGATGCGGACGAATACGATGGTCCTTCACGCACCTCTCTGCTTTGGCTTCTCCTTTTTTTCCCTCTTCTCTCGTCTTTTCTCCTCTCTTTTTTTCTTAACAATATTAGTTTTAGAAAACAAGAAAACTTTCGTATGTTGCAAGTCACACAGAAACACACCGTTCGGATTTTGTATTATGATCTTTAGATGGTTGCCTTTCCACTTGGCAGCCATCCTCTCCTCCAAGAGAATCTGGAGGAGAGGTGGCGCCCCATACACGTGGGTGACAGTTGGCGCCACCTCTCCTCCAGATTCTTTTGGAGGAAAGGATTTGAATCCCAAGTGATATGGGTTTTTTTGTCGTTATGAAACCGGATCACTAGACCACCTCGATAAGCATTTGATCCGGTTGGGCTGGTACAACCACCATTGTCATTGGTTCATGCAGGGTTAATTAACATAGAATACGAAAGTATGGCCTGGTTTAAGGGTGTTAAACGGTGTAGTTTTGGTTTAACGGTGAGATTCGATTAGAGTATGGTATGTAATGAGAAATCAAAATCGAACCATTTATTAAATGGTTTCAAAATGCTTACCAAAACCTATTATTTATCGGTTTTTAAATGGTTTCGTTACCAGTAAGGTGAGGATGAGAGTTAGGAAGAAAATGGAGAAAAGCCAAGGAAATCATTAAAATAATTTTAATCATATATGATTTGTGGATTTACCATTTAAAAGTATGTTATATGGAAAGTATTAAAATATAATTTATTTCTACAAATATATAGACATTTAGCACAAACGGATTAAAGTAAAGGTTTAGTTGGTTTTAACGGTTCCAAATAATCGGTATGATTTTATTTCTAAAACCAAAATTGAACCCCTTAATTAAACCGTTTCATTTCTAAAATCAGAATCGAACCATTTAATAATCGATTTTACAGTTTCAGTTTAAATGGTTCGATTCGATTTCGGTACACGATTCGATTTTATTTTTGACACCCTTAGCCTGGTTATTCTACAGCCTAGTTGTTGCATTGAATTTCTACAAAAGATCATGAACCATGGTTAGGGGGTGATGAAAAATCTAACCTTGTTGTGGCTCACTTGAAATTGCAGGTTTGAAATTGGATCAGTCACCATTGATTCTAATTTAGATTGGATTGGTTTTGAATGTGATCGATGTTGTATTTGACACTTAGATTTAGAACCTTAATTGGGTAACCGAGTTGGTAAAAATTAAAATTTCACAATTTAAAGGTCAAGAGTTCAACTCTTTTTTAGGCATATTTATGGGGAATTGAAAAATGAAATTAATTGCATTCCTAGATATTGGAATTGGAAAAAATAAATAAAGAATTTTACATATTTGTGTTTTCTTCAAGTTAATTTCATGTGAACATCCTTCTTATTTATTGTTAACTGTTCAGATTAGACTTAAATTATTGAAGTGCATTTCCGACTCTGAGTCTGATCACTCTTGTGTTCCTTTTTTTTTTCGTCATCTGCAAGTTAGATCCCACCATGAGATTCTACTTCGGAGGAAGAGTTCAAATTTGTATTCTTTCCAGTGATGCCGCAAAAACGTTTTTTTATTCAAAATTTTGAAAAAAGCGGGGTTATTAGGAAATCCACCCGATTATTTTGATTTTTTATTTATTTTTAAAATCTCTCTTTCTTTCTTTCTCTACTGCTTAAAATACTAAACTGTAGTATATCTATCTATCTAACATGGTGAGCAACCTGATTGTTGACGAGATCTTTGGCAATTCCAATGGTATATTTGTGTGGTCATCTACAAATCCTTCATATCAATTAAAGAGGTATGTCAATGTTACTATTATTTTGTATTTCTTGATGATTTTGTATTTGTAAGTTTTGTTTGGAATGATTTGTTTGTGTATGAGATTCTTGTAGGCCTCTCAGTTCAACAATCTCTTCCAACTTTATTTCCCTCATAACACTTTTGCCCTCATCTCCCATTTCGTTTAAGAGGGGTAGAAAAACAGAGATTGATGAAAAGATGGCGAGATTTCTTCTTTGTGCAACTGATAAAAAAATATGAAGATTGACAAGCGGAAAAACAAGAACCAAATGGTCAGGAAAACCTGTAATATAGGTTAGAGTTCATTTGTTTCGGATTCATTAGACAATGAGCTATCAACAGCGCAATGATCGAAGGGAGGGACCTCGGATTATTGGTCGTACTGCCCGTCAAGAATGGGTTCCTAAAGAGTCGACTACCACTGTTGTGAACCCGTCTTCAAGCTTCAATTCAAATTCCAATGGAAACGGTGGAGACTCGAATTACAGTTCCGCCTCTCCTTCGAGTCGGCATAGAGGAGGTTTCATTCAGCGAAGCTACACCTCTTCACCTTCAAATCCGAAGAAGGAACCAGAAATTCTAGAGCCGAATGTATTGGAAGTCCCGCAACTTGTGCAAGAAATTCAAGATAAGCTCGCGAAAGGGGTGGTTGAGTGCATGATTTGTTATGATGTGGTGGAGAGGTCTTCTCCAATCTGGTCTTGCTTGAGCTGTTACTGTTAGAAAATTATGTGTTTAGGGTTTCAATGAAACCCATTCCAATCCCATACAGTTACCCTAGAACACAATAGAGAAGCCATAAACTATGAATCATAAAGACATACTTGTTTGTGTAGAGATTAATTCCATACGCTTATTGACGCTCCAAGCTTTGATCGAAATCCCTCGGCTACAGTCTTCGACAGCCTCCAGAGGATATCCTGACGTCTCTTGCTAATGGGTGCAGAGAACTGATTAACTGTGGCTGTGGGGACTCCAACCCTGTATTTATAGAATACATATGTAACCCTAAAACCTTTCCCACAATAGAATTAGGGTTACCGAACCTATCTCATATCATGTGACGAACCAAACCAAATCGGTTATACCGTGTCAATCAGATTCCCACTGAATTAACTAGTTTAGGTAATTAATTAAGCCCACATAAATCTAACAATCTCCCACTTGGGCTATATTAATTACAAAACTATCGTCAACCAGTGTGGTCACGGAATCCAACACACTAAATCATCACTAACTTTGAAACATCCATCAAGCTTTCCAATGCGAGCAACAACGAATAATACACCTTAACATATGGTGTATAAACTTCTGTCAGCCACAACAGAGGTCTACTCAATATATGAATCACCTGAGATAATGCATGAAAGTAAACTCCCATCAAGTCCAAACTTGATTAAAGAACCTTAATCAAAGTGCCCCAAAACCTTTATGGGCAACTTAACATGGTATTTAAATATTCTAGAATTATAATATCATACTTTGGCTAGACACTGCTTTTATTCTTTGATATTATCCTTTCATGGCAAACCGCCTCTAGCTTGGATTAATACCACTTTGACTTGCCGTCATTATTTGTATGGCTGAATATCGCCTCTTATCTTGGCTGAATACTGCCTTATATATCTGGCTGAATACTGCCTTGTTGATCCATTGGTTAAATACTGTCTTGAAACTTTGGCTAAATATTGCCTCATATCTGTGACATGTCAAACACATAACTATGTATGAAAAATAGCAATAACGTAAATGCTAATGTAAACAAAATCATAGTTACAAAAACTGTACCCATCGTTATGTATGCAAAATAGCAATAACGTAAATGCTAATGTAAACAAAATCATAATTACAAAAACTGTACCCATCAAACCATGAGCAATACAATCAAACACAGTAAGCAATGTGAAAAACACAAGTATAAACATAAAGAGTCCCACTGATTAAGCATATCTAGAGACTCCCACTGATTCCCAGATCTTTGGCCACTTAAGCCTCTGATAAAATTATTTGTTTTCAACCATTCTTATATTGGACATACCGTCCCTTAAAGACTCCCACTGATAAAACCTTCATCCGAGAATCTACAATGATATAAAATCTTTTGACATCTTTCTTACTTAAAGAGATTTGATCTCCATTATGCTATGAAATATTATATTTCTTATTATTCTTTGAGAAGAACACAACTGAACAACTGTCAAAACACATCTCAATAGGTTTAGAAGTGGAGTCTACAATCTCCAAATTTGAGAATAAATTTTCACACAAGATATCTTGCTTGTTATCATTATATAGAGTTATAAAACCCTACTACCATGACAATGAACCTTGATGTTGGTTTCTTGTCATCAATACAATCATTATAAATTACATCAAAAATAGCTTAGAGTGTCACTACTTCTATAAATGAACATGTAATATTTGGTCTTCTGCATATACCGCATAACCTTCCGTTTCTCTATTGTCCAGTAAGTTATACCAGCATCTAACTGAAAAAATCCTATGATACTCAATGAAAAGGCTATATGAAATGATTACAACCTTAAACATATATCAAGCTCTCTACTACATTGTAGATGCTAATACTTAGTATCATTCTTTGTCCATAATTCTATCAATTTGTCTCCTTTATCGATTTTAGCATCTGCAACTTACTAGTTATACATGCATACTGAACCATTCGAAAATACAAATAGTATTTATACTTTGAGATAAATCCAGAATTTTATTTTTTCTGTCACGAGCAAACTCAATATCAGGTACAAAGGTACTTGCTCATACAGTTTTACATGTCAAAGTTATCAGATAGAAAAATATTAATTTCAACTAGTAAACCATGTCACTACAAGCCAATGAAAACCATCAACACATATGACAAAGCAGTGAATCCACTCCCACTGACCTATAGATATATACAATGGTCAATGGCAATCTCAACAAAGTTGAAAGAAGATTCAACCCTGTCAAACTTCAAATACCATTATCCGGATACCTGTTTAATCCACAGATTGACTTTATAAGTCTTTAAAATATATCTTCTTTATCCTTACCACAAAACCTT
Organism: Protea cynaroides; assembly: GCA_028583415.1. Lineage (NCBI taxonomy): Eukaryota > Viridiplantae > Streptophyta > Magnoliopsida > Proteales > Proteaceae > Protea > Protea cynaroides. The sequence goes on along the minus strand of CM053273.1, from coordinate 79,256,673 downwards.
GTGATTAAAGTATATAAATATTTTCTTCTAGATTTTCTTTGATCAAAATGATCTTTACATCTATCTGATGCAACTCCAAAATAAAATGAGCAACTAAGACCTCAAAAAATTTGATGTTCTCTTTCTCTTCCCTTTGTGTGATTCCACTTTGCTATAAGTATTACTTTGTAGCAATCAATTCTCCCACTGAAATCACACATTTTCTTTGTATATCCATTTATAGCTTATGAGTACACCGCTCATTGACAAAAGCTTAAATTCCAAGTCTCATTATTGTTCATAGACAATAACACATCCTTTATGATAATTAAACATTCAAGAGTAATTTCATTACTAATAACTTCCTCAAAATCATTAGGATCTTTATTTTTATCCATCACCAAAAATATCTATTTTTAAAGTACAACATGTGATTGGATGAAATCACAGATCTACATGGTCCAGTATATCTCTTCATTGCCTCATCTGGCTCTACTACTATGGCTGAAGCATCGATCTTAATGAATATTTTTATAATCATTTCATTACACTCTAGTAGCATTTCTGGTATCTCAACTGGTTGCTTCACATGCATTTCCATGTGGTCTCATCAAACTTTAAGTTTCTTGGGTCTATTTTGACATCCCATAATATGACAACTTAATGTCCTAAAATAATCACTCTCCTACGAGTGTTATGAAACCATGTCAATTCTATAATTTTAAACAAGAAGATAACTTAAACTGGAACTGACTAACTATACATTATATTAATAATATAGGCTGCAATATCAATTCTTTTCTTACGAAATTAAATACATTCTTAGGCTTTTGCAAACACTTGCTTAAATTTACCAGAAATAGACCAGTATCACATGGTCTCCCAAAACTCTCTCATTCAGATCCAATAGTTTCAATTCTTTTAATAAAAGTTTTTCCACCTTAATTTTTTATTATTTGGAAAAACAACCATAGACTAAACTGTGACAAGAAGTCCTAGATGAAATCTCGATGTTCACCAATTCCAATAAATCCTAGTTGTGAATAACCTTTACTTACTTTAATCTTGCCATCTTCTCTTTTAATTAATTCTCACATATATACATGTAATAAACCTTGGAAGGAGAATTTCAAAATATAATTCTTTCTAATCTTTCTTTGGACAACAATCCTAAACCCTTATGACCAGGGTGGAAAATTACGATATACAGTTTAACTACTAAAGATAGAATAGATTAATGCTTAAGTGTCCAATATACTGCACCTTCTTGCTCAGAAGTTTCATAATCCTTATTCCTTTTTCACTTAAGCTGTCCAACTATATAAATCTTTCTTTACATGTTCCTTCTGGGTCACTCTACAATAATATTATTCTACTTAGATCCATTTTATCTTATAGTTTCTTAATGTCTAATTCTTTGTCATAAAGTTTCTGACTATTCTATAAAAAAATATTTTCTTTCTATGGGTTTTCCTACCCCTTTTACAACTTGCCTTTGTCTGGGTATATATTATGCACTATGACATTGGCATTCATATTTTTCTCTTTTCTTTGAACTTTTATCCTAAGTTCTTTTACTTTAGGGTTCACTATATTTTTAAGTACTATATGTCACCAGGATCTGACTATACAATTCTTGTGAGGAAGTGAAAAGTCTAAAATGTCATTTACATAGGTTTTAATGAACCTACAAATATTCACTTATCCTTGAGCTTATCATTAATACTTAACAGCTCTACCTTGTATTTCCTCACAATTCAAATACCACCTCTTATCATAAAAAACTGATACTGATGGACTTGAGAAATAAAACATCTCTCTGTCCCTTCTTGAAAAAAAAAATCAAATCTTTCTTTGGATTTCTCAGGAAATATCCTTTTTCAATGCTCATCTGAACATTGCTTTACTTGATCTTAAGGACTGAACACCCTAAGGATCAGAATACAATTTTTCCGTTGAGTACATCTAGGTTAAACAATCCTAGACTAGTTTTCAGTTTCCATGCCAATTCATAAAACTGGTAGCCAAAGACAGGCATCTTAAGGTATTTAATCATTACATGTCCACAACAATGTAAATAATTGTAAGTCTACGATTAATACCAAATAAAATTAGCTAGTAATAATATATATACATAACATGTGCAAGCTAATTAATATCTTTGAAAAGTCAACCGAACTACACACACATCCTTTGGGACAATATGTGCATTGATCCTCTCAATATCTGTGCAATAACTGCGAAGAGATAATGACTTTCGAAAATCTCACCACCTTTGGGTGGATGAAGACCCCTAAAGCCACAATCCTTCAACTATGTGCATGAGTTCTTTATTTTCTTTGACAACACCACCTTTGGGTAGACAGTGTCATTCTTTGCTGCATCCATAAAAGTGAGAGTTTATGTTAGTGTCACTTTTGTGTGAACATTATATTTCCTTACAGTAGTTTGTAAATGCATAAATGCTAGATTTGAGCATATTATGATAGAACTAAGGTTGCCACTTTGGTGGTCACACCACAATCCTTACACAATAGCTATAAATCATAATTTGAATAAACTTGGACAATGTCACCTTTGGATGAACATTATCAAAACTGAAGCATTTACAAATACATATTCTAGAATTTGAACACATCATGATAAAACAAGATTGCCACTTTGGTGGTCACACCAAGTTCCACCATGATATGAACAAATCCTAAACTGCAGCTTATGTGGAATATTTATTTAACCATGAATGCTTTAAAATATAATTTTACAAGTCTAAACATTCATATAAACATGCACATTAGCTCAATCAATCAATTTTGTACAATAACTTTAAGAAAAAATCAGCAAAAATATTGCAAATCGAGTTCCTATAGGGCATTTTTCCATAATAACATATTTTTAAATGCATCAAAATGTACCAAAATATATATCAGATTGAAGAGCATTAAAAATAGAGTCCAACGAAACAAACCGGAGGTCAATCCGACATTCCTAGCTCCCAGAATCATTGTTTAATGTCCTTTTATCAAAACCAGAAGCCAAATAGGCCCTTACAAGAAAATTATGTCTGGGTCGGCTTGGTTCGGTTCGGTTTGCTTGGTCTATCCAGGATTGCCAAATATTCCAAAAACCTTTTTTTTTTATTCCTTCA